>JAVJGI010000001.1:29248530-29259915 GCA_035590275.1 Ibycter americanus
AGAAACTTAATGAAACCCTTGTGCATGTGCCCAGACCCAGGGTTGGGGGGATCGAGGGGCCTGGAGACCTCTGAGGATCACCTGACAGTATTGGGCACACACACCACCGCCGGGTGGAAGGTGTGGTTAAGCAGAACAGCTTGTTACAACCCTATAAAAGAATGGAACCAACCAACATTGGACGGAACGTTCCCCCACCGGACTTGGAAATGAATCGGACTGTCGGGACACCACAGCTCTGGGGTGGTAGCTATTGCTGTGAACTCTTTCCTTGTTTTCCTTCTTTCTTTCCTTCCTTTCTCTCTTTATCTCTTGCTCTCTCCTTTGCATTTGCAAACCTGTTGTCGGACAAATAAAGTTCCTTGGTTCTTGACTCCGTTTTGAGTCTTAATTCTGTTCCCGAGAATACAAGCAGAACCTCGCTCCGGTCTTGGACTGGCATGCAACACTCCCCCACTCAGTGACCCTTCAAGATTAATATAAACAAGACAACATCTTTCAACTTCAAGATGATAGTGCAATTCTTGTGGTAACACCACCACGCTCATTGATCAGCCTCTTTCCACGTGGGGGCAGAGCCTTTCCGATCAACCTACTAATGAGGTCATAGCTTCAGAACACAATGCGAGTTTTCATTGTTTTCTTCCTTTCAGGGCGTTAGTTCTTCTTTTCCTTCATTTGCATAACTGCCCTGTTGCAGCACTTTAGCCCTCTTGTGTTGATCCTTCTGAGCCTGTCATGGGAGTCAGATCTTGGCCATCGCTCTGAGCAGGGATTGCACTGCCCCCAATTCACATGAGAGCCAGGGACACAAAGCCATCAGATTTTACAGTGTGGTACTGCTCTTTGTGCCCACAAAGGAAACCCTTATGCATGGTTATTGAGGAAGGAAATTGCTACCTTGTTGCTCCCTCAAGTCTGCAGAGCCCCAGGCTGAAAGGACCACTCAGGCAACAATATCACTTGTGAACCACTGTGAGCAGCAGCAGAGAGAGGTCATATTGCATTTGTGCAGCAAGGCTTTGGTAGTGGGGGGGTGTCATGGATGGAGTGATGCACTTCACTCGTAAGAGAGAAGTAGCAATATGTTTATTGGTATAAAACAGAGATTTAAGAAAGTTTGATAGTAAATGCGACAGTGGTTTAACAGGATTTGATGGCAAGGTACGCTTGATTATTTACTGCACAGAGGACAGGGTCAGACAAAACTGTCAGGGAGACCCTCCTGTTGAGTCATGAGGTTCAGAAAGGACCCCCTGGCATTCTAAACTCCTTCTCAGAGGGGAGTTTAGGTGCAGCAAGATCCAGACTTGGTCAACAGTTTATAGCTAAAGGATTATATGTGCACAATCAATCCTTTATACTACTTAGCTAAGATGTCAAAGTTCATGATGCTATTAATCACTTACTGAGAATCTGTTGCAGCAAGGAATCTCTCAGCCTTGAGGAGTAACCTTGAGGGGTATCCCTATTCAAGGGGAGATCCTGGCGTGCAGCTTGCTGCTGTGCAGGAGAGCTCAACAGGCTCCGGGCTGTGCAATATTTATGGAGTAAGATAACTGACTCATAGTCATATCTGCATACTGACTGCAGAAGTTAGTTTCTTTCGAACTTGGCTTGAGTTGGACCTTGATCAGCACTGTCAGATGAGCACATTATTCAAATTAGCCCTTGGCTATTGTGTGATCTGTCTCCCCCAAATCCACTTTGAGTCAGATGCAGCCATCACAACCAGAGGCATCCTTATGACTGCCACTGATGGTTATCACTTGAGCATTGTTACGGAAGTAAAGGTCAGGAAGGGGGAGGGTGGTAGGTGAGCACACCACCACAAAATTGGAACTGCCTTCCTTCCAACTACACTGAGTTTTTAAACCTCTAAGGTGCCCAAGACTCTCAGAAATAGACAATAAAGCAGTAGGGTAGTACACTGTTGCTAAAATTGTTAATTGCTAACATAGCTGCTTAACAGCTGAAGCAGAAGTAAAATAATAAGAAAATTGGAATCCAAATTTCACTTTTGAGTAAGAATTTTAAAATATAATTTTTTTAATCCAGGTCAATCAGAGAAAAATAGAATATTGCTAAAATATGCCCTAAAATCTGGCAATATACAGTGGTTAAAAATTAGATTCAATAAATTTTTCAATGAATACTGTTGTACGTATGTTCCCTGCATCAAATGTATAATGTTAGCTACCTCTTTACTATTACTAGAAAGGGGTACTTGAATAAAAGTGTGTGTGGAATATGTAATAATTATACAAATAACGTTCTTTTCTTCAAAATAAAAATAGCTCAGTATGAATATATGTATCTGCATTCTTATTTTCAAATGTGAAATTAATCTTGTTGATGAAAAAGTGGTTGATGATATATTTAATAAGCTTAGTCTTTGAATAATTTCTCAATCTAAGATACTGTTATCTTACATCAGTATCAAATGCTCAATATTGCAACAAAGTTCCTGCAGGCTCAGTTCTGTTGCTCTGGACATCTGGCACATATGAAGAACAAAATTAATGCCTTAAGACATTTTTTTATGCCCGTTAAAAGGATGGTGAATGGCTGACAGGTAGGCCGTTGAATTCTTGTAAGGACATGCTCAAGGCAAATCCTCTACTGTGTGCTACCAGCTCCACAAAGTGGGAAACTACAACTGAAGACCATCTGTTATAGCAAAGATTGTGCACCATTTCTTTGGCAACCTTTGAACAAACCTGGAACAACAAAATGACTGTGCTGTACTATTGTTCTATAGAAATGCAGGCATAGTGTGTTCAAGAAAAAACATCTGTAGCATTTGTGACTGCTAGCATGCTGTGACAATCCAACTGTTTTTTCATCAACCAAGCTGCAAAACAGGGAATCCTCAGTTATTATAAGAAAAATACTCATTATATATATTTTTTTTTTGCAAAGATTTTCCCATTCTAAGCAGATTAAATTACCGTGTGCTGAAATAGAGCCATATCTAGCAATACTTTGCAAGCCTAACTCTCAGGATTTCAACTGAGTTCTACTAATCAAGCACCCTGAATACAAAATGAAAGAGCTGCAGTTTTGAAAACAGGTGGGAACACAAGTATTAGGCTGAAGATCTTCAGCTAGTCAGAATGTGCACTGCTTTATGTTTACACTGGATTCTATGCTGTAAGAGTTGGTATTTTAAAGTATATTTTCAGATGACATTATTATTTTTACTATTGATTTCACTTACATAAGTTGTCTTTCAAATAACTGAATATCCTTTGACACTACTTAAAAAAAAGTTTACAATTCTGAACATTGATTTTAGGTAGAACTTAGATACATAGTTCAGAATTTAGACTGAACTTTCATTAAAATGAGGTTTTATCAAAGGGAAGAGGGGCTGATTTATTTCATAGTATCTGTGATTTGTGTCTCTTTTATATTTAATATTTTTCAGCAAAATCTGGAAGAGTGAGCATGGCAAGAACAATATTTTCTCTAAATTTAGGTTTATATTTTCAGTCTTTTAGATCCCAGTGAGCAAAGTAAGTGACATTTCCCTGTTATGGAGCAAATCATTAATAATATGAATACAGCAGAGAGAAAGAGTGAAAGTGATGTTATTTGAGAAAAGAACGTGATGCTATTTGAGAAAAGACTGCACGCTAGTTTATCATTCCAGCAACCATAATTTGTGTTGGAATATTGTACAGTCAGAAAGGCTTAAAAAAATATCTATCACTTTTCTTTCACATCTTATACTTAATGATCAAGATTCTCATTTAAGATTGAAATTTGGCAGGGAAGTCTGTAGGCTGGGTTCCTGGACTGGATTTTATGATTTCTAAAACTGATGTTCAGACATTGAATGCTTGGATTTGGTTGAAATCTTTTATTATAATCAGGTAGATATTACCAGTTGGAAAGATATGATGCTTACAAAGCAGCAGTTTCCTGGGGCATCTTGGCAGATGGAGGGATATGTATTTTTTTTGAAAGAAGCACAGATAGAATTAAATTACTTGTTCAAGTAATTAAAATGTAGTACTTAAATTTAGGAATGTTGATTTTCCTGTGAAAAGTGATGTGTTTCAGCATATGAGTTTGAAAGGCATGAGTGCTTTCCAGTTTGGGGGTGGGTGGGTGGGTGGGAAAGAATAAAACACTTAACTTTTCTTCCTGATCCAAAATAGATTGTTTTTTAATAATTAATTTTATTGGAAACTTAAATATTGAATAAAATACCTCTAGCAGTCAGGAAATAGCTGTAAATTACACTATTCTGTCTGTATACATTCAGAGGCATAAAGGAGAAGAGACTGAATATATTATATTTATGTTTGTCTAAACCCTTCAAGTAATTTATTATTACTACCTTCTTACACCCAAAAAAAGAGTTAAGCTTTATCTCACTAATTAATATTGAGCTTATAGTAGCTGAGGACCGAAAGAGGCAAGAAGTAACAGTTCACATGAAAATTTTTACTGAGTGCAACATGCTTTCATATCTGTGATGTCACAGAACAGGTCGCTAAGGAGTATAATTTTGAGCTGTTCATTTCCCCTCAACTCCCACCCCCACCCCCCCCCCTATGATTCTTATAGCTTAAACAAGGAAGCTTACTACTGTTTACAAAATCACAGCTACTCTGGGTATGCCTGTTTATTCCAAGGCAGTGCTAGACCAGGTAATTTCCACAGTGCCTGATTTATTTCAGCTTGTTTGTCACTATTCTCAAATTAGATTGATTCTCCTTTTAGAAAGCAAAGCTTTTTAACCTTGCAGATCTTATCCCCTGAGTTAAAGCCCAACTGTTTTCTATAAAAGTAAAATGCTTTGGTAGGCTTCTTCCCCATAGAGAATCAGTTTCCTCCAAGAGCAGTACTCCAGACAAGTAATTTACTTTTATAAACAGTATAAATAAAGCAGAAATAGAGGAAAATATCTCAAAAAACCTACAACATGTCTTACTTTACAGCACCCTGTCTGGTTTATTTTATTTCTTGCAGAAGGTTTACAAGCTGTTGCAGTTGGCTATCTGTGGGAGGTCCTCAAGCTGTTCACAAAGAATTTAGGTAAGTAAAATTGCAAGGTTTTTTCCCCTTCTCACTGGTAGAGGTACAAGTTAAGGTGCTTCCACAGAGAGTTACTTAATAACCTGCATATTTTTTTAATATTTCTTAGTGATTTACAAGCATACAAATGTGATCTTCCTCATAAGAATTAAAAAAAAAAAATGTTTGTGGTCTGAATTCACCTATGTATCCATTTAATTGCATTAATGCATAAAGGTGTTTCTAATAAAAACAATGTAACAGTATCTATCAAGAATAAACAAAATGCCCTCAACTGTGTAGTTAGTTTGGATAACAGAATAATTTCATGTTACTGCTATAAGGTTGGTGTCAAATATACATCCTGATCCCATACATAAAGGAAGGCATTTTTGGTTTATTTCCAATTTAAGTTCATGAGAGAAAAGACAAAAGGCCAGGGCGGAGGGGGGTGGGGGTGTGTGTGTGTCATGACAGTGGTGGGGGAGGTGGGGAGGAGAATCATAATCATTATGATTATTTGGATAGCAAGAGGTGTGAAGAAAATAAATCCGATCAAAGCCTACATTCATTATACAGGCTGAGTTGATAATGCAAATTATAGATATACTAAAAGATGCACATGCAATAATTCTTGACAGAGTGATTAAAATGTATGCTATTTAATATTGTTAAAAAACATGTTAAATGAATTAATAGCAGGTTGACAAATTTACCTTTAAGATAGTGATTGATAGGTAACCACATCTAAATAAGGTGCTTTAAGTAGAGTTCTGAGGGAATCAGTAGTTAGGAAGTAGCTAGGAAGACAGTTTTTTATATTATCCTAATTTATAGTATTTTGAAAGTCTGACCCCCAAAAGACCCACAAAACCTGACTCATCGGCTAAAAAAAATATCTGTAAGAGACTTCAAAAGACAAAAATATTAGCTTCTCAAAAGTTTGGGAAGGAATATATTTATAAGGTAAAAGAAACACATCGGCTATTAGCAGGGTCTTTAAATACCTTTTGCTCCAGAAAAAAACCAAAACATGCCAACCATTGTACAGAGGGAGAATCCAAACTAATTTTCACATAAAATGTGTCGCACATTTTAAGTAATGAACAATGAAAATAAAGTGAAATAAAATATTAATAGAGTAACACCTCGATTTTTCTGTATATTCAAAGAAAAAATGAGCATTTTTCTGGAAGCTGCACTGTAGCAAAATATACCTTATTGAGCTTGGCACCAGTGTTAGCTAGAGAAAGGTATTTGCTCATGATATGAAGCTCTTAATACGTGTCCTCTTAATATGTGCCCAGTGCGATACTGTAGCTTTCAATTCTTTAAGAAAATAATGGCTTGGATTCAGAGTAACAGAGAGTGATTCATGACATTAAAAAACCAAAACAAAAACAAACCCCACAACAGAAAACAGACAAAACTCCTAAGAATGAAGGATAATAGACTTTGACTGTTAAGAAGTATGGTATTCACCATGCAGTTGTTGGTTTTCTTGACTGTTAGATGTTCAGATTTATCCAAGCTAGATAGATACCATTGATTAATATACTTTCCTCAGAGTAAAAAGAATGGAAATATATATCTCCATAAGTATACAAAGTAATGAAATACAAAATCTTCAAAGTAAAATCGTAAAATCCTTTAGTTTTCAAGAAAATGAGCAAATTCATCAACTCAATTTGCACGTGACCCTTAAACCTTAGCAAAGTGCAAATAATCATATTGGACAAGGTATCTGATACAGAAAGGAATCTCTCTCTAAAATTCCAGTGCAAAATTAATATTTATCAATGTGCTAATAAACAATATATGTTGCTAACAGATTCAGTACTGTAAGTCCTACCATAGAATTAATTTATTTTTCAATTTGCAAGAATTGCTTTATTATAGAAAAGCTGTAAAGCATTTCTGAAATTTTAAATGGCTGAAGATTTGTTGGTGACTTTTTAAGAAAGTGTTATTTTTTAATTAAAATGAAATACAATTTTTTTTAATATTTTTTTTTTTTAGTCTTTAATGGGTTATTCTAGCAAGTTTGTATATCAGTGTCATTGACTACAAAACTTTAGCCATATATTGAGACATATGCACTGTAATGCTATTTAGTTCCCTTGGTGATTGCTTTCAAGCTAGATGCTGCTGATTGAAATCTTGACTATGTAACTCCAGTCATGCAGTTATGCAGTCCATGTAGAGAGATCATAAGGGCGGAGTTACACCTGCAGCACCCTGACATTCTTTAGACTGAGACAAAAAAAGGCTTGTATACAACGTTTTTGATAGAAATATGGAAAATACTTATTTAAATTACCTACTATCAACTAACTAGATTTTACAGAAATTGTTAATCTAGATCAGAATTATTGCTGATTTGCAGTTTAGCTGTTGTCTTCTGTTCAGTATTTCAGCTATAATAATATTTACTTGTTTAGGAACCAGGCCAAAGTATTCATCAGACTATAGAAAAGAACTGGTTGTTTTTGTTTGTTTTTGTTTCGGGGTTGTTTTTTATTATTATTATTTTTATGGGTTGGGATGTCCAAACATCATCCTGAGCAGACTGAATAAACTTGCCAGGTGATTCAGAGATGACGATGGTTATGTTAACTGCATTAAATGACACTTAGTACTTGGAGTGGGTTTCATTCTGTTTCCTGAGAGATGCCAAATGATGGACAACCTAATTCAAAATTTCCCAGGTATATACACCAAAGGTCAAATTGTTTTGACTTCAAAAAGTACACTGCGTAATGGTTACCATGTTGTCTAAAGCTAAGAACATCTCACAGTCACAGAGGTTTTAGACTGGTTTCAGCAAGGGACCTACATTATCAGGTCAATGCCTATCACTTATGCAGTAATTTGTTTTCACTCTGTTTCCCCTTCTCTCAAGTTCCCTTTGCCTTTTATTTCTACTTATTTCCCCAGACAACCTTCTGTTGCTGATACAACAATACATATGTAACCAAGGGACTAAAAAAATAGATGAATTTCTTAAGAAAGTGAATCCCTCATGTTATCCGTTATGTCAAGAAGGAGAAAAACAGTACAGAACACAAGTGCCTGAACTGAATAAGCTTATGTTAGAAAGCATCAATCCAGTCAGTTTTAGCAAAATGCAGCAGGTAATAGTAGGATTAACTGTGCTAGATAAGGAGCTGGGTAATGTCATTGTGAGGCCACTCTCAATAATCTTGGAATGATCATGGCAATTAGGAGATGTGCCTGAGCACTGGAGTGTACTGGGTCTGTATGGCAAGGTTTTGTTACTGGAGGGGCTACATGGGTGGCTTATGTGAGAGCATACCAGGAGCTTCCCCCAGCTCTGGTAGAGCCAATGCCAGCTGGCTCCAGGACAGACGCACCACTGGCCAAAGCTGAGCTCATCAGCAATGGTGGTAGTGCCTCTGGGATAGCGTATTTAAAAAGGGGGGAAAAATCCTGTTGTGCAATAGCAGGTGGGATATAGGAGTGAAAATACGTAAGAGAAAAAGCCCTGCAGACATTAAGGTTAGTGAAGAAGGAGGAGGAGCTCCAGGTGCCAGAGCAGAGATTCCCCTGCAGTCTGTGGTGAAGACCATGGTGAAGCAGGTTGTTGCGCTGCAGCTCATGGAGGTTAGCAGTGGAGCAGATATCCACCTACAGCCCATGGAGGACCCTATGCTGGAGCCCCCCAAAGGAGTCTGTGACTCTGTGGAGAGCCCATAATGGAGCAGGCTCCTGGCCAGACTTGTGACTCTGTGGGGGATGCATGCTGGAGCAGTCTGTTCCTGAAGGACTGCACCCCATGGAAAGGGCCCACGCTGGAGCAGTGTGTGAAGAACTGCAGCCTGTGGGAAGGACTCACACTGGAGAAGTTAATGGAGAACTGTCTGCCATGGATGGGACCCCATGCCGGAGCAGGGGAAGAGTGTGTGGAGGAAGGAGCAGCAGAGACATGTGATGAGCTGACCATGACCCCCATTCCCCATCCCCCTGTGCCACTCAAGGGGAGGAGGTAGAGAAAATTGGGAGTAGAGTTGAGCCCAGGAAGAAGGGAGGTCTGAGGGGCAGGTGTTTTAAGATTTGTTTTTATTTCTCATTATCCTACTCTGACTTTTGATTGGCAATAAATTAAATTATTTTTTCCTCAAGTTGAGTCTGCTTTGCTCATAATGTTAATTGGTCATTGATTTCCCTGTCCTTATCTTGACCCACAAGCCTTTCATTATATTTTCTCTTCTCTGTCCTGCTGAGAAGGGGGAGCGATAGCGCAGCTTAGTAGGCACCTGGTGTCCAGCCAAGGTTAACCTCCCACATGCAAGAAAGAAAAAGTCACTCCTGTCTTCAAGAAGGGCAAGAAGGAGGACGGAGGGAATGACAAACCAGTCAGCCTCACCTCAATCTCTGTGAAGATGATGGAGTAACTAATCCTGGAAACCAGTTCCAGGTACATGAAGGATGAGAAAGTGATAGTGAATAGTCAGCATGGATTCAAAAAGAGGAAGACATGCTTGACCAGCCTGTCATTGTCTTGGCCAAAGAGGGGATATTGTCTAACTTGATTTCAGTAAAGCTTTCAGCACTGCATCTTATTACATTGACATAGAGACACTGATAACGTATGGGCTGGATTAGCAGACAAGTGAGGTGGATTGAAAATTGGCTGAATGGCCAGGTCCAGAGGGTGGGGATCAGTCATATGAAATCTAGTTGGAGGCCAGTAACTAGCAGTGTACCTCAGAGTTAGATACTGAGTCCAATCCCATTCAACGTTATCATTAATGATCTGCATAATGGGGCAGAACATACTCTGGTCAAGTTTGCTGATGACACAGAACTGGGATGAGTGGCTGATACACCAGAGGGTCATGCTGCCATCCAGAGGCAGATTGGAGAAATGAGCTGGCAGAAACCTCATGAAGTTCAGCAGGAGGAAGTGCAAAGTCCTGCACCTGGGGAGGAAAAACACTATGCACCAATGTACACTGTGGGTTGACCAGCTGGAAAGCGGCTTTGTAGAAAAGGACCTGGACATTCTAGTGAACATCAAGTTTAACGAGGGCTAGCAATGTGCCCTTGCTGCAAAGGTGGCTAATGGTAATCCTCATTAGGAAGATTGTTGCCAGCAGGTTGAGGGGGTTGATCCTTCCCCTCTACTAGCATTAGTGCTGTGTCCAGTTATGGGCTCCCCAGAACAAGAGAGACATGGCCACACTGGAGAGAATCCAGCAAAGGGCCACTAAGGTGATGCAGGGCCTGAAGCACCTATTGTATAAAGAGAGGCTGAGAGAGCCAGGACTGTTTAGCTTAGAGGAGAGAAGGCTCAGGGGAGGGACTGAAGAAGATGGAGCTAGGCTCTTCTCAGTGGTGCCCAGTGACAAGGCAAGAGACAATGGGCTCAGACTGAAACACAAGGAAGTTCCATCTGAACATCGGAAGACACTTTTACTGTGAGGGTTACTGAGCACTGACACAGGTTTCTCAGAGAGGTTGTGGAGTCTTCCATGGGCAGTATAAGTGCAGGGACTTCATTATATTCAGCAGAGTTACTCATTTCTATTCACTGAATTAACGCACAGACTTGAAGAGAGGTATTTAAGAACAAAATACAAATATATCTATAACCTTCTACAGTGAGTACAGATGGCTTTTCTACACTTTTGTATAAAATCTATTGGATAGTTTCTCTACCTGAAAAATAGGTAATTTACTTTCATTTTTTTCAGCATATTATTTACTTTCTATTCTACCTTTCTAGAAGATACTTTCAGTTCTTATCTTGCCGATTTATTAAAGGTTTGTTTTAGATGCTTGCAGCAAACCTTGGCAGAACACTCAGTTTAAGCTTACTTGAACCCTGTCATACTTCCATGGCTTTTGATATTTCCATCATTGCCAATGAATATGTGATTTATTTCAGAAAAGTAACTTTAGTGCATCAGAAATTTTAAAAGCTTTTTGTGAGGAAATATTTTCTTTAGCTACCTGAAAGGAAATTGCTCAATAAAACATAGTAAAAACAGGTAGAAACTGACTTTTCTATGATTTTTAAATTTTAAAAAAGCAACAAACCCTCCAAACTATTTAAAAAAACCAAAAGAAACAAAACTAAGTTAAAACTGTTTCAATCAACCAAACTTAACAATTAAAATAAATTTTTAAAATATTTACTGATTCACATTTTTGTAATCCAGCTACTCACTGAACAACATGCTTTGTGGCTAATCACCATATTCATTCTCAATGTCAGGCGGGAGTTAGCAAGAGGCAATATCATTATGCAGCCTAGTGGTGTCGTGGTTTCAGCTGGGATGGAGTTAATTTTCTTCTTAGTAGTTGGTGCTGTGCTGTGTTTTGGCTGTGATG
>JAVJGI010000001.1:29261998-29369033 GCA_035590275.1 Ibycter americanus
CATTGCTCTCACATCACAGCCAAAACACAGCACAGCACCAACTACTAAGAAGAAAATTAACTCCATCCCAGCTGAAAACAGGACAGAAATCCAACCCCTTTTTATTCTGCACTGAGAATTGGCTATTCTCAGAAAAGAATTCAGAGTATTTCTCCTAACACTGATCTATGGATTTCTTATTTCAAAATAGTTTCATGGGAAAGTTGAAGATACAAGTCCTTCTCTTCAGAAGGATTCATTACATGAATAATTTAGACTGCAGTATTGCAGATTTGCAGTTGTTAGATAATACAGGCTATTAAATATGAGATATATATTGAAATTTCTGTAAAATGTGACCTGTCATATGTAAATAATTTAGATATAAAATGTATCTGTAAGTATGTTGCATTTTTAATCTTCATATATATAATATGTAAAGATTTTTAGAGATATATTCTTCTCAAAATCTCTAATTTTGCTAGTTAGATGCTATAATCCATTATTATTCCTTATAGTTAACTACTATAATTACTACCAGCTATAATTATATTTTTTTGTCTTTTTCAAGGCAATGGTAGTTCTTGTATGTCTTTGCAGCAAAACCATGATACTTAACATTTTACTGTTCTAGGTGTTCCAAAAAAAGCAACACTTTTTAAATGAAATAACTTTTTAAAAAAAATTTTAACTATGAACATGTATAATCCCAACATCACAAAAACAAGTGTATATCTGTGATTTATTGGTTTCAACTTTTTCAATATTTCTTTTATTAAAGTGTTACGCAAACTAAAAAGCTCCCTTCAATTAACTTAATTTCCCTTTCCTCAACCAAATATAAATCATTACTCTCTTTTTTTTGAAAATAACTATGAAATAAAAAGCAGTATATCCCCTGCCATTGCTAGTTATTTGATACTTCTTTCAAGTTACACCCATTGCGTAAGTAAATACTTTAAGTTTCTTTTTTCAAATCTTTGACAATTTCTGGTTCTATCAAGTCCATAAGACACCTGTCAGTCCCTTAGGTTTCATTACTATCTTCCCTTTCTATTGAGGTAAAGGGATTCCAGGCCTTTTTGGGAAGAATTCTAATTAAATACACATAGATGAAAAATTAACAATTTTAAAATATTTTATCATTTGTACTCTGAAAGAAGCCATCCTCCAACTCTTAATATTTTGTCTGAATATGTTGGAAAAAAATAGCAAATCTGTCAATTATATAAATTAAACAAAGGAATAATTTGATTACATAAATCAAATATAATTATATAACTTAATGAAATAATTTAAACAAAAATACCTTAAGAGGAACATTTAAGCAGATGAAACGGGGGAGAACCAGGGATAGTGCAGAACTGGGAACTGTGACTACAATGCTTTTCTGCAGACATGTAGGTATAGAATCCCAGAATGATATATCCAAGGGTCAGATATTTGGTTTCTGGTTTGATATGTAAAATTTCCTACTGGGGAGTCACATAAGTGATGACATGAAGGACAACTTGTTTTTCACTAATACTGCGTATTCCGAAGATCTGTACTTAACAGGTGAGATGATATCTAAGACTGACTCTGGATGAGTACAAGTTTTATGCTGCTGGCCTTTCCTGATAATTTTGGTAGAATGAATGATGATTATTTTTTTTTGTTTTTAATACTCTTACCATTAATATTAATCAAGCTTCCTAGGGTAGATGAAAATGAATAACAATTTTCCTCAGCTATTCAAAGGGATAATTACCAAAATGTACCGGCCCAGTTTCTTCAATCTTCTTTAACTCCAGAATTCACTTAGATGAAAATAAATCAACTTCCAGTGGTTTACATCTTCAATGTACAATATATTGAATCCCAAATGTAAAGTGTACATGTGTATCTTTCCTTATGTATGGGATGTATTTACCTGTTTAAAAAATCTGTATTATATCCTTCCACAGCTATGAAGAACTCATGGGTTAGAGGAAATGGCTTCTGAAGTAAATGAGGGTTCAATTTAGAGCCTAAATCTATGGTCCTATGTGCTTAAACATGTTAAGAAGCAAACCTGTGGTATATTTCTCAGTATTCAAAAGTTATGGCAGTGAGTCCTTCTGCTTTATTCATTTTTTGTCTAATGTGCACCCTAACATAACAAAGAAAGAAGGTTCTTTGGGATTAAACCTTTCGAATAATACACACAGATGTTCAAATTGCCTCCTACAATAACATCAGGCTGTATATGCTACAAAATACTAATTACGGCCCAGAGGAATAATTCTTTAAAAATTGACCTCATAAATTTTGCTTAAGGGTTCGAAACTAAAAATCTTTTGTAGTTTATGATTAACTGTATGCATAAATGAATAATAATAAAATTGTTACATTTTTTCAGAGGCTTACTAACATTACTATACATGAATAATAATGCATTATTCATATCTTCTATTCTGCTAAGAGTGGGCCACTCAGGATACAAAATGTTATTGCAGTATCTGTATTTTAGAAGAATAGCATGTATAGTTTAGAGTTTAATTTTTCTACAATGCACATTGAAAACTTTTGGGCTGTTTTGTTCCTTTTTAGATAAATATATATTGGGAGGAAGTACTATACCTAAATTTTAAATACTCTTCTGTAAATAAATTCCTGCTTTTTAAAGAAATGCAGATGCACAGCAATCAAGTTTGTTACAGCACTTACAGTCCAAAAAAATAAACATGAAGCAAAGAATTTTCTAGTGTCAAACATATTTTAGTGAAACATATCATTTCTGGACGCAAGGGGAAACTCTATTTAAAAAGTGGTGCACTTTCTGTAAAACTTACAGGAAGCACGGATGTTATACAGAAAACAGTAAATTGATTTACCTTAATCCACAAAATTGAACCCATAAGAAGTCTGTGCTTGAATCAGCTGTCCAGTTTTGAAAAGAATTTTTTTTCCCTATGGTACTCTATGATCAACAAGAGTTCTTGGGAATAACAAAAGATAATGTTTAAACTTTTATTGTATTTAAATAATATAATAAAACTGCATTTTTAGTTTTGACCAGATATTGTTATTAATAAAATTTATTATTTTTATTTATTTTTAGTTTAACATTTATTATAATGATTAATTATTATAATGATAACATTTAACATTTATTATATTGATTAGGGGATATTTAAAGGAGGTAGATGAACTTTAAGATGGGCATGCAAAGTTGCAAAGTAAGATTTGATATTGTCTCTGTTGGCAATAGAACAATCTAAAGTACTCTAGCAGTAAGGACACTTACAGAAAATCTATTTAAAATATGAAAATCATTTTACATTTAATTCTGGAATAAAATTCTGACACCATAAGCATCCAAGAAGACCCTGCGTAGTTGGATTCTACATGCTTTGTAGGAATAAGCAAAAAATTCCCCAGTATGCAAGTGCTTATGAAAATCAGCTAATATTCACAGAGTGACTGCTTTATTACATTTGTTGAACTTGAATATGTTTATTCATATTAAAGAGAGTACAAGAGAGTGTGGTTATAGAAGTGCTGAATCTTTTTATTTAGAGATCTCACTTCTAGACACTAACATATTAGCATTTTAATTTTTTAGTTATGCCATATATCATATTAAAAACCCATTTTATATTGTCTATGTTATTTTGATTATTTTTTGTCTGATCTTCAAGTCCCCAAAACTCATATTTGCACATTCACACCAAGTTTGGTGTCACAATTTTAGATCAAGAGATGTCACAATAAACAAAAGGAACGCAAAAATGATTTATAACAAGCTGTGGGTATAACAGACAAGAACTATATATAAATTCATTAGTTTCAAAGATCCTGAAGAGAAAGGAGATCATTACATCAAGGTTGACCTAAACATCCCAGATCATATCATTGTTACACCACGGCTGTGGAGTTTCATCCAGGTATTAGAACTCATTTCCCTGCCATCCAGCCTCTGATAGTTTGAAAAGAATGCAATACTCTCTCTAGCTTTTAACTGTTTGATAATAATTTCCTCTTGCCTTGCTTTCCATTAACTGGAAGCTTCTGTCAGTCATGTATTTTGAAAGACAGCTAATTGTGTTTTGCCCTCCAGAGAGTGTGCATGCTGCATTCTCCATGGAAAGTTGTTTTGCTGGGAAATTTTTTAGAGACCAGAAATTATCTGATGCAAAAGTTGAAATACTTAATTCCACTTTCCAGGTTTTGGATTTTGTTATGTTTTTGTCATTAATGCTTGGACACCTCTGCTGTAATATCAAATGCTTTTCAATATAAAAATAATAGTTATAAATTCACCCCATATGTTTGTTTTAATTAACTTCTTTTAACACTGTCTTCTTATTAAAATGTTTGGGGTTTTTACCATCTTTATTTTTTTCTCTTCCTTTGAGTTTAGTCACTGAACTTGAACACAGGCACAGACAAAAAAGTAGTGAAAGTATTCTATTATAGGTCCACAATGATAACTTAGAGCCTAAACATATTTCCAAGGTCTAGCAGGCTTTTCTCAGTCTGTTCCTGATTAGGTAATTGTTTCAGTGCTCATGTTGATGTGATTATCTACTACATACTCCTATAAATAATTTAAAAGAAACAAAAGGGAGAGAAGAGGAAATAGTCATTATTTTAGTTACCAAATGTAATAACTTCCCTGTGATGTTATTAAAGATATACTTTTGGATTACGACCATTTGTCATGGTTTAACCCCAGCTGCCAACCAAGCCCCACGCAGCTGCTCACTCACTCCCCCCACAGTGGGATGGGGGAGAGGATCGGAAGAGTAAAAGTGACAAAACTCATGGGTTGAGATAAAAACTGTAATAGGTAAAGCAAAAGCCACGCACACAAGCAAAGCAAAACAAGGAATTCATTCACCACTTCCCATCGGCAGGCAGGTGTTCCACCATCTCCAGGAGAGCAGGGCTCCAGCACATGTAATGGTAACTTGGGAAGGCAAACACCGTCATGCTGAACATCCCCTACTTCTTCTTCCCTCAGCTTATCTAGTCAGCACGACATCATATGGTATGGAATACCTCTTTGGCTGGTTCAGGTCAGCTGTCCTGGCTGTGCCCCCTCCCAGTTTCCCATGCCCCTCCAGCCCTCTCGCTGGCAGGGCCTGAGAAACTGAAGTCCTTGACTTAGTAAAAACATCACCCAGCAACAACTGAAAACATCAGTGTGCTACCAACATTGTTCTCACACCAAATCCAAAACACAGCACTGCACCAGCTACTAAGAAGAAAATTAACTCTATCCCAGCTGAGACCAGGACACCATTTTAATGGGCAAATTAGAATACTCCTTAATGGTAACATTTCTTTTTTGTTAACATTCTAGGATCTATGTGTAACTCTCTTAAGGTAATATTATTAGCCCTGTAATGGATAAAAGGAAAAAAAAATCCCAAACAATCACAAATATCTTTGTAGCAAGCATTTTTAGTATATGTTGTTAGAATAGCTAAATTGAAACTGTTAAATAAGACTGGTTTTATCATTGTCTGTTTGCTTTAAAAAATACCCATAAAACAACAAACTAAGAAGTAATTTTCTGTCCTTCAATGTCTGTTTTGGATGAGTGAGTTACATAAATAGTACTAACTGGGTTTTACTAACGCTGTATTGTTCAGATAGTCTGAAAATATTCTCCTTTATGAGAGTGTCCCAGAGGGACATGGTCTGTTATCATTGAATTTCATGAGTCTTGCTCTGCTCTAAAAATATATTAAAAAAAAAAAAAAAAAAAAGCTAAAAAAGAACTTCTCAAGCATATCATAATTCTAAAATATATCAGAACAGTCACTACAGTATAAACTTAATAACCACAGCTATAATAGCTGTATTATAACCCAAATTAGAAATAACACGTTTATAAACATAAAAGTTGTTATTTTTGTTCTTTCCTAATGCCATTGTTTGTTTGCTTTCTTTTGTGAACAAATTCAGTGAAAAATAGTTCTGGCTAAATAAATGAACATTATTATTATTTGAGAGATCTGCTGCATTGTATTAACAATTTTTCACTATTCACTTCATTGTTTGTTATTTTACTAATAGAATCTTCACATATACTAAAATAAGATTATTCTATGCTTATGGTGTTGGAAAAATCAATAAAACAGGGTACTAATTACTTTTATTTATCACTAGTGTTTGAAATTAAGATAAAAGTAATATTTATAGAAATACAGTTAAGGAAAAAGGTAGAAAAGATGTGAAGGATTGAGACTGGTAACGATACAATTTGGTATAGGAAGCTAGCCTATTTAGAGTACTTAGATATACAACAGTGAGGGAGAAGGAGAGAGAGACTGCAGAAGCTACTAAGAATGTTTTTATTAAGGTCCTGCTCTGTTCAACTGACTAAAAAGGGCTTGTTTGGGAACTTTTCTCCTAACGCAGGCACATAACTTAGATGTCTAGAATTATGTGGTATAAATATTCATGAACACATTCATCCTGTAAATATGTCAGCCTGCCTCTTTGTATTTTTAGAACAAATGATTTATAAACATTAAAGAAAACAAAATGGGTAATGTATTAAAGTAACAGAAGTCTCAAAAAAACCTATGAGTATTGTTACTCTAGAGATATTGTATACCTGCTCACCCACTTGAAAATGCTAACAGAGATTAGTGGCTTAATATGACACCTAGGGATAAAAATATAGCAAAAAACTCTTCAAGAGGGAATGAAAACCAGAGTAAAGGGAGAAATTAAAGAAGACAGCAAGCTACAAAACAGTGGTATAGAATGGCGGTAGACAATGAATGCTCTTTCTTCTTCCTCTTTTGGGACTTACGACAGAAAAAATTGCCCTTCCTTTTAGTGCTTGCTCGCAAAGGAAAAAGCTTTATTTTGGCCTGTATTTTAAACAAAGGGGGAATGAGCTGTTTGTGTCACTATTTTTTTATTCTGTTCTCCTGTTTCACTAAAATTGTGTAGTTCAACCAGTTTTGACTGCTGGTGTCACTGCCAATGCATGTATGAAAAGTTTCCTGTGATAAAACTTGAGAGAAGTTTCCTTTTTCTTGTACTAGTCCTTCTTGTTCTCCTCACACATGACAATGAAACTTTCTTTACCATCTTTTTTTTATATCATAAAGGCATTTTTAATATATGCAAGAAAACTTTTTACAGCGAATGAAGTGCTTAGTGTTTCGGATTAAAACATCAAAAAATATATGCTGATAAACATATTTCTTTCCTCCAGGAAATTAGCTTTTATACTTGACCTAGCAACAGGACATGAAATTAATTGTTTTCCATAAGGGCTATTAATCACAATTGTGACATTTTCCCATAATACACTACTACAGTAATTGAATATTGCCATTCACTTTGAATACAATTCAATTCACAGAGCAAAGTTAAGTGCTGCAGACAGGAAAGAGTGTAAGTTTTTGAAGATGATCCACGCACTAATTGCTAAGCTGTGATGGCATTTTCATTTATTATAGGCTGCTCAACCATTAATTGTGTGTGGTGATACAGTTCACTGGAGTTTCTCATTGAACAAGTTACAAAGGTTAACTGCATCTGAGTTCAAAAAAAAGACATATCAAATGAAAAATAAATAAATTGCTAAGTAATATGATTTTAACTCACTGACAAACTGTACATATACTAAAAATACAGAGATCATTCAGCACTCTGTAACATTGGCTTAGTTTTGTAAAATAAATACTTAATATATCAGCCCGCAGACATCAAATAAATAAAGTTAATCCTTCATGTCTGATGCACTTAAACTTTTTGGAGAGAAATAGGATTTCTTTTGCAAGTTAGTGCTCAGAACTGAGTCACAGCTAGCCTCAGTATAAGTGTTAAGATTTCTTTTTAGTGTGCTACTGAACTCACGTGTACTGCCTTGCTACCTGCTAGATAATTCCCTGATTAATGTCAGTTATTAAACATAATAGCATATTAAACGCACTCTATCTCCAGCTCCTGGAAATAAGATACTTGAGGTACCCTAATACTATTTGTATACTCTGAAATATTGGGCATTTTGTGAGAGGTCCAGCATTCTAGATTTAAGAATTATTACAGATAGCTGCTTTTCAGATAATTTTATCTGTTTAATATGAGACAGGTTTTAATGCGAACTTAATGCTAATGTTTGAAGTTCATGATGTAGTCTATTTATAAGAGTGGAATGGAATTTTAAAAGCATAACCATTGCTTTATTTATGAATAGCTGAATAAAGACAACTTTGAGGAAATAAACCTACATATATGACCAGAAGTACTGGAATATTAATGTTTTACTGAATGCAGTGATATATAGAATTTTTTAAAAAAACTCTGAATTTTAGAGGTTTCTTAAAACAAGATCTGGGACCTTGTATCTATTTTATTTTAGAAGAAAATATGTTCATTTTTTAAAACTTTAAGGTGGTTATATATCTTCAAACCTATCAATTTAAAAAAATGCACAGAGCTAGAGTATTCATCAATACAGACAAGCAAAACTGAAAATAAATTATATGCTGAAGTGAAGGTCTATGACTGCAATTTAGATCAGAAGTAACAATGTCAAGGCAATCATGACTAAAGCATTAGAAATAATCTGATATACATAGTTTAGTTTCAATCCCAGCTTTGCAAATATTTGTTTAACCTGTTGACTTCACAAGTTTTGCACTTCCTTGTCTTATTTATGTAGCCTGAATCATGAAGTAAGGAGGGTTTTGATATTTTTTTAATATTTTTTAATAGTAAACAACTTTTTTGGATTTTGAGGTGTGATATGTGCCTGCATCCTTTATATTGTCTAGTTATTCCTGTTCACCACAGTGGTCTACTATATTGAACCTGTCTCATGAAACCACTGACCTGACCCATTATGCCTCTGCTGTCTTGTCACTGAAGCTGATATCCTGCTCTGTGCTTGCCTTCATTTCAGTCCTAAGGGTTATTATCTTAAAGCTCCTTGTGAAGCCTGTGGTGTACAAGTGTATACTAGCTCATTCCACCAACCAAAGCAAAAATCATAGAACGCCAGAAGTCATGGCTATAAAAATAAAATCTCAGGAAAATCACAAAACTCAGAACTCTGGTGACAGCTGTTGTGACAAGTGTTCATCCTTCTTGATGAGGAAGCTTTCTCACCTTTTTCTTTTTTCTTTTTTTTTTTGAATGTCATTTACACATAGATAGCATGAGTCTGTTATGTACAGTACAGTATCTGTCATGAGCTTTTGTGTGATAGGAATAAAATTAATTCTTGTCACCCTTTATGTAGTACTGTGCTTGATATTCAAATCTAATGTGTTCTTCACCAGTTCATTATGGACTGTTTGTAATATCTGGTAGTCACTTGTACAAGTTGCCTGGTAGATACTTTAGCCCTGCCTGTCCTAGCAATCTTCGATCTTCGATTACCTGCTTGTTGGGTAAAATATGTCAGAGGTGTTTCCATTACAACAAGGCTTTCAGAATGAGACCTTAATTGCAACACAAAATTTATCATCACAATGATGTCAGGTGCTAAGTATGTGAAGAAAAGGGTACACATCTGGAAAATCTGTATTCAGAAAAGGAATAATACCTGTTTTCTAATTCAACTATGTTTTAATTATATATAATCATCAGTTACTGTAAACATCACCTGTGATATGTAGGAGGTCAGATTTGTAAATCATAACAAGTCTTCTGGTTTTATCTAATAAGCTATAAAACATGTGTATTCTAAACACAGCATTGCGAGGAATCTATTTTCATTGGGGAAGAATCAAATAACATCTGAAGGTAAGAACAAATTGACTGTAACCTGTGGGCACATAACATTTATTATCAGTTTGCTTCCACCCCCACATAAGTAATTTTGCTTCATAACCTTGAAAGTGTACTTTGTAGGTTGTCATACAGTGAAGCGCCTTTACTGTTACAAGAACCCAAGGTACTGTAGAGCCTTTTATATCTCCAATAAACCAATGCGTATACTGTTTGAAAAAAGCTGTTGAATTATGTATCTAATCCTTAAATAATTTGCCTTTTCTAGATGCAATTTTTGTTGTTGTTGGTTTTTTGGTTTGGGGTTTTTTCTTTTTCTTTTCATTTTTTGTACATTATTCCATTGGGTCTACTTTTGTCAGATCAAGTATTTATGTAGAAATACATGGGATGGGGAGGGCAAGGAGGGTCAGTTGCTGCTTTTACAGAAATGTTGCATATTGGAATAAAACAAAGCCATTCCAGAATTTATCCCCAGTGAAATCAAAGGAAGACCTCCATTTACCTTCAGCATGAATAATATTTCATTACAAAACCCTTAGCAATAGTGGAATCATAGGATGCTAAGATCGTAGAATAATTCAGGTTGGAAGCGAGCTGAGGTTGGAGGAGACCTCAGGACATCTCTTGTCCAGCCTCCAGCATAGAGCAGGATCAGTTCTGAGATCACACAAGGTTGCTCAGGGTGCTATCCAGTTGAATCTCAAAACTCCCCAAGTGTGGAGACTGTACAACCTCTTCAACCTGTTTAATTGCTTGCTTGTTCTCTTGAGGAAAATGTTTTTCCTTGCATCCAGTTGGACTGTCTCTTTGTTTCAATTTATGCCAATGCTTCACATCCCTCTGCCATTACTGTGAAGGAGGTTGGTTCTGCCTTTTTGATGGCCCGTCCATAGGTGTTGTGGGGTGTTGTTAGGTCCCCTCAAAGGTGTCTCTTCTTCAGGCTAAACAAGCCTACTTCTCAGCCTCTGCTGATAACCCTCTGATAAGTTCATCAAGTGTATCAATGTCATTCTTGACTGAGGTACCCCAAAACTGGGCACAGGACTCTAGATGCAGCCTAAGGAGCAGTGAGGGAAGTGGAATAATCACTCTGCTTGACCTTCTGATTGTGGTCCTGTTAGTACAGCCCAGGAGCCTCTTGGCCTTTGCTGCCAAAGCCCAATGTCAGTAGGTCCTCCTCAACAGAACTGCTCCCCATCCAGTCAGGCCCCAGCTTGTGACATTGCAAGGGAATTTCTGCCTACCCAGGATCAGGATTTGGTATCAGTCTGTGCTGAATTTCATGAGATTTCTGGCAGCATATCCCTTCGACCAGCCTAGGTCCCCCTATGTGGCAACCCTGCTGTAGAGGGTATTGACTGGTTCCCCTCTTTCTCCTTCCCCTTTCCCCTGCCAGTTTGGTTTCATCTGTAAATGATGAGAGTGCACACTGTAACTTCTTCCAGGTCATTAATAAAGACAGACCCCTCCAATTTTTTATGATCTCTAGGCGGAATAAGACCCATTAACCATTATCCTCTGAGCCAGCTCCTCTAAACTATCTTTTACCCATTTAGCAGTCCATGTATCCAGACCATAACATTCTAACTTCGATACAAAATTACCTGGGATATAAGAATTATAACTTCTTTAAGCCGAGTACATATCATCTGAAGCTAACTGGAACTGCAGAGATTAGCACAACATAATAATGACAGGGAAAGACTACTAGAGAAAAATAATTGTAATTTTAATCTTCTGTCTGAAAATCTGGAATTGTATAATCATGATGACTACCTAAAATTAAAAACTAAAGGTTCTGAAGTCTTGCAGGTTATTACTACAATTATATATTGTTACTTATTAATTGCATAATTACTTATACATATTTATTGAGAAAGTTCTTGGTAATAAATTAGTATTTATCAGACTAAGGAAAATGTTCATTGATGGGGTATTGAATAAACAAGATGGTCACTTCCTTAAAAGAAACACAAAACAAAAAATCCCAGTGTCTATCTAAACCATGTCGGGCTTCAGAGTTCAGCAGAAAATTATTTAGGAACCTGAAACATCTTTTCCAATATTATTTAGTCAGAACAGAATATTTCAAAACAGTCACTGATTAAAGGTCAGTGGCATATTAAAATCTCCTCTTTCTCCTAGCATTGGGTTGTTGTATAACTGACACTTTATTCATTACATGCTGATTTTTTCTTTGTAGATATTTGGTTAAAAAACCTCCTTGCTTAATGTTTATCACGTGTTCCCTAAATCTGTATTATCCTTAAAGGGTTATTTTTGAAAGACATGTGGTTGGGGCCTTTAAGGTGCCACTGCAAGCACACAGAAATGCAAACAGTTAGAAACGGAATCTTAGGCCAGAGTTTGCAGTATGAAATGTCTTTTGGGTTTATTTACTTAGAGATTTATTTAATTTCATTGATATTTCATGTGTAGTTACTTCCAGTTTTGAGATAATGTGAGATGATGTGTAGTTGCAGGAGAACATTATGCAAACTTCACAGTTTTACCATGCAACCACATGAAAATCAGTGATTTTGACTGATTTTCATTTTGCATTTTTACTTTTCTCTGAACCAGGAACTCGAAGTGAACCTTGAAGAAAGGGTAGGATAGAAGGTGCTGACCCACATGAATCAAACCCTAAAAAAATATTCACACTAACATCTGTGAAACAAAGCTGTGAAGTTTCACATGCAGCAGTATGCCGAATACAATTTGTGAAGGCACTGAAGCATCAAACTTTTTTTTTCCCACCCTTTGGATTGCATTTACTCTCTCTGTGTCATGTTTGTACACTTCCTGTTATCCACTAGAGAAAAGTTAGGCAAACTCAAAGGAATCTTGATGTAATTTTGAGAACACTCTTTTATGAAAAATAAAATAATTAAATCTGATTTAAGTTCACTCTGAATCTTTTGAAGAAAACTTGGGCAGTTTGGTTTGCTAAAAGCTGATACTTTGAAAAAGATTTTTGAAATTCAGATGCCATAATAATATTTTTTCTTCACTGGATCCTTTCCTTAATATAGAAAAGATTAAAAACTCTTAAGTAATTAATCTATAGCATTATCATCTTGTCAAATAAACATAAACACACTCACTTTTCCAAAGATTGTTGGACTGTGGCAATTAAGGGTATCATATATATCATATATTGCTTAAACAGGGCATTGACATACTCAGGCAAGTGAGTTTATTTATAGATACTGCAGATAAAGCCAATCATGGTGGGGTGTGGGGAAAGGCAGAAAATACCATTTACAGACAGAGTTCAGATGTAAGAAAGAAAGGATGTGATCTAGAAACCACACAGCTTTGGTAATCGAGTGGCAACTGGAACCTTATATGCAAAATATTCTGTTACTTAAAAAAAGCTTTGGTTTAAAAAAATATAAAAGGAAAAATCAAAGAAAACTAGTTTTGTGGAACAATAACTGAGGTAATAGAAACTAAGTTCATTGCCTACTTTTTGATAATTACAAGCTTTAATTGATTACCTAACAGTCTCCAGTTGGTTGTTTCATACTTTTCGTGACTTACTATTTGATTTAAACTATTTAATAAAATTTTAATTAGAGAATCTTTGATTAAAGAAAAAACAGAATTTAAGAGGTGAGAATCACTTAGTGTTCTGTAAGTGACTAAAACATACAAAATTTTCTGTTTATCAGTAAATTAACTGGAATTGCTTTTATTCCTTATCCTTACTAATGTATAATCCTGGGGTTTCTGTTTCATTATATTTTTGCTAATTTATTTATCAGAATACCAGAGCTTAGATCCACTTAGAATCACAAAAAATAAGTAAAACATAAGGCTTTAATTATCCCTATGTTACTGTACTTCATACATGACAAAAATGTGGTGTTTCATCACAGTTGTTGCACCTCATTGCAGATATTCAGAATATTCTTACAGTCTGTGTTTGATTCCATTTCCTATATTAGCAGCTTATTACATATATCTATATATATTTGCTCAACAAATACTACCTGTATCAAACTTAAGTAAGCTCACAATATACTTTTGGGTTTCTGAGTCATTTGCTACTTACACACTTAGAGGTCTGCAAGTCTAGAACACCTCTGTATGCGATCCACACTTATCATAATTCAATTTGCCTCTGCCTAGCTTTTCCCCTAATGGCTCCAATCGAGTCCAAAAGGGGAATTTTGTGCCATAATCCTCAACCCTGAAATGTTTATCTTTTAGCATAGTTCGCAGATCTGAGTAAAGCCTTTATCAAAGCCTAGTACCAAAGTTTTAACTTTAACTGCCTTTGTTTTAACCTGGCTGACAGGAAAAGGTGTTGCCCTTTACTCATTGTCATCAGAAGTTAGAGAGAGCCTACAAGATGACTAGAGACATATGTCCTGTTTCTTTCTGAAAATACTATATCCACCACTTGACAACTGTAAACACTTGTCATAAGAAGAATTCATGGTTAGTTAGTTGAGACAAACAAGCTTGAGACCAAAGATCAACTTCAGGCTTATTCATTGAACCTTTAGTCTGAGGCATGAGGACAACAGTATTCTAATTCAAAGACTATTACTGCATTTTACTTTAAAGCAGGAATGAATTAATTGCACACAGGTTTTCAGAACTGGAAATGTCATCATTATGTCCTCTCCCAGAGTCATTTTAAAAGAACTTGACAGCTACCATTGCATTTTTTCATGAGTCCAACTCATTAAGCTTGTTTGAACACACATCACATCAAATGTTTTGGAAAATACAGATAGATTAATACTTATTTCAAGAATCCAATGACTATTTGTCCTGGTTTCAGCTGGGATGGAGTTAATTATCTTCTTAGGAGCTAGTACAGTGTTGTGTTTTGGATTTGATGTAACTTTTCAGTTCTTCAGACCTCGCTAGCAATAAGACTGGAGGGGCACAAGGAATTGGGAGGGGACACGGCCAGGACAGGTGACCCAAACTAGCCAAAGAGGTATTCCATACCATGGGACGGCATGCCTGGTATATATACCGGGGGGGTTGGCTGGAGCGGGCAGATCGTTGCTCAGGGACTGGCTGGGCATCGGTTGGTGGGTGGTGAGCAGTTGCATTGTGCACCACGTGTTCCTTTCTTACTTTCCCTCCGGATTTTATTCCTTCCTGTCCTCTTTTCATTATAACTGTTATTGTCATTGTTGTTATTATTGTTCTTTCATTTTCATTCTATTTCAATTATTAAATTGTTCTTATCTCAGCCCTTGAGTTTTACATTCCTTTCTGATTCTCCTCCCCATCCCTCTGGGTGAGGGAGGAGTCAGCGAGCAGCCGCGTGGTGCTTGATTACCAGCCGGGGTTAAACCACCACACTATCTGGCATGAGTAAAACATTATGTTACTGAGGTGTTTTAATACTTCTGTTCACAAGCAGAATCTTCTATGACTAGTCTTTTTTGCATGTGAATATCCCCGTGTAATACAGAAGTTCCCAAGTTAAATGTAAAAGATCTCCAAAGTAAATTGGGAATTTGGGGGATCACAATTTTGAATTTAGGTGTCTATGACTCTTTTTGAAATATGTTCTGTCCTGCTCTTCTAAAATCAAACCTGTTTAACACAGCACAAATTTATTTTAGAAGAAGATTTCCCACCTTTATCTGCTCCCAAATTTAGTCCTTTTTTTCAAAAACAGAGGTTCAGTGTAATTGTATCTAGTCTAATCATTAGCTAACGTGGATTTTTCAACACCTTTCTTTTGAACATTTTATCCCGTGCTTACGCTTACACTGTAAATGAAACACAAAAGAGCCCCAGGGCTCTATGTCTATTGCTGTGAATAAGGCAATCACCACTTACACCTGTAAATGGTAGTTCCTGCCTAGAGTCTACGAAGGACTGAAATGAGAGAAAGTCATTCAAGTCTGAAATTGACAAAGGTCACCAAATAAATTAAATTTAGTTTTTTCTCTTCAGCTAAACTAAGAGAGCAGCATTCAGATCACAGCTCCCTCCTAAAGCTAATGCTAATTTAGGTGAATTATCCCTGAGAGATTCAGAGGAAACTGATTTCACAAACTGTAGGAATAATGGGATGCATTCCTGATGGTGATATAAATGCACCATCTTCCTAGTTCAGCTTTGTCCTTTTGCAATATAAAGGTCCTTTTATCACCTTTTGGTCTTATAATCCCAAATCATGCTGAACACTTAAACCATCCAATTAATTCTTGCTGTCCTTTAAAAAACCTGAAATTGCTGATTGCTAGTGTCCTTCAAGTTCTACATTAAAAAAGCAAAAGGGAAGTAGGGTGATATGCCATTTTAAGTAGGTTTTTATTATTGATTGTTTCATTTACTTTATTTGTCTGGCTGACAAAGTGGTTGACACTACTTCATCCCCAAAATAACTGTTGACTATACAACCAATAAAAATATAAATTAAATATGTAAAATGTTTTCACTGAAAAACACAAATTAATAAAGATTAACACATGCTGACATTATGCCAGTTGCTTAGTGAAAAGAAATTTACAAGGATTTGCCTGTTGAATTAGAAAGAAAGCAGATTCTGTATCAAACCCAGCTAATTCAATACTGTCATTAAACATGTGGTTGTTATAAACTGCTCTTACCCAACTTTCATAATTTCTCACAAAATTAGTTTATTTAAAATGGAAATTTTTCATTATTAATCCCAAAAAAAGGGCTTAGGATTTTTTAAAAATTTCTGAATTATTTATTTTTAATTATTGAAATTTTGACAAACTCAGTGAATACATATTCATTCTCAGGCTGAAACACTCTGTGGTAAATTTCAGCGAGATTGAAATTTTATGGAGGTATTAAAAATCCTCTTGTAATAGAGTTTTATAATGGAAGTACTGTCAGATCCTGAATTATTGTTGTGCTGTTGGGCACATAATGAATGCTGTATTCTGGAAACGAAGTAATGACAAATATACTGGGTAATGGAACTTTCTGTGGAGACCATGGTGTACATGCTATGTGTACTGAATAGCTGTTAGTACAATGAAACTTGGATTACAAAATATACTTAATCATCCTTTGTTACAATGACATTTCATTGACCTGTGACCTCCTAGAATAAAGCTAACAGCAAATCCATAATAAAAATGATAAAAATACCAATTAAATATGAAACTATTACAAGTATAGGAGTTTTCCAGACTATTAGCCATTAATTTAACAGTATCCTGTAGCTCAGTTTCAGTGCTACTAGGTTTGGATACAAAAGTTGTTTCTTCCCTGTCTCTCTGAGGCTGTTCAACTACATACAGAAAAGAAGGATATAGAATTCACCATAAAAGAAATAAAGGTTTAAGAAAAGTGTTTCAAACGAAGGTTCTTCACTTATTCACTCACCATCTTTCTAATGTGCTTAAAGATTGTGGTGACAAACCAGGTCAGATGTCCTTCCAACAGTTCTGGGCTGAATGCTTGAACTCATCTCTGAATTTGTCTTGACTTTTTGCCCATAGAGGCTGTGAAAATGAAGGCACTTGTAAGGTAATCAGACTAAAACCACTTTTCTCTTTGCATTCATCTAGTTAACAGGAAACATGTTGTCCATACCATACTGTGGATTGCTGAAATTTGACCATGGCCTTTCATAATAGATTATTTATATATTTGTTTGTTTATTTTTACTAAGGGAAGTGTTTAAGTACATGCTTACCATTAAATTTATCCTAACTTTCTTTAAAGAAAAATGAGAGGAGCGCATGCTTAAAATGGAATGGGTATGTCACCCATTGCACCCGAGTACAACTGGGAGAACATTCAGAAGAATATACACGGCTTGACATCACACTTACATAATCTAAGAAATTATATTCTGAAGTCCAGTGCTCATAGCGTAGTCTTTGTAGTAACACAACCTGTCTAAAATACTTAAGTTCTGACATGGGAAAAAAACAGAACTGAACACATTAAATGTAAGACATGTTTAGGTAAAACATTTAAGATGTGTTTCTCCGTAAACCAGAAATTTCCTACTTCAGGCACAGATTTTCTTCAGCTGAATTTACCTTCTCAAGGATTAGATATGTTCTGTTAATGTTTGAGGTCAGTGAGGTTATATTTTCACAGAATCACAGAATGGTTGAGGTTAGAAAGGACCTCTGGAGGTCATGTTGTGCAACCTCTCTGCCCATGCAGAGCTACCTAGAGGTGGTTGCCCAGGATGATGTACACATGGCTTTTGAGTATCTCCAAAGTGGGAGACCACAACCTCTCTGGACAATGTATTCTGTATCACACCTAATTGTAACTATTGTTTATTGACTTAACAATTTCAACAACCTATAAATGATAATGTGTTTTCAACATCCTAATTGAAATTCTGTGACAATTCATAGTTTCTGTGATTTCCCCCCCAAAATTAAAAAATAGAAAAAAAAAGTTGCTGTCTTCTTTCTAAATGTGGAAAATAAAGATTATTTCTTGCACATAG
Organism: Ibycter americanus; assembly: GCA_035590275.1. NCBI lineage: Eukaryota > Metazoa > Chordata > Aves > Falconiformes > Falconidae > Ibycter > Ibycter americanus. The sequence goes on from JAVJGI010000001.1 coordinate 29,280,147, forward strand.
AAGTATAAACTGCTGATGTAACAGACAAAAAGTTCAGAATAACCTTACCTTTCAAAAAATAAATATGCAGTTCAGAGAAAGTTGTATTTTAACCACAATTAACCTCATTTAACATTAATATTTTATATCACTTTTAAAAAATTATGCATTTCAAATTTAATTAATATCTCCACTTATAATTAATTTTAAAAAATTTTCTTGTTACATATGCCTTTTATTTCATTAAACCAGAAAGAACTGTATTGTATAAGAAATATTTCTATTGAAATTGTTTCAAATATCCCATTATGTTTATAAAAATTTCAGACACTTCATAAAATTGAATTGCGGGTCAAAATTGTTTGTCTTCAAAGAGCTTCTTTGTTTACGTTATTCTTTCTTTGCCTGGATTCCTGTACTATTTTTATGTGCATTTATTGCAATACCAATTCCTTGACCATCAAACAACAGTTTTATGGATGATGAAAAAATGTATTCACATACTCTTACGTGTCTATGTTCAAGATTGTTACGGCTAGATTGAAAAATGTGTTTAAGAGCCACAGTCTTCACAATCTGTAATTTTTAGGCAGCTAATTACCTAAACGTATCTCCCGCTTAATATGTGTGTGCAGAACACCAAAAAACCTGCATGAATATAGGAGTATTGCTTCAGTTATTGAATAGAAAATCATAAATAGAAATCTACATCTTAAATCCAGTCCCTTTTTGAGACTTAGTGGCCTTTCTCTAGGCTTTGGGTAAATATCAAACATTATCAGCGCTCTGAGTTCTTGTAAAGTTAGCCATTTTTAGTTTTTTCTCGCAAATGGAATCCTGACAAGATTCTGTCTGCTTCCTAACCAATATGCCACAGGCTGTTATTTTCCCATGAGGCAGTAGCTCCACTGTGCATTCCTTCTTCTGTGTGAAGGATTTGAGCATATCCTGTCTCATTGCCTTTCTCATTGAGTATCTGCACATTATCTGAGCTGAAAAGTACTGATTGCTAGTCAAATTATTAAGGTACCTGACTTATTTAAGTAATATTTAAAATTATTAACATCAGTTCAGCATGGGCTCTAAAATCAGGGAAAAAATCACACCAAGGCTGCAGACTCAAACTCACCTTCAGTTTAATGTTTCTACACATACTGCTCAAGTGACCATTTAACCCAGTGTCTCTTGACAGTGGCCAGTAAGAAAATCTTAGAGGAAGAGAATAATAAGAAAAACTTAGAGGAAGAGAATAATAATAATAAAAAAAAGAGTATGAATAGGATTATACTTTTCCCAAAGATAACATCCCAGAGTGCAGTAGCCAGTGGCCTAGGGATTTCCTGAGCTGAAGGTTTCATCAGACTATTGTGTTTCACAGTTGCTAAATGACATATTCTCAAAGATTTTTAAAAATTATCTGTGGCAAACAGTTCCCAGTTCAGAATATTTTTTTTAAAACTTTATTTCTAACCTCATGTCTAATAGTTTTACAGAACAGAAATGTTCTTTAATTAGCTCTTGAAAGATAGTTTTTATTTACCTCCTTTTTTGTTCACAGTTGTATGCGCTTCTGCTATATCTGGTCTTTATCCTTTTCACAAGGTAAAAAGCCCTAATCTACTTTGTTTCTCTTCATCTGGAGACCATTCCTCTGGAAATACTTAACAGAAACATGTGCTCTTAGTTGTGTTATTATTTATTATTACTATTTTAGAGTTTTATGAGTAAATGGCAGATAAAAATAAAAGCTATCATGGTTTTATTATTTCCCCCCACTTTTTCTTTAATAATCTGATTTGGTTTTCAGATAATTATGTAAAATGTATTCATTTTTTGATCCATTATTTTCTCTTTGCCTTTTGGTTTATTTTTTGCATATCTTTTACAATGTCAGTGAGGATAAAATGTGTCCCACTTCCACATCCTATTCCCTCACACATTTCAGAATGGGAATTCAAAAGGCCAAGAAAGTATCTAATTTGTCGAGTACAGTAAATTTCATTTGCAATGAAACTCTTCCTGAGATGACCAGAAATTTGAAAATGGTAGTTTTGTTGTATTAAAAAGATCAGCACACCAAAAGAATGAAAACAATGCTGGAAAGATCATGCAAGCTGTTTAAACAGAAACAAAACAAAACAACAAAAAAAAAGAGAGAAAGAAAAGAAAACCTAAATGTACCATACTTCTTTATTTATTCTCCTTTTGCACAGGTAGTTTTCAATGATGTAGTCATGATGCAAAAAGTATATTTTTTCTTTAAGTTGAAATATACCAACTGAAAACAAGTGGGTTTTTTTTTTTGAAATCATAAACTTAAATTCAAACAGAACAGATGCCAGGATGTTGCAATTAAACAAATAACTTTAAATTATGTTCATTAATCCATAGCCTTGATTTAAACTGGGATAATCCCAGGTTTTGGACTTAAACCCAAAGAGGCTTTGGAGATTCATATTAACCTTCTGAAGGGCATTTCACAAGGTCAGAGCCATGTTACAAAATGAATATTAATGTGAGCAGAAGCTGTGGAATGATGCATTTCTGCCACTGATTTCTTGAGAACACCACTTAAAGGAGGACTTATGGGAAAAGATATAGCAAATAGTTGTCAGCGCACAGCAGGAGCTAGAGGCTCCCTGGGGCGAGGATACCAGGAGCCATGGGGGATGCTCCTGAGGGTGGCAGGGCAGGACCTCACCAGCTAGGGCTGATCCCACAGCCTCAGCCAGCACGTAGGACTGGCCCCATCAGTAGAGGGTCAGTCCTGGCCCACGGGAGATCCTCTCCCCTCAGCCATAAGCAGGACAGAGCTGCCCATGGCCACGCTGATGCTGAGCTGGCACCCCAGTCCTGGCACACAAGCCCCCAGCAGGAGGGCTTTCAAGACACTTACAGTAAAAAATACAAAATTTTCCATAGAGAAACTGCCTCATGCTGCATCATATAGCTGTTCTCTCTGCAGCTTCATGGACATTAGCAGTCCTTTCATAGAGTAACGTCATAAACATTAGAAGTAGGAAAACAATAAGAATTGAAATATTTGGCAAATGTGAAAGATAAAGATTAAATTATTATCTTGTTACTGTTCTAGTAGGTGCAACATCCCTTTAGAAAATGTTGCTATTCTAGCACTGGAAATTTCTAGTTATCAAGATCTTGTTAAAAAATTGAGATTATGTAGGTATTTAAGTGAATACTAATATTCAGAAAAACTACTTATAATCTTGGGTTGTGGATATTAAAAACTTCATATTTAAAGATCTGCAGAAAACCTTTGTACAGTCTTTGGGTTGTCAAGTCCCTTAGTTATCAGCCACTCATTTGATGAAATACTTTCAAGTATCTAGAAACTTGCTGTCAACAATTGTGAAAATTCACAAAGTTTTGACAGTAGTCTTTAAACTTGAGAGCAGATGTGAAGTTAACACATTCAAAAGTGAAATCCTGAGAATGCATGTATTTTAAGACATGTTGCTGGGCTGCATTTCTTACAGAAAAGAATACATTGAGCATAAGTAAAACAGCTATATGGGCTATATGATTTTAAGTGCTGTTTTCTTATAGGATCTTGTTAAATCTTGATAATTTCAAATGGGTTGGGCACCTCAGTACTTTCCAAGATTTTTGCCCTTAGCTTCTTTTCCAGTTTCTGCTATTAAAGTTGATCTGCTGAAAATAAAAGGGAGTACCAGGGGGCATGAACTGTCTCTATCAGTTCTTTGCTCTAATTTTGCACTACAGTGGAAAATCAATTACATAAACTGTTACACTATACTCTCAATTCCATTCATTTCCTTTCACCTGTGAGGGGTGACATTTATTTTTGCCATATCCTTCCTATTCATTTGTGTCCCAAAGAAAAACTGCTCAGTTTAGGTAGTTAAATCAAATAAAAATCAAAGCATTTTATACACTTATTAACAATCTCTAATTAACCAGCAATCAACGAACCACATGAGAAGGATCAGTATCAGTGGTAAAACAGGTATGCCACAATTCTAGCCACCTACAAAATGTTCATAAACACCTACAGATATTTAAACAGCCTTCTATAAACAATTCCAGCAAATTCTAAACCTATACAAATACCCATTCACAGTTATGGGGCCACACACACACTCTCACAAGATACGTGGGCTACAAGTGGATATCCCTCTCCTGGCACTGGAGGGTCCCTTACTACCACACATCTGTGTCGGAGATGGGGATATTCCAGCTATATAGGCACCCGTGATGCTCCTTGCAACTTGGTAATGCGAATGCCAGTGACAGGGTCACATCACCCCCCACACCCCCCAGGCTGTGAGTCCCCACATGCTGCACCCAGTACTGTCACTCCAGGAACAAGTGCGGGCTGCTCACAGCATCTGATGGAGAGGCTGCCCTCCCCAGCCTTGGCAGAAGTTTGGCAGTACCAAACCAGCTTCCTACTACTGCTCTTTCCTCTACATGGTCTCTACTCCCTCATTAATGATTTTCATATTCTTTTATATTGCCTTTCAGGTTTACTTCTCATTTGTTTCAACAGTCTCTTCAGTATTCACTGGTTATTGTTTAATCTTGGTTGTCATTTTCCTCTTTTAACACCATCAGCTGGGGTCTGATTGTTATCTTCCTTTTTAACATGATCAGTTTTTGGTAAATATACACCAGACTTCTTTTATTATTATTTACCTATTTTTTATATGATCCACACATGCACTACATACACTCAAATTCCTACTTTTACAGGTTTTGCCTAAAAAGTATCTTGTATGGGGAAGGTCAGATTCTCAGCAACTTTACAACTAACTCTTTCATTGGAGATTAATGGAAGTTCAGTTTAGAGGGAGACAGCTCTTTAAGATTTACTGTTATTCATTTCTCATTCTAAGTAATAGTTTCCAGTTAAACTTATGCTGATCATCCTTATTCATGGTCATCTGGTAGAATATAGCTTTATACAAGTAACAGTGGAATTGTCTTGCTTCATATGTGAGTATGATTAGGTTGGTAATTTTAGTCTTCCATGAATGCATGTGCTGTTGCTCTCTAATCCAGAATAGCTGTTGACATTAGTGATGGTGACTCCAGTGCTGGCTACCCCTTGGTATAAAGTGCATGGCTTAGCAACATGTCTTTCACATACAAGCCAATATCACTGCTTCATGGAAATACTGAATCTAGATCCATTAAAAATCTCATGAATCTGCCAAATAAATATACTAAGGAAGTTATTGTTTCACAGTATTAATCACACAGAAATGTTATGTAAATCCATTTTGCGGCAACCTGCATGTCTTCAAGGGTGCATAGGCTGTGTCCCTTAAAATATTCAGTTGCTTTTTACTTTAAAAAGCAATTTCACACTGTAGCATCAAAAAAACCAAAAGCACTTTGCTGCATCATTAGCTTGGATGACATGCTGAGAGTGATGACAGAGATGCACAGCTAAGCACTTCTAGCTACAAAAAAAAGCGTAGTTACCATGTCACATAAAGATCAAACTTCTTTAATATGTTACTGGTATGATATATTAACCCAGAGAAAAGCATTTGCGTCTCCTTACTTTTCTCTACCAGCAGATAGTATACACTGAACTGCTATCAGTTACCCATTGAGGAAGAGGACTTCTTAAAGAACTTGTTTAATGGAAGTAACCTATACTCCATTCATAAATGTAAAGTATGATGCAAAGAACACTGAAAAACATAACAGCATAACAAACTGATGTCAGTCTTCCAGCTCTCCGGTATTTTTATTAATTGTTTTTAATATTCTTGGAAATGCTATGGGAAAACACGTTACCATAATAATTCATAAGAGATCAATGCTTTTATATTAGATTAAACTTGGTTTGGAAATAGAGACCTAAATTTATAATGAGTATGTTCAAGATTACATATGACTTAGTTGGGAAAAACTTTAGTTTGAGCAATTTATTGCACTTTTGCCAATGAGTTTTTGCATTATTGTTCATTCTGTATTCTGTACCATATATAATCTCCAAAATGGCTGGGGAGATTCCTAGTTTATCATTATATTTCTAGGGCCTAGACTCTTAAAAATGCCCGAATATGATAGCTTTATGTATTTATTAACAAGGTATTTTTACTGGTTGCTATCTACTACTTTATTAGACAGTTTTCTCCCAGGGCAAACTGTGTGTTTCAGAGAGGGAAAAAATGCTCAGTTTAAAAACAAGGCATATCGGTCATTTGCCTTAAATTTGTGTATAATATTTTTTTCTTTTTGTTATTTACTTCAATTTTCTTCTTTCTTATTGTATTCTGGTTTTGATCTTTCCCTTTTTAGCACTTCAGGAGGTGGTAGTCAAAGGCATTATTGTCTTTTTTTCCTCTTCACAAGTAAACGGCCTTGTTTTATGAGCTTATATTCTTTCCCCACTGAGTCCTCAGCTAAGTCTGTGAACCAGATGAAAAGGGGCACTTCAGAGTTTTCAGTGTGATAGGAATTTAAGTTACATTTAAAAATCAGCAACAATGCTGCAGAACTGCCTGCATACCTGAGAGTCTATAAGCATAAGAGTTTTGGCTGTAAAGTTACCTAGGCATTGAAAGTGCTGTCATTTTTTGAAGTTGTTTTGTCAGAGTTGGGCAGCTCTAGTTCTATATTTCATTTAAAACCAACAAAGATTCATTGGTTTAAATAAAAATGTGGTCATGCCATGCCAGATGTCTCCTGCAAAATACATACCTCTTTGCTTCTAAGACATCAATGAAAAAGGATAGAAACTATCTTACTATGCTAAATCAATAACTATTTACTCAGCAGTATGAACTTTGAGTTTCTTTTTGGTCTGAAATTAGATCAGTGCACATCTCCTAAAAAAAGCAGTTAATCACAAATAGGCAAGGCTGAAGAAGAAAGTGTCCTTCATCATTCTTGATGAAGTTGCTCCAATGTGCAGGGGAAAAAAAAAAAAGAGATTTCTATGACAGTTGGAAACCTAAGTGTCCATAACTGGCTTTGAGAATTCACAGAGCTAGGCAGAGAATTAATCATTGTGAGCATGATCATCTTCATGCCTGAGACTCTTTGTGAACCTCATATCATAGCCTCTCACAAAATCACTTACCTATCTTTATGTATTTGATCCCGTCTTTTTGAAGGAGAAAACTTAAGATTGTGCACTACATAAATGAAGGTTTGGAATAAAAAGCACAGAACTATCTAGATGAGTGTTCTGTACTGAGGCTGCTTCAAATATTACAATTAAAATGTCAGATAATTACTTGATTCGACCCACACGCTAGAATGGGCTTAATCTCTGTTTTGAGAGGTTTGATTTTTTGATGTTTTAATTTCCAGCCTGTGTGAGCATTGATTAAAATTATGCTTTGTTGGGCTTTGTCTTTCAGCACTTTGCCTTTGTTGACTTCTTCCTTAAATAATGTTACGTTTGAATTTTTCTCCTCTTGTAGAAACTATAGATATCTTAAGGAAACCTATTCCAAAAGTCCTTGGTAAGCACACGTTGTATATAGCTTCTCCAGCTCTGTGCTGTGATAGTCACAATATTTTATAGGAGGAAGCTCACCAGTCATTTCAGATATGTCCATAGAGCCCTTTGTAGAACAATCCTCTGAAACTATCCTTGGGGAGAAAGAAAATATATTTCCACAGTGTCATTATCTTTACAGTTTGATTATAATGACTGCAGCTATAGTTCTATTACTACTGACACTACTATTACAAGTGTAATATACCACAGCAGAGTGTGACATTTCCTAGGCTATTGTAAAGCCTCTAGAAGCCATCAAGGATTTGCTTAGTGTACTATAGAACATGTCTGAGCAATTAATTTTATGAGACAGGGCACCACTGTGAATAAAACCACCTCCAGTTTTCAAAGAGAATGCTTTGTACCCAGTGTGATAAAGCAAGAGTTTAGTTTAAGCCAAAAGAATATCTGGAACACTTTATTTTCCCACATACCACATTTTATTACAATAGACAAGAAGAAACCACATAAACTGAGAATAAAAATTACCAGTGTGTATTATGGTTATGCTAAGTTTTTATGTCTGGAGAGTGGACTTGAGGTAGACAAATAAACTCTTTTGTGCAATCCGGTTTTGTAAATGAATCTATTGAAATTGCATTGAATTGAAACTTGAACTTACATTTTGTTAGTACTGGTTCACATTTCTTTCAGAAGAATTTCTGGAAAAAATATGTATTAAAATGGACTGCAAATATATCAGGTTAGAACTGATCAAAAATATAGAGAAACAGAAAGGACAAGAAAGAAAAATGTTCATAAGAAACAAATTGAGGAAAGGACAGTGAGGTAATCAACCTAATTCAAGTCTACGCACACCTGCAGTTTACATAATTTCTCTGTACCTTCTTTATATTTACGTTTAAATTAAGATTGAAATCGCACATGAACATTAGAAAATTCTAATCTTATGCCTTTTTTTTTCTTTTTCTCTGAGTTTATGCATTTTATAACATAAAAAGTATATGAGGACATTTTGGTCTGATTTCCTGTATGTGGGCTAAGGGACCTCATCTAAAAACATACTTCACACTGGTTAAAGAAATATGACTTTATTTCAATATGGATTAATATTTAGAAACAAGGAAGAGAATTCTAAAAAAATATAATTCAATAAACTTTGTATTTTCCTTTTTCCCACTTTAAACTTTGCAAGAAATGTGATGTCTGAACACCTGTTTCTATCCCATGCAAGATAAATTAGAACATAGTTACTTACATAGTTAGAGTTATGTTCTAATTTTCTTGAGAAAAAGTAGCCTTAACCCCTTAATGGAAAGTACTATAAATTCCTTTAGATACAGAAGAGAGTAAAAATAGTATCTTGTCATCCATGGAAAGGCAATACACTATGAAAGAGTACTTTTTCTGCCCTATGAAAAAGTTGAAAATCCTCTGAATGCATCATAGTTAATCCAAAAAACCCTTGGGATTGTTAAGAACAAACAGTCAGTCTTCCCATATAGCATGGTCATACCGAATGTGGTGCAATTCTACAGCTTTGCAGGGAAGTTACTGTAGCTAGAAAAAAGACACATCTTTTTTTCTTTTTATCCCCCTCCACCATGTTCTGTGGTTCAGCAGCTGTGCAAAGGGTCATCCAGTCTGCATTACTCACAAACGATGCTTTTCGTCAGGGCCCTTCAAATGGAAGCAGTGTGCTTGAAGAAGTAGCCTGAAAGAAAAATTTCATGTAACAATAAAAAATTAAGGTCTACATATCTTCAACCTCTTAAACTGCCATTCTTGTCAAGTGTTAAGAATCAAACATGAAATGTATCCAAAAATATATATACAAACATTTTGGGTTTGGATAGAGAACATTTCCCTTTACCACAGTAGTAGGTATGCTAAAGTAAAATATATTGTAAAGGTACATCTTTAAAAAGAAGTATTCAACATATGAATATGGAACGGCAGTCTTATGTATGAATTCCTTATAAATCTCTTGCTGTAAACTTTGAATGGACAATCTTTGCATATTATGTATTTTCCCAAAGTGATTTCTTTTTTTCAATGCTATCAATAAATGCATGGTAAGTGAAATATCTCAGAGATTTTTCAAGTGAAATTAGTGTTTACTATTCTTAGCTACTGTTGAGAATAAATTTGGTTTTCTACATTATTACTTCTAAGCCATCTGATATTCTGAATCCATTGTTCCCGGAGCCAGTTTAACCAGGAATGTTTCTAATATCCAGGAAAGGGCACCAGATACATCACTGAAAATTCAGATCAGCAATATCCTCTAACTGGTGTACCAAACCCTCTTTGTTATGAAACACTGCCTAAGGAACAGATGGCTTTCTTGTCTGCACCGGATGGCAGTTCAATTTCCCTTCTTAGAAGTTAGAAAAGAGATCTTTACTTCCATTTACTTTTCTTATACACAAAAAAAGCACAAGATGCCTCATAATATGTAGATATTTCTTCTTCAAAAGTGTAGAGATGGTAATCAAAACCATCTTTTGGAATCTACTGTCTTGTTCAAATAAACCCATTTATTTCCTAACGCTATCGGTATTACTGCGGATGATACTCTCAAATAGTCCTGAAAACAACATCTGCGTTGAACAAAGATCCTCTTGATCTTTGCAACCTGCACTTAAAGAAGTGGTTTCATAACCCCTGTGTGGTGAAGCCAAAAGCTCTAGAGAGAAGCATTGGGAAGTCCAGCATAACACTGCTTTGGGCAGCCAAAATACAGATGTATCTGCAGTGGTGATGCCAATAAAAGAAATGCAACAATTTATTTCTTGGTAGTATCCTTAGAAAAAGGAATGTAGTTAAAACACATTCCAAAGAATATAAGAAAAGTGGCTAAATAAATATGCATTACTATTTTATTTATTGATGAATAATAATTATCCAAAACAAGTAATTAAAATACATTAACATTTTATTTTTCTAACAGTCCTTAAAAGAGATATGAACGATACTTTGACACACAACAACCATTAACAGCAACAAATGAATTAATCTAATCCTCATTAATATTAATTTCTATTTCTGTGATTTGTATCTAAACTATGAAAATCTCGGACTGGTTTTGCTCATACCCTCCTAACCGACCAATCCTTAAAACCTTTTCTGTAGTAACTACTAGAACTTTGATCACATTGTGCAAAATGTCAGAATTATTGTATTTTTGTTCCAGAAGTACTTGGTAGCTGTCCTACATTGTTACAACTATAGGCATTTGCAGATGGGCACAGATAAAGTATTTTAGTTGCATAAATCATAAATAGTCATTTACAATGATTGTAGAAATTGCTAGTTAAAACTTATAGTCCATAACATGCAGAAATTTGGGATATAACAGTATCTGAATCTGTACTTCTCTCTCTGTTGACTCTTAGATTAAGTATTCCAAAACAATCTTTGATGTAAGGATTGAAGATGCCAGAGGGAACATATTGCTGGTCAAAGCGTTGATCTGAGAAATAGAAAGATACTTTGGTTTAACTTTCACAGTTAGGATGAGCATTACTGTTGTACCTCAAAGAAAAGAAAATGGATCAGATTTCGTTATGATGTCAAATAATAAAAACAAGGTCAAAAGATACATGAATCAACTGAAAATTTTACAGCTGGAAATATAGCTAGGAAACATAGAATACACTAAATGGTAAGAAAAAATAACAGAAGACACCAGCAGAACCCTAAGGCTTACACATCAATCTGATTTTGAGAGTAAGTACTTATGGAAACAGAAACTAGTAATAGAAATATATATTTGATTATACAGTAATGGATATGAAATTAAGTGGATAAATGAATGCCATTGGACTGCAAAGAGTAAAATAAATATTTGTGTATGAGAGAAAGACTACAAACTGAAGTATTTGGAAAGTTTTCCATAACTATAAGTTCATAACACTTTCAGGCTAATGGTCTACACATCGAAATTACATAACAAGCAACTTGACTGAGAGATTCATCCCACAAATTACGACGGTATCATGAGTTATTACTTGGTGGCCACACAAAAATACAAATCTTTTACAATTCTCAAGCTTAATCAACTTTATGAGCTTCTAAAGTAGTTAAATCTCTAGCTGCAGGGTCAGCAACTACCTTAATTTTGTCTCTTGTACAATATCAGTCGGCAGAATCGGTGCTTAAATAATCAATGCTGGTACCTGTTAATAGTAATCATAATCAAATTCAATCAAACAAAGACCTCTTACAGAATTCTATGGTGTTCATGAAGGCAAACACTGAAACACCAAGATGAAATGCTTATTAAACTTACATAATGCCCTCTAATCTGTTGCTAAATACTGTAACTGTTAGAGCAGCAATCTAAAACAAATCCAGCTAGTATTTCGGACTAAAAAACCCAGTGAACTGTGCATATCAGTTTTATTCGTACAAGCTTTCTTGTAAGAAAGAAAAAGTGCTGAAATGTTTTTACTGTGTGTTTTTGGAGGTGTTTTTTCTTTGTTTGGTGTTTTGGGGGGTTTTTTGTTCCCTTGAGAAAATAGAAATACAAAAGATTTAGAGTCTTACAGTGATAAAAAGATATTCCTCAACATCCTCTGACTATGATTGTATTTGTAGATGGGTTCTAGCTCAAGATGAGTATAGCTGAGAGAAGAATGTTTTTTCCATAATTTGGTCATGTGACCTTATCTGTTTTTACACTTTGAGACAATTCTTCCATGCTTCTATCAGTGTTTTAAAAAATATTATCTTTCATTGACCTTTGATATATCGCTTTTTTTTAATTATTTTGTATTGGAAATACTCAATTTCTAAGCTTTTGAATAATGAAATCATAAAAAACTGTGACCAACTGTGTAACAGATCTATGTATTGTTTTGCCTTTTTCAGACATTTACTCCTTCTCACTACAAGAAAATTATGCTTTGACCAGACAACAGCCACTACCAATAGTAAAGTTAAGAAACATAAGACCAAAAATTAGTTCATCTCCCTTTTCAAAAAGTCAGTCATCCAGAATATTATTTATAATGTTCCATTTATAAAGAAAAAGGACTTATCTCAAAGGGAAAAATTAAAGTAAACTAAAATAAGAAGCCCTTCTCTGAATTTTCAGGGAAAAAAATATCATTCTTTTGGTGGGTAAAAATAAGTATTTCTTGAATGAAATATATAGTCTATAAATGTGGTCTGTTGGTGCACTTCTGACTCCGACTTTTTATATATAGTTTATATAGCTTGATACATAATGACCATTACAATGATATTAAGTCTGAGAGGAGAAAAATCATACTGCTTTTTTAGATGTCTTTTCTTCATTATAAAACCTAATGTAATTTAAGTATGGTGTTCTCAAGGTACTTGCTAATAGTCTTGCTAGTTACAGTTTAAAATATTAGTGTCTGGTTTGTAGCTCTGTCACAGTTGACTCTCCTATCGCAAATAAGTGCAAGGGTTATGAAAGTCAGGCAGCTGTAATCAGAAGAAATGTTTGCTTCTCTGTTGCCTATGAGATCCTTTGTCAGGTTCAAAGACTGAGATTACACTGCAGATAAACACAACTGTGAATAACACTAATTTTTATAGCAAGACTATGATAAATTACAACAGTGAGGAAACCACACCTAACTGGAAGAGCAATTCCTATATGTGATTACCAGAAATGTGGCATGTATTATACCAGCAAATAGTCTGGAAAAGGCAAGACCGCCAGCTGTATTTGGGTTTGTTTTATTTTTCTCTTTGAAATTATTACAGGGTTTCACCATGAGTAGGTAACTGGAAAGCCCTATTTATATCTTGCAACAGACTCTAAACTTCTTCCTATCCAGCTTTGCTACAAGTAGGAAAAACCAAAAACAAACTGACAAAACCCAACCTTTTCAGAGCTCAGACATGTTAGTAAATGAGACATCACGCTTGCATTGTTACATGTGATCCAGGGAAAAATTAAACGGTTTCATTAGACTGCAATCTTTTGTAGCATTTAATGATTCTGTTTCAGATGGAAGTGTAACTTTGTGCATCTGAATGTGTTTGAAACCATTAAAAGGTCCAGATGATACACTGAGGGACACAGAAAGAAAGGAAGTTTGCTTTCAAATACATGGAGTATATTTGCAGAAGCTGAAAAGAAATGTCCTCTTTGTAGGTGGTTTTGGTTGTTGGGTTTTTTTGGGGGGGGGGGGAAGGCATGGAGTTTTTTGGTGTGTGTGTGTTTAAAGTAGTTAAGAAGATTACTACAGTTCTTAGTAAGATTTTTTTTAAGAGTTCTGTGAAAAACGTATTATAAACTAGAAGCCAATAAAACTGATCTGAAGGAATGCAAAGTATAATCATAACAAGAGTGTATTACACAGCATTAATAATATTAGAACATTTCCCTTATGTTACAACACAAGGGAAACTGCAATAACATTTTAATTTTAAAAGAACCAGAGAAACCATCTCTCAACTGGTTCATTACAAGTAGGGGGTTTTGTGTGGGTTTTTTGTTGCAGTTTTATTTGTTTTTTTTTCCAAAATACACGACACAGACGCACGGAAAAATAAGTATTTCTTACTAATGCAGCAGAAAATTCTTTAATGCCTTACTTCAGTAATATGAAACATATTAAATGTTTCTAGGAAGAATGCCTTGCTGTAGGGAAATACTTGCTGGCATGACTCACAGAGGAGATCCTGTATCTCCTGCCAGTGCAGCCTCTGCAGTAAGATGGGGAGGAGGAGATGGAAGGATGTTATTGATGTGTAGTATAACATTTCTATCAGGCCTTTAGCTAGCAAAGAAGCTGAATAAATCTGAACTCAAAGTGATGTCATCCATTCCTTTAAAATACTAATGTTCATACATTATATAGCATGTTTAGATCTATTTTAGTAACTGAATAGTAAACAGCACTCTTTCTAAACTACATATCGACCTGCATAAATAAAATCTTCAGTACAAATTTAATTCTTGATTCAGAACACATTCTGCAAGTGGTCCTTATTTATTCGTATCATCACTACATGAAAATTACATAGAGACAGAGCATATGACTGATCAGACTATACCAGGAGCAAGTTACTAGAGGGGGTGGTAGAGCAATTGTGAATGAAGGTGTGAAGTTAAGCCTGGGAAAAGAGGGGGTTGGGAAATGTGGTGTTTTAAATTTGTTTTTGTGTCTTACTATCCAAATCTACCTTAATTTGATAAAAATTCCTCAAGTTTTCTGTTTAGTCTGTGACAGTAAATGTTAAGCCATCTCCTTGACTTTACCTTGAGCCATCAGCTTTTGCATCCCTGTCCTGCTGAGGATAGGGAATGGGAGAGTGGCTGGTGAGTGTCTGATAGCTGGCCAAGGGCAATCCACCACAAGAAGTGATGCACATTTATCAATGGCAGAACAAAGAAGATAAAGATATTAAAACCTGGAAGTTTCAGTAAGATATGCTATTTAGGGGATGGGGGTGGATAGAGGTAATGGTAAGTAAAAGGCTAAGAGTTAGCATTCTTCAGCCTGGAGGAGAAAAGTCTCTGTGGGGAACTTGTGGCCTTCCAGTATATGAAGGGGGCTTATAGAAAAGATAGAGAGAGACTTTTTGCGAGGGCCTGTGGTGGACAACAGTTTGAAACTGAAAGAGAGTAGGTTTAGGTTGGACGCAAGTACAAAGTTTTTACAATGAGGGTGGTGAGACACTGGAGCAGGTTGCCCGGAGAAGTTGTGGATGCCTCATCATCGGAAGTGTTCAAGGTCAGATTAGATGGGGCTTTGAGCAACCTGATCTAGTGGAAGATGTCCCTGCCCATGGTAACGGGATTGAACTACATGATCTTTAAAAATTACTTCCAACTCAAACCATTTTATGATTCTATGATTCTATTAAGTACTTACAAAAAAGTGCAGTTGTGTTTACCAAGGAAGACAGAGGGAAAAAGCATGAGAGTATATATATATATATATATATACACACACACATATATATAAACATATATATGTTCATATCATATTCATATTTATATACACACATTTTTGCTTTTGTAAATCTGTGTTTTCACAGACGTATATTCCAGATTTAATTTTTTTCAAAAAAATACATGTCAAATAAAAATGCAGTTCCTGCAACTTCTAATAGCCAACTTCAAGATTTGTTTTCTCAGAATGTTTGAAATAGACCATCTCAGGAAGCAATGCAAAAGTTGATAAAACCTCATGGAAAGCAATTTAAGCAATTTAGTGACATGGATGGTATTTCTTTGAAGTCTGAAACCATGCTAAATATGTTCTTTATTAATAACTCCAGCAATTTAGTCTGAGATCTTCTGCTTGTAAAAATCAACACAACTCCATTGACCATACTGTTTTTGGAAAACAGAGCTCTTCTGTTTTAGAGCAGATAAGAGTTCAATACTTTTAATATTGTGCTCACCTCTTTCACATCTGAGTTTTCCTCAAGCATCCATATACAGTTAGGCAGACTAGCTCTGGAGATTTTTACACATGAAAATTAAACTGCAGAAAACTGAAGGCAGAATAAAAGTCAGATATCTCAAAGGCTGATTGGAAGTGTTGGCTTTGAGGGGAAATGTTTTCCCCATAACTGCAGACATCAAACTCGAAAAAAGGAATTTGCACTTCCACTCATCTTAAAAGTTTTGTATTCCTACTTTTTCCATCAAGAAGACTATAAATGTGGATATCTTTCCTGGCATTTTACCACCTGAGATACATACTTTGTGAACTATCAGAGATGAGAAAAAAAAATCAAGTTTTGAAGTAGGCAATATCAGAAAGAAGGAGCAAAACAATGATGGGACATAACAACAGTGTTTTTATTGTAACATGTAACCAGTAGTCTCAGAAAGACATATTGCAACAACAACAACAAAATACACGCAAAGCCCTAAAGGCATTGAGAATAATTCTGAAAGCGACTGTCTACTTTGAACATGGTTATCCTGCATTTTCAGCCAAGAAAAAACAAAACGAAACAAAAAAACCCATCAGCTTTTTAAACAGTCTCTTGTAAATGTTTTTCCTTTTTTACCCTAAATCAACAATACAATATATCCATTAGTGTAGGAAAATTAACAGAATATTGACTAAAGTTTGTGTATCTTCCCTTACAGGGCATATTTTGTTACTCAACTTAATATCACATGATTTGTTTGGAAGTTCACAGGTATTTTATGACTTACAATAACAATAAAATCAATTAAAGATGTATACATATAGCTTTAACTAAATATTTTCTCCTTTCTCATTCATTATTTTAGAAGTAATGTAACATTTTGAAAAAGTAGGAATCTTACGAAGAATAATAAATAATAGGAATCAAAACATAATGTTTCATTGAAACATGGTTTTATCATACAGGTAGATGAGTATTTTTAGAATTATCTTTTACTTTCATTATGTAATTAATGTGCTCTGAAGGCAAGCTGTGTTAATGCACTCACCGAACGGTACCGATGGAAGTAAAAGTTCTCCTCATATAAGAGAACAAAATAACTGTTAATTAGAAATTGTAAATATAGTAGAAACCGGAGAAATAAGTGCACAAAGACTGGAAAAAGTTCTCAAATAATGTATTGAAAGTTAACATGCTTACAGTAAAGAGAAATCTTATTGGTCATATATCCTTTCTATAGACCATGTGGATAAACATGGACTGTTAGAATCATTTCATTAGAGGCTGCAAAAGGGGGCCTAGAGGCTCTCCAGCAAAGATACAATTAGATTGAAGCTTCATTATTCTTTAACGTGTTATGCTTCCCATTAGACTGTGATCAAAGGAAAAATACTAAAGGAGATCTGTAGGATGCAAGATTGATTACAGACTGATTCAGCAGTGCAATCACTGTTTGGTGCAATCTCAGCATGAATGGAGTCTCCAGAGAGCATGTTGCTATCTGATAGCACTACAGTAAGGGAAAAATCAAACTACTTTTAGAAAGTAAATTGGTTTGAGTTGCATTACACAGGAAAGGATTATATCTCAGACTGTCATTCTTCCTGGGATCCAAAAGCAGGGGTTCTAAAAACATTTCAGTTTCAGCTGTAGGTAAAACCCCAAACCAGAACTGTTCAGTTACTCTAGCAGAGCCAGCGGAAACAACATATTTCATCTTTACAGTTATGATAGATTCAGTTAATAGTTCTTTTCTTTAGTATGCAACTTAAAATATCTTTATTTTAAGTTTTTGATGAATCTTAATTTTCTTTTTATGTAGTTATTTCCTTTTTTCCTTCTTAATTCTCCATTACCCAATAGAATTTCACATGTGGAAAATGTACATAGATGTGAATTATTTGCTCCAATTGCAGAAGCGACTGATGTTGTAAGGAACTAGTATAAATTAACTGCTGTTATGAATTAGCAAACATCCACTGAAGCCAATTTTACAGCATCTGTTAACATCAGCCATATATTTTTCAATTAAAGGAATGGTATGCGAATTTCCTCCAGAAATATGATTCCTCAGTAACAGCTCCTATATTTTAAGGAATAGAAGTCCAAAGTTTAAAATTACAGAGGATCCCTGAAGCCCATAACCAGTAGTGTGCTGGAAAAGAATCTCCTAGCAATGAATCTCTTAGAAAGTTTATGTTTCCTTCAGAAAGTTATAGATATTTGGAAAAAGAAGGAAGAAGAATCTTTTCTTAGAAGTTTGCATTTTTTTGTACCAAAGGTTTGTGGTTGAATGCTATACTATACTTTCCACTGGATTATGGCACAAGTTCTGTTTAATTCTCCAGGTCATTGAACATAATTCTCTATGTGTTTTAAAAAAATAATTGTGTTTATTTCTGTATGTTTTGCTTGCTTTGAATGAAGCTATTAAAAAAACTTATCTATGGCACTATGCACTCTGGTTCTGTATTTTTAACACTGACCATGTACACCCAGTTTTGAGAGGAATGAGGGAGAATGAAAGAGAAATAAAAGCTGCCACAGACAGATCTTCAAGCAGTGGAGACTCCCCAATATCTGCACTATTCATAGAAGGTCAGAGAAAATGTATATTCCATTTTTACTTACTTAGTACGAGTGAAAATGTGGTGAATATAACATATGAATAAATTGCAGCATCCATTTGCTACCACCCCTTCGCAAGAATGTATAAAATGTATGTATTTGAAGAAAAATGTCATTAATAAATTGAAAAACTCTATTGAATAGACAGAGTATTTTATTTCCGAAGTAAATAGCCTTTTATTTTTAAAATGACATTTAGTCTCAATAAGCGATTTACCTTGGAATTGAACACAGTATCACTTTTAAAAGCCCTCTAGAATATTTTGTGGCATCAGAAACACTGCAGTGACTTTGCAGCTTATGCCCTTTTTTGATAAACAAACATTAGTATGTTATTGTGAAGAGCTCATAATTACTGTTGATCCTACTTCTAATTAATAATTAAATAATTCAGTTTCCAGAACATTTTCTCTATTATTGATATTAGTTTAATATGTAGCTTGACAAGGCATCCTTTTTTATCTTACCATTTATATTGATAAAAAATTAGCTTTTCTTATTATTTTTCATACTTTATGTATGTATATCATATGGTATAGATATCTGAAAATAAAAATATAACATGCATCTATTTTATAGGAAATTCTACATGTCAGTGTTCTGTTTCATTTCTCAGGAGAAAAAAACATCAACATTACAGAATTGCTGGTGAAATGGAACAATCTGCTTCCGTGCTTACCAGCCAATCATCCCCCACATAGATACCTGGAGAGTTAGACCGTGATGGGCCAGGTACTCAACCAGATAAAAGCACAGCTTCCCAGCCTGTGAGACACAGAGACACTGGCCAGGCAGATGAGCAGCAGAGAGCTTTCCCTTACTCAGCAAGGTAGCTGGGTGACTAACAAGGTCAGACAGCTTGGGATCCTGAATAGCAGGACAACTCAAGGAACCCTTTGGGCTGCTCAGAAAAGCCAGCTGGGCAGGTGGTAACTTGAGGTGTTAGCCAGGTTTCACACCAGCCAAGGAGGACAGCTGGATAGTAGGCAAGCAGGGAAGCCAAGCATTCTGCCTGATTTCTGGCCAGCCCACCAGCCTGGGGTCCAACTGGCAAGATAGCTGGTGAGCATACTGGCAGAAAATCAGATAAACTAGCAGCTGGCTGCTTGGTCAGGCTATCAGCCTTTCCTATTTGCATTGGTATTTTTGTCACAATCTACATGATCCCAAAATGAAAAATTCAGTTCAATTCAGTCAGGTTTTTTTCCTGATAAAACCTGTTCAAGAATAACTTCACCATCTCTAGCATTTATTATATAGAGCAAATATATGGTGAACAGTATTTTTATACCTCTACATAGTCACATATAAGTAGTTTATTGGAAACCTGCATGAATTCTTTCTTTATGAGGTTTCCAGCTACCAAGGATAGGTGAATTCTTCATCTGTCAGAAAATGTCTGGTTTAGGCCTATTCTTCTGTAGTATCTTATCTTTTCAAAAATAGTTGCTATATTCTGCCTGCTTTTAGTCTTCCTGACTTTCTTAGTGCTCACAGTCTTTCTTTAATATAATTCAAAAATTCCTGTTCTCTTCTTTTTCTTCAGTGAAAATATTACCATGAGATGGATCTACCGCATCCCCCTCTAGTGCCTTAGCATAAGCTTTCACCAACTTTTTATTTTTCATATATTGCTACTTCTTCAATCAGGACATTGAGATACTTCTCTTAATCATTTAACAATTCATGTATATGCCAATGAGATTTAAATTCTAAAATATCATTTTAGGACATATTGTAGCAAATATCTTAAAGTGCTTGCTTTTCAGTTATTAGCCTGAAATTTTATAAAAACTAAAGACTGAATATAATAAAACTTACGTTTTGTGGTCAAACAAAGACATTTTTTTTCTGTTGTGTAAATTATTGAGAAAGTGGACATTAGCTAGACAAAGTAATCTTATTGTACACCAGCATTATTACTTCCTTCTGTGAAGATTAAGGTATTATTGGTAGGGGAGTCTTTAAACCTTTGAAAGGTATATTCTCTTTCTGAATTCTCCCGGTTTCTCATATGCTGGGATGTCATTCCATGATGGTATATTAGTGATGGATCATATCCACATTATAGGTAACTTAATAGTCACTTAGAATACTGAGAGAGAGAGAACACTGAGAAAGTAAATTGTGTATACCCATATATCCCATATATTGTTTCTTGCTTCTCCCAGAAAATAATACAAACAAGAAAAATATATTCCTAAATATTGCATTTAATGTTTTTGTGAGGTGTTTGGTAAATAATATATTACAAGTATATTTTTATTATTTAGGTAGTCTGGTGCAGCAGCTGTGATAGACGTTCCCACATGGCTGATGAATATTTTGACTGTAAAAGCCTCTCAAAGTTTTGTGAGGTGTGGTCACATACAGACCTATCTAGCCATGACCAATGGCTTTCAGCCACACACTTGACATCCTTAACTAGAACTGAAGTCCCGCAGTTATAGGTGTAAGATATTCCATGTAAGTAACAAGTGTAAGAATTCCGTGATAAAGCACCACGATACAGCCCAGCTAAATGAACAGTACCCAGGTATGCAGGATATTTCTTTCATTCAGATCAAGAGATATGATACGAAAGATCAAACAGCCAGCTCTTAATTTGATTAAATGAGGCATGAGTGGTGACTGTATGTGTATTTTGTCAAAGTATTATCAAATTAGATGGCTGTCAAGGAAGTGAGAACTAGAAGAGCTATGTATGTGTGGCTTATTTGGATTCAGGATTGTGGCCAAACTTTAGTACCATTTTAACTCATTAAGAAGGTGTCATGGTTTTACCCTAGCCAGCAACTAAGTACCATGCAGCCACTCACTCTCTCTCCTCCACCTCCTCCCAGTGGGATGGGGAGGAGAATCGGCAAAAGGTAAAACCTGTCACTTGAGGTAAGAACAGTTTAATAACTGAAATAAAGTTATGATACTAATAACAGCAACAACAATAACAATTGTAACGAAGGAGAGAGGGAGAGAGAGGAATAAAATCTAGGGGAACGTGGGGGGAAGAAATGATGCACAATACAGCTGCTCACCAACATCTGACCGATGCCCAGCCAGTCCCCGAGCAGCGATTAGCAGCCCCTGGCCAACTCCTCCCCGTTTATGTTCTGAGCGTGACTGCACGTGGTGTGGAATACCTCTTCGGCTAGTACCGGGCAGCTGTCCTGACTATGCTCCCTCCTGGCTTCTTGTGCACCTGCTCACTGGCAGAGCATGGGAAACTTGAAAAGTCATTGATTTAGAGTAAGCACTGCTTAGCAACAACTAAAACATCAGTGTGTTATCAGCATTATTTTCATACTAAATCTAACACACAACATTGTACCAGCTACTAGAAAAAAAAATGAACTCTATTCCAGCCAAAACCAGGACAGAAGTGCACCACTGAAATAATATTCATCCAATGCATTCATTGAATAGAAAGATTACCATACTCATCAGATTCAGTTGAAATCAGTGTCACTTTCTCAGTTGTAATTGAGAAAATTTGGACCACACCTGGAGCCATTTCTAAAGTATGAGAGAGGTGGACTAGGAAGGGATAATGCTGTACACATCAAGCCAGATTTAATGGACAGTGAAACAGGTTTGGCAGCAAGCACGACAATTGTAGATTGCATATCTTTTGGAGACATAAATTTGTGATTGAATAAAAGAATAAGAAATTACTTACAAACCCTTAAATAGTAACTATGATTCCAAACAAGATTTTATGTGAGAACTCCAAGGCAATCCTGTTTTAAAGAGAGAAGGATATACAAGCAAATTGTCAGAGATCGTAATCAGATAGTAAAATCTTAGAAGCTTGTTCAGTGACGGTACACTTCCCTCCAATGTGAAAGAGATCTAAATGTTGGAATTCACTTATTTAATCAAAAGATTTCACAACCAAGCGAAGACTTAGACCAATTTTGCCTGCTTAGGTTATGCTGTTAAGTGGTACACAAGTGACAATTTGGAAAGGAAACAAAATTCAGACTATCAAGTCTTTTTGCTAAAATCCCAACTATGGGTAAAAAGCCATAGAAAAGCCAACACCTGGTAGTAATACGTCTTAGCTTGATATTTATGAATTTTATATTTGAAAGTTATGAATTACAATTTACAAATTTACAATTTATGAATTACAAGAAATTTCATTCAGATGAATGGAAGTAATTCTTCCTGATGCAACTATTGTCTCTTTTCACCTTTCCCTCCAGTTTCCTGCTTCTGCAGAGGAAGGGGGAAAAGAACCTCAGAGAACTAAAATATAATCTTTGGTTCCTGAAAAGATGTAAAACTTTCATACCAGACGTGGTAGAGTAAAGCTTGTTGCTACAGAAGTGAAATAAACAAGTGAATTGTAGTATGTGTCCTCTCCTCATCTTTGTGTTTTAGCAGATGTTGAAATGTTACATTTTTCCCCTACAAAGAAACTACAGCTTTTCTTTCACAACTAGTTTACATTATTAATTTAGTTTCTTTTAAATTAAAACCCAACTCAACAAAGTTATTTAGGTTAGACACTTCTTTCTAACTTCCTGAATTATCCTACTGACTTTATTGGAACAACTGGCATAAACAGACATGCATGTTTAAGCTTGTATGAACTCCAGCTGTAGATGTGAAGATTTTTAGCCCTCCTATCTGTCCAGAATGTATTTATATAAATTTTTTCATCCTTTTCTTTTCATTAGTTGGCATTGGTTCCTTCTTCATTTTAGGTTTGGGAGGATATTCCCTTTCTGACTTTACGTTTGATGAACAGAATAGTTTCTTTTAGTTACAAGATTCATCAGTCTTAATGATTTGGTCATTATTTACAGTTGTTGATTTTGTCTCTGTTCTCCATATTGAACTGACTGCGTTTGGCTCCCTCCTTACTTTTAATTGCTACAGCATAAATCATCTAAAAATGTGTGCAGTGTATTATTAACACAAGCAAGCTTCCTGTTTCACAACAAAACAAACCAAAACCCAGCTAAACACACCCATCTTAGTTGAAAGCTGTCATCAAATGAAAAGCTCTAACTTTAAACCAGAACTTTTCTCTTATTCTCAATCTGTTAACAGTTCTAAACCACTCTCACTGCATTTTAATACACTGAAACCTCCACATGGCTAAACCTAATTAAACTTGTCCACCAGGATAAAATGAACATGTTTAAATATGTATGTGTGAATATGCCTGTCTTCATTACCTGAATCACCTTCTTTGAAGCTTTGCAGATTTTTAAGACAGATTTAATGGATGAGACTATAAGTTTGGTTGGAATGTTTTGATTTTTGTTTTTTAAAACCAGAAATATGTAAACATCTCCTAATAGAACAAAAATATGGATTTTAAGAGTGTGCTGAATAGGTAAGTATGCAGAGAATAAGAGAAGGTAAAATAGGCAACTCTTCATACAGTCTCCTGCAATTCAGTACCTTTCTGTTTGTGTATGTTGTGCTATACTATATACTCAGAAGTATTTTTGTTACTTATACAAGTGATAGTATATTTGTATTATTGTTCATCTTAATATCCCAAGTAACATAGATAAATGCTCAACAGCTGTAGGAAATCCTCAATGATAGAAATCTTCTGTTAAGCCAAGACAAATACTAGAATCCTAGTAAAACAGCTCCAGGTACTGGGGTTTATGTCTGCATAACATGAAGGATTATTCTTTTTCCCGGTTTAAAGAAAAGAACTACTCTCTGTAAGGCCATTAAAAATGCAAGGGAGAGGTGATAAACAGCTGTTCATCATGTATGTGGTGTAAGGATATTTTGTTAATCAGTCCTTCAATGTCATAAAGACAAAATTTTAGAACTAGAGCAGTTTCTCCAGGTCTATTTATGTTTAAAAATAATTCTAACAAAATAACAATCACTCATGCATTTTTAAAGTCTTCAAATAAAAAAAAAAATATTAAAGTTGTGCTCAATATTAAGACATTTATTCTTTTGCTGTTTTTATCCAACTCAGTTTTAGGCAGGTAAGTAATCGTGGATACCATCAGGATTCACCAATAGAATAGAATATTTCTGTTGGAAGGGACCTACAATGATTATCGAGTCCTACTGCCTGATCGCTTCAGGGCCACATCAGAAGTGTTTGCTTTAAATGTTCTCTAATTAAAAATCTTTATTTAAAAAAACCTCATTATTTTGCCTGACCACGTATGTTGCTACTGTTCAACCCTTCACAAACGGAATAACTTCAATTTTTTAATGTTAATTTAATTTCAGATATTCTTATGCCAAGGTGAAACATTACAAAGAACCAGACTAAGTTTACCTGCAATGAACAAACAAAACCCATTCATGCAGATCCGGGGCAAAACTTCCTGCAGTTTTTTTGACTGTTAGAACTACTTCTGACTGTACTTTGTGACAACATTAAAAAATAACCAAAGCCTGTATCCCTCCCTCTGGCTCTGTGAAGGTAGCAAAACCTGCTAGAATTCTTAAAATGGGCAGAAAAGGGGGAGAACAGACAATTAATAGCATGTTCCTGCATTCCTTGGGACTCACCGAGAGCTTCTCTAGCAGTGTTTCACTGGGTCAGTTCTCTATTGAATTAAGAGGCAGATGGAGGAAAAAGGTGGAGGTAAGAAACACATGCTCTCTACAGCTTGATCCCCTGCTGATCCCACAGATAGAACAGCAGGTGTTTGTGCTACTGCAAACAGCTATAAAGAACAGATAGATCATCTTGGGCTACCTCTGTACCATTCTAGTGAACTGGTAAAACTGACTTTCTCCCCCACAAAACTTATCAAAAAAATCACATGACACATTAAAACTTAACAAGTTCTGTGTTTTTCTTAATAAGGACAATTTTAATGTGGGAAATCTCCAGATTTCTGCTTTGCCATAACTGAAAAAACTGTTTGGACTGTTGCACTATTCACCCTTCTTTTATAAGGCAGTCTCATAGGAAATTCAGTCTTGTACCTGAGGTGCCTTTCCCAGTGAACAAAAATTATCAAAATGCATTCCTCTGAAAGACTATGTTTTTGAGTAAATCATATTTTTTGACCAAAACCCCCATAAATCTTTGAAAATTCTTGGTCATCCCTGGTAGTAAGACTAAAGAATTTGTACAGCCACTTGAATATATAGTTATTGAATATACAGTTATTCAATATTTGACTCTTCTAGAGAATCATCTTATGATAAATCACTTTTATATGATTTAATTCCATGATGCTAAATGGACGCAACAACTTATTTTTATTTTATTCAACCCC
Source organism: Ibycter americanus (assembly GCA_035590275.1). Classification (NCBI taxonomy): domain Eukaryota; kingdom Metazoa; phylum Chordata; class Aves; order Falconiformes; family Falconidae; genus Ibycter; species Ibycter americanus. The sequence continues at coordinate 29,305,827 of JAVJGI010000001.1, forward strand.
AAGATGATAAACATTATACAAATGCAGACATAAACATTTAAATACTGATAGAGCATTCATATGTGGGCTTATTCCTGAAGCTGCAGAGGTTATCATTATCCCAGCTGTTAACCATTTACTTCATAGAATAAAAATTTCTATTCCTTCAGAGTTGCTAACTTACTTTTCTTTTGACTGAAACCTTCTGAGATATAGTCAAAAAAGAGCCACATGAGCTGAAATAGTTTAAATAGTAAGTATTTGCTAACCTTTGAAAGTGTTTGACTGAAACAAGTTAGATTATCCATGTAGCTGACCTAGCAAATTAGAAAGGTAATGTAAGCGTGCTGCTTGTCTCAGCCTGAAGGGTATTATGACTTCCCTCTCTGATATTTTCACTGCACAGCAGCATTACAGCAATACTTAAAGCTGAGTATTTGTCAAGGTGGGTCCAAACCAGAAAACTTCATGAGGAAAAGCTAGAATATTTGATGAGGTAGAGGATTCATTTGAAATTCTGAGATTCAAGATAATTTTTATTATCTATGTAAATAGATGAGCATGAATTGTTATTGCCTAAGAGTTACAGAATAAGAAGATGACTGCTCAGTGTTCTCATGCTCAGTCATCTGTGAGATCTTGGCCCCACTGAAAACATCAGAGCCAGGATCTCTCTTTATTTCTACTGATAGTGCTCTCTCTTACTCCCCATGAGAGAGTTGTTATATTTTTCTCATAGGGAGCAGGATTAATAAAAACAAAGACAAAATTTATGATATGGATGTGCTTTTTACCCTGAAAAGTTACTTGCAGTAGGAAGATATTGCCAGCAACATTTAATTCAGATGGATTTGAAGATGGAATTTTAGCCCTTTCCTGTAAAGTAGTGGTACATATCAAAGTGTTAACAGATTAGGAGCTTGTCACAGGGAAATTTAGCAGTTCAGATGTTATAAGAACAGAATCACAATAATTAACCCAATAAAGTCTAAAGTTTATTTATTAAGGGGGATATATATAACATGCAGATATCAAGTTTTGTTTTAATGTATCTACCCAACAACACAGAGATACTGCACAAAGCACATACCAGTCCAGACATCCAGTTAAAACCAGCACCAGGAGTTCAAAAGAAACAAAACTCTAACACTGAGAGGTCATAGCAGCTACATCCATACATCTCAGTTCCAGCTTAAATAAATAACAAACACCAGCCTCCACAAACAATTCGATTTCTCCTTACTTAAGCGAATTGGTAGTCATTATGTGGATCAGTACCACCTGCTGGATCCTTCCCCAAAACACATTAAAAGGGTGTAAAGTTGTTAATAGCTCATTTGGGCTGCTTTGTTTCTTTCCCAGATATACGTAAACTATTAGAGGGGGCAGATGTAGTCTGAAGTTTTCAGATAAACTTCCCACACAATGTTTATTTTTTTTTCTCTGCTTGTTTTGCTAACCCATAACAGAATCATCTAATGAATTAGAGCTGTAGTGTGTAGTAAAGGTTTCATTTTATCTCAGGAATACTGTTGGGTAAGCTTCACCTGTGACAAAGTTTGAGCTCTTATTTGGTCAAAATAAGAGTTCAGACTACTGTCTTCCTCTTGCCACTCACTTCAGCAACATTTTGAACAGAGAGAGACGATGAGATCAAGAGAGTGAGTATCAAATCACAGCCTATCTCTGAGCTCAGAAAAGCAGATGAAAGGTGTTTTAGGATTTTTAAAAATGTAACCAGCGTGTTGACAACTTATAATGAAGGGATCAGTACAAACAAAAAAAATATAAACCACATTAATACTTTATTGTTCTCTGTGAGTAAAATGGCATGGAAGGAGCAGAAATTATTTCATTGATGCACTGCATTATTTTCCTTGAAACAATAGGGGAATCTGGGTTAGTTTCCCACTCAGACTGAGAAATAATAATTTATTTCTTGTCAGTGATAGCCAGCGAAGTCAATATCTACTTCCACTCTGCCCTAGAATATACAAGATATGTATTCTCTAACTGACCTGTGTGGTTTCAGATCTGAATAGATTTACAGGGACAAAGAATGCATTATTTTGCAATTCCGTCTATAACTTTCATATACTTTTATATATACACTTTTAATACTTCTAGCTAGAACTTCTGTTTTGTTGTGATGTGCACAATGGAAAACTCCCATGGGACAGGGAAATTTATTAATGTCTATGTTTTAAACCATTTTTGGTTGAATGCATTGCAAGTACTGTTGCCAAAATTTAAGAATCATTGTGTGCAGTCTGCAGCAAAGTATTTTAAGTAATAACAAAAAAGTTGCTTGCCAAAGAGTAAGTAAAGAACTTTGACAGAAACAAGACAGTGAATTCCAGCTGTGTTGAACTGCAGTGTGCATACTTGTGTGTGTGTATATATATATATATAATCCATATAAACTAGAAATATTTTCATTTCCTTTGATGAAAATTTATTAAAGTTTCACTTATCTCTCTATAGGAATTTAATATATTGACTGAAATGTTGCAATATGTTTTCTTTGCTGGACTCCTGTATTCTGATACCAGTTTTAACAGCAGCTTAGCTATCTTTCCTGTTATATCTATATATAGTACTCCAGGAAATCAAAAGTCATTTACACTGTTTGTCATTAATAGCATTAAACCATAACTATAATAGTCTCTCATGTATATTCTCTTAATGAATCTGTCTTGAAAAAAGGTTTTGGTTTTTTTCTCATCATCAGTTCTGACACTATCATAGCATTTCCAAAGTTTGGTATAATATTTAAAAACTGAAGCAACAAAGGTGTAAATAAAAATATATTACAGTCATTCATAAGATAATTGTGTGTAATTTTTTTTTAGCATTGGTCTTTATCCCTCCAGCTACTCATTGCTGTGACAGTTACTGACACATGGCCTGACAGGAATGGAATTTTCTAGACAGCATGACTGAGCAGTTGAGCACTCAGCAGTTACTGAACTGAGTGTTTTCTCTCCAAAATAAAGCCATGGGGAAAATAGTCATCATCCCTGTCAAGATTCAGCCCAAACAGTTTACATAAACAGCACATTATTGGCACATAAACCTGCAGTCTTGGATACTAGTTTGAGTAAAACCACTGTGTAAACATTTGAGCCAATTAATTGTCCCTTATCAAAACTTTGTGTCAAATTTTTTTAGGTAATACAGATGTCTCATTAATTAAAGTTTCTTTATATCATTTTACAAACACTTGTTATAAATCCATACTTGTTAGATATTCAGGTTATTCAGAAATGAGGTGGTGAATTCTGAGGACTGGTGTAGGGGACCAGAGGTAAGTTTATTCCTGCACAGTTCTGGTATCCTGTTTCTTAATCAGCTTTGTCTGGAAAATCAAACAGTATCTTGCACTTTTGCGTATTCTATATCTAGTAGGACTATTCAGATAGCCTGGGAAACCAAATAAAACTTGGTGACTTGTAGTTGTGTGACCAATCAACCCCTACAATGAAAGAAGGCTCGAAGCAGATGGGCACAGATGGTGTGCATATGAAGCTCAAGGAAAAAAGTGGGGGATGACAACAACTGTTGTAAAGAAAGCTGAACATATCACAACACCAAGGGGACCAAGGGACTGGAGGATGGGATTTGTTTTAGATAAATAGCTGTATGAGTTGAGTGGATCAACTGGCTAGGTAAGATGAGTGGATAAACTGGTTGTGTAAACAACCTTCCCTGAAATAAAAATAAAAATAAAAATGTGAATGTCTTTCTGAACCAGCTGGATCAGCATGGCGGAAATGTATACATCACTAAGCCCAACACAGAATATAAATACTGAGCAACCACCAAAATGAACTTTGAAGACAGCAATGGGCTTCAGCTGGCTTCAACCTCTGTATTCCTTCCCAGTGACTAGGGACAACCAGAATCACGATGGTGAGCACAGTTTAGATTGGTAATGGGAATCAGGTTTGTAGTGTGATCCAAATGCGTATTGTGCTTATGTGGTGATGTCAGTACACTGCTGTGTCACTCTGACCAATCAAAATCTTGTGTAATGGTAAATAACTTTAAATAAATAAATTTGGTTTTAAGACATTAAACCCTCCTTGTGTGGAATATCTGAAAGAACCTGTTCAGAGAGTATTGGACACTGACAAGTTGTTAAGAAATAGTTGCTCTGAAAATCATTGAACTAAATACTGTTGCATGTATTTATAATGTGATGTCACAATTTTGACAGACCAGATATGATAATTTATTGTTACAACTAATGAGACAATTGGAATGGCCCAGACTTATGTTAATGGCCTTGCAAAGTCAGTCCAGAAAGTTTTTTCTGAAGTTTGGAGAAAAAACTTCTTGGAAATAGTCAATGATAGCTATTACAGAAATCTCACAAGAGACAAAAATTAGACCATCTGTTGTAGCAGCAAGGACCTAGTTCAATTAGAAGACTTTTTCTAAAATTAGAAAAAGACAAGCCTTGAACTGCCTGATATCATACAAGTAAGCAGATACGCCAAAACTTCAAAGAAAATGGGAACTATGAAAAGACATGGATCTACTAGTCTGTAATTTTTATGCATTATCTCCAAAATGAAATGTTAGAAATTTTATTCTGATGTCTACAGGGGTAACTGAAATTTAGGCACCTGCGTAAGAAAGCACTTGATAATATCAATGCTCCATTGGTGTTTCATAGATAGCAGACTATTAACTCAGTCATCATCCAAAACCACAAATAGTTTATAAAGAATGCAGAATCATAGAATTATTTAGGTTGGAAAAGACCTTTAGGATCATCAGGTCCAACCATTAACCTAACACTGCCAAGTCCATCACTAAACCACGCCCCTAAGCACCACATTTACACATCTTTTCAATACCTCCAGGGATGGTAACTGAACCATTTCCCTGGGCAGCCTGTTCCAATGCTTCATAACCCTTTCAGTGAAGACAGTTTTCCTAATATCCGATCCAAACCTCTCTTGGTGCAACTTGAGGCTCTTTCCTCTGGTACTATCACTTGTTATCTGGGAGAAGAGACCTATCCCCACCTGCCTACAGCCTCCTTTCAGGGAGTTTTAGAAAGCAATAAGGTCTCCCCTGAGCTGCCTTTTCTGCAGACTAAACAACCCAAGTTTCCCTCAGCTGCTCCTCATAAAACTTCTCTAGACACTTCACCAGCCTTGTTGCTCTTCTTTGAACACTCTCCAACACCTCAAGGTCCTTGTAGCAAAGTCTGAGGTGTGGCCTCACTATTGCAGGGGAAGGATTACTTCCGCAGTCCTGCTGGCCACGCAATTTCTGATACAAGCCAGGGTGCTGTTGGCTTTTTTGGACACATGAATGCACTGTCAGCTCATGTTCAGCTGGCTACTATCAACATCCCAGGTCCTTTTCTTCCAGGCACCTTTCCAGTCACCCTTCACAAACCTATAGTGTTGCATGGGATTGTTGTGACCCAAGTGAAGGACCTGGCACTTAGCCTTGTTGACTCTCATACAATTGGCCTTGGACCATTGATCCAGACTGCCCAGCCATCAGTATAGGTGTTACTAGACACCTATTGCATATTATAAAAAAATTATTACATTGATGCAGAAAATGGAAGATAGTTGAGACTCATTTTAACATTTAGTAGCTAGATAGCAAAATATAGCTTGAATATTCTGCTAGAGTCATGCTGTCTGCTAAATTGACTCAACAAGCTGATAGGAATGCAAAAGCTGCAGAGCCATAATGAAGACGAGGAGGAGGGAACACGTCAGTAAACCGGTTCAGCACTGTTGGACTACACTGAAATGCCGCCTCAGTGAATCACTGTGAACATCAAAGGAAGCATGAAATATTTCCAATGCCAACTCTTATGAGACATATAAAGGTGATACATTGACTGAAATCCATATGCATTCTTAACATTTTTTCTCTCTCTGTTTAGCTAATTGCTCTCTAGTAATCCCTACTTCACCTATCCCTGGCGAATATGTTATGAAACAGGAGTCACTTTTAAATCAGTACATTATGTGAAAAAAAATGTGTATTTTCTCTTCTTCTGTGCCTGATTCAGCTTTTGTCTGGCTATGGTGTAGTAACCACAAAGTGGAGCTTCTTTACTGTTATGCAATATTCTGTACTCTGATTCTGATGGGCCGAATTTAATTTCAGCTATCATTAGCAATCTAAAATCTAGTCGCATACTTCTAATTAATCATCCTGACTTCCTGTATTCCCTTCTGAATGACACTGAGAAGGTGTTACATTCCATTTATTAAAGACATCAGTCTTACGATGGGATGACTTGCCTTCTGAAAATGCTTTCTCCCTCCCTCTCTTTCTTTCTCTACTAACTAGAGATGAGTTAGGCTTTTAGGCTCCACTTACAATTTGGCTTCTAAATAACTCATTTTAGGTGAACTGAATCTCTCCCTTTGTTCTTAGACACTATGGTCATGAATGTAATTTAAGATACTATGTGTTTACAAAACTCAAGTCTCTTTTTTGAAGCAAGTCATATAAATGTCTGTCGTGGCTTAACCCCAGCTGGCAACCAAGCCCCACGCAGCTGCTCGCTCACTCCCCCCACAGTGGGATGGGGAAAAGGATCGGAAGAGTAAAAGTGACAAAACTCATGGGTTGAGATAAAAACAGTTTACTAGGTAAAGCAAAAACCGCACACAAAAGCAAAGCAAAACATGGAATTCACTCACCACTTCCCATCAGCAGGCAGGTGTTCAGCTATCTCCAGGAGAGCAGGGCTCCAGCACATGTGACGGTGACTTGGGAAGACAAATGCCATAACACCGAATGTCCCCCGCTCCTTCTTCTTCCCCCAGCTTGTCTAGTCAGCATGATGTCCCATGGTATGGAATACCCCTTTGCCTAGTTTAGGACAGCTGTCCTGGCTGTGTCCCCTCCCCATTTCTCGTGCCCCTCCAGCCCTCTCGCTGGCAGGGCCTGAGAAACTGAAAAGTCCTTGACTTAGTATAAACATTACCCAGCAACAACCAAACCCATCAGTGTGCTGTCAGCATTGTTCTCACACCAAATCTAAAACACAGCACTGCACCAGCTACTATGAAGAAAATTAACTCTATCCCAACCACAACCAGGACAATGTCAAATAACTAACTTTTTTAATCAACATGCATGAACTAATTAACTGGTTGATTTTTACCCCATGATGCATTATTAATATTTATATGTTTTTCTAAATGAACACTGTACAGATAATAAGCTTCCTTTCCTGAAGATCAGGGTTTTTTTTTTCTCTATTTCTGTAGCTGCAATACACACTGATCATACAATAGCACGTGATTGTTAAGAGTGAAATGCTTGAGTGGATCATTGACCATCAGATGATTTTTTAAAAAGAAGAACAAGTAGATATGACTGCATTACGTGGAAGCATGTTTCTGGAAATAACATGAAAGATGACAAGTTAGGAATGGGCTAAGAAGCAAATAACATTTATATCAGACCTCAAGTATTGTGTTAAAACAACAGTGAGATAAAAGGCAAAATTGGGCTAGAGTTAGAAAATCCTCTTAATTTCAACTTCACTCTTGAAATAAGTCACACGTTCTACTTTTGGGGGTTTTTTTGTTGAGTTTTGTTTATTTGTTTAGGGGGGTGTTTATTATTTTTTCCCTTGAATCTACTGGATAATTTTACATTTCATTCAGCTTAGCATTGACAGGTTAGGCAGCATGTTCTGTACATTTGCAGTGCAGTGCCCCACAGTACAATGTGCATAGACTGTTGGATCCCTGGAAGTGATCTACTTATTTCAGTTTCGTGCCATTTTATAGGAAAAGTTCAGCTTCACCTTTGCCATCTCCCTTTCCCTCAGTGGAGAAGCATTGACAGAAGTGCCATGCCAAGCTTTCCTCCTGTGCAGAGGGTACAGACACTGCTGAACTCCACAGTGGAACCTGTGCTCTAGTTCTATTCAGCCCAGCCAGGGTCCACCTTCTGCAGGGAGGGGATCCTGAAAGGGTAGTGTGGTCAATGGCAGTTTTTTATAGGGATCAGAATAAAATGTTTGCATATAACAGGATCTTCTAATGTTATTACAGACCTATGTTATTTGTTACTGTATTTTATCTCTTTTCTTTCTCCTTTATTAAAAGAACAGTAACAGCAACAACAATTACCAGTTATTACATTTTTCCCAAAGTTTCATTAATCAGAATTGAGCTATAACACGCTAAGACCTTACTAATTACTATAACATATGTTTAATGAGACTGATGCAGATAAAATGACTTTTCAAATGTCATTACTTTTCAAAGGAAGTCAGTAGCACAGACAGACAGGTTCTCTTTATGTTTTATCTGCTCTTTTTCTATATAACCAGGTAAAAATAGATTAACTAATAAAAGATACAGAAAAATATTTACAATGTTTATTTTGATATGACATATGTCCTGGTGGTTATTTGTAGAAATCATAGCAATGCTGACATTGCTAATCACAGAAATGCAGAATGCTAAATTAAGACCAAATAAAACATGATAGCATATAGAATGAAGTAAATGAATGGTATTTTGTTTATGATCACTGACTGATATATTCTGTGATACAGCAGTGTCTACAGTTATGCCATTAGTATGCGTACCTGTTTTACTGAAGAGTTGTAAAAATATACATTCTCTCTTGTTGAAGTGTACTTTTAGGTAAAAGAAAGAAAAACAAATAAATGGTGTTAGAAAGACTTTACACCATTTCATAAATGCCTTGATTTTGTTTAGATTTAAAAAAACAACAACCAACAAACCCAGCAACTCACAAATGATATTATAGGATGACACAAGGACTTCTCTATTCTTACATCTTAGATCCATCTTTCTAAGCATATTTTCATTTATGGTATTCAGAAATAACTAGTTTGTTTTGGAATCACACAAGGAACAGCTTACTTATATTACCACATTCAACTGTTTTAATTTCCAACTGACTCTAAGCTGAGGCATGAAGCATAAGAGTAGACATTTTAATTAGCTTTTTAGGGTAGTTTTTGCTAAAAGATAGTCCAGTCTATCAAAGCGGTAATGAAATGTTTCATAACAATGATTTTTTATGCTTTAGGTGATAGAGTCCTCTGTTGTCCCATGCTCATTAGATAAGCATTGGGGGGGTGGGGGGGGGTGGGGGTGGGGAGCGGGGAGGAGAAAAGAAAAAGAGAAAAAAAAGTAGTGTCCTCTTAACATCTTCACAATGATGTATCTTTTCACCACTACAGAAGTACATCAACTAATTACTTAATAGCTACTGTAATATAAAGGTCAACAAAAGCTAATTAAAATTTTCAGCTGCATTTCTTAATACCAAACTATTCTTACTTCAGTATAAAATGTGCAACACAGATTTTTCTTAAAAAAGTATGGAAACTTTGTGACCCACTTCTGTAAATATATGGGCTTTTCATTCACTGACTGGCTGCTCAAAAGAGTGAGTGCCTTGGAGACCCCCAAAGCGTATTGATGGAACACTCTCCTGAAATCTAATGTAAGCTCCTGCATGTTAGACCGTAAAACAAAAATAGAAAAGAAACAAAGAACAAAGAAAAAAAAAATTCCAACTGCTGTGGAATGCTATTTCAGATTTTTAAGCAGTTGTTTATTACTCAGTACTTATTTATGGTAGTTATTTATAGCATAGCATTACATTACTAACTATTTAAATTATTTTGATACAACATTAATAATTATTGTTAATTATTTCCTGGCAAAAATGAAAAATAAAGCATACAACAAAGAGAATTCAATAGTATACCCATCACTTGCACACAGGTAGAAAAAGTAATTGCTAACAGGTTGTCCATAAAACTTGGCTGAGGGTATATAACATAGTGTATCAAGCATTTTTTTTTAATTTACTTGTTTTAAGTTCAGCTCTTTTCAGGAGAGTGATTTTAAATTATTTAAGAACACGATATTTCTTAGAAGCTTTAGTAAGCACATCATGCTCATTTTATCTTTACATTCCACCTTTATGAAAATTATTCAATCACCTGTGGTACTATGTCAGTATCAAGCAAAAGCTAACACTTGCAATACTGTTTCTAACAAGTTCATTTTGGGTAAAGACTGTAGACACTGAGAGTTGTCACGTTTCCAATACCTAGGATTTTCTTGGAGACAAAATGCCCTCTTTTCTAGAGTAGAGAGAATATAGAACTAGATCTTAATTGTTTTCTTAGTAGGTTTTTAGTATTTGTATTATTGAAGCTACAGTTGAAAAATATGGACAGATTGCCCCTGAAGTACTTATCAAGACACAACCAAAGCTCCAAAGCCAAAGTTTATAACACCACTGGGAATATTATCACTGGATTCCAGGTCTATTAGAGTACAGCATTATACTCCCTTCATTCACAGCTGACTTTCCCAAGCCAACCTATTGATTATTGCTTACCATTGAAAGTCATATATTCTATAAAAATTTTCATTGGCTTTTTCCCATGAGAAAATGTGACTTACTGAATAATTTCTGAACATCTTCAATTACTTATTTGGTAAGTAATACACTGTCTTGAAACTGTTTCACTTAAAATCTTGATATGAGCAAAAGGAAACACATCATATATGAAATTAAGAATTTATTGGTGACCAATATGTATTTTAAAAAAAAAAATCAGTCTAGTAGTCGGACATACTGAATTCAGATGGAAAGCCTCATTCACAGCAAGATGAAACTGTCACACAATCCCCTCTCCTTCCTAGTATTTGTATCTGCCTTCTAGTATAATCCTCACTCTTTCGGTGTTCCTCTGGCTCCTAGGGCTGACACTTCAGTTTTTCTCAAGCAGACTGGCAAGGAGAGATTATAAATGACAACAGCATCCTGATGTCTTCACTGACAAGGATATGACAGTTCATATGTAGGGGCTACTTTCCCCTCTTTCCTGAAAAGGCCATTTTCTTCTTCCTCAGTCTAGCAGTCTGCTTATGTTTATATTTATGTTTCCTTAATGCACTTTGCTTCATTCTCATTATTGCCCAATTTAAAAGTTGCACAAGGTCCCTAGCCTCAGCTGACAGAAAGGACGGTTGTTGTGCCACCTGAGCTGTCAGACCTTTGTCACAGATAGCATTCACAGAACTTCAGCTAAAACAGGTGAGGCCATAGACACTTGACCTGGATAAAGTTCTTTGGATAAAGCTCGTTTTCCTTATATACGTATTTAAATAATTTTAAAAAGTGAATATCATTTCAGAGAACTAGATTCTACTCATGTTACTAACAAGAAATTTTTGATCTAGAAAGAGCTCATTGAAAAAAAAGAGGACAAGAATCTGTAATAGACTAAAAGAATCAAAAAGTTATGAGTACAAACTAGAAGCTAAATTTGTTGTATCACTCCCAACTGGTGGAATTCCTTTTGCCTTTTTTGTGGTCCCATAAGGAGATCAAGAAAGAATTCATGATCTAATGGACCAAAAGAGAAGCCAAAAGGAGCTTGCATAGTTTTACTGACTGCGTTTTGTCTGTAATATTGATGGTTTTTTTCTGCGTACTCTGTAAGAAATGTGTAAATTACACTATAAACAATAGCAATACAGAATCAACCACACAAATCCTCTAAAGTAACATTCCTTGTTGCTTCCTTCTTTCTTATCAAATCAATTTTGATTTTTGTTTGCATGGTCTTGTTTCACCATAACGAGAGCAGACTGATTCCTGTACACGTCTTTTAATTGATTTTTGATCCAAAAGAGCCTTGGATCTTTTAAGAGGTTGTGAATTAGGAGTTAAAACACCTGAAATTGCCATTCCCTTTTACTCAGGAGAGATGTAAAATGACATCCAGGATTTATAAAATACTTGACACAATCCTCTTTCGGTATTGTCATAGAAGTAGTTGTCATTACTTCACTTGAGTAAAAGAATGGAAGTTGTAATTCTATGAAGTTGTGATAGTTTCCAAAATGCTTAGCAAATTTGAAATCCCAGAATACTGAAAAGAAAAATCTTCGGATTTCTAGGTCTCACCTATACATAGACTAGTGGTGGATGTTAACTACTCAGTCTGAGACAGTATTACACAAAAATAAAAGAATCCTAGATAGCTCATACACTTAAAATTAAGCGAAGATTTATTCAGTAAACTGAGAATTTGCAGCATTAAATATCACTGAATGTGACTTGGTCTTTCACGTGTGTGTTCATGCAATCTTTTTGTTTGTTTAGCTTTTGTTGTCTATAAACACAATTTTGACCTTTTGATCTATAGTCTATTGTAGTCATTAACATCCTTTAATGGGTCTACCTTTAACTAAAATGTTTGAAAAGAAATATCAGGACACATTCCTCATCTTATAAATGTCCTGTTCGAGCCCCGAATCAAAAAATTTTCATCTGTAGATCTACTTTGAATACCTAATATCCTTATTTAATGATAAGTATTTTTCTGGAAAATTATATTCTACGCTTTTCAAACTGGGCATTTGAAATTAAGAGATATCTATCAATTGGAGGTGAAAACACACATTAAAAAACTGTGGTGTAAATTAAATCCTTTGTATTTGTGAGGTACATTAGTAATGAGTGCTACAGAAAAGCCCAGGAAGAATATAAACTTTTTAGTAGTGATTGCAGTTTTCAAATATACAACTCTCAAACTATGCCCGTCCACGTATGCTCAATCAGACAGTAACAAGACTGCATAGAGGATTTCAGTTTTTACTTGTTTTATATTTCTCATGAGTGTTTCAGATTCTATTCCTAAATGGTTTTCTTCAAATATTTCAGTACTGTGGGCAACCTGACTTACAGGCTTCTCATTGTTAAGACAAAATTCTTCCCTTTTTGAAACTGCTGCTGCATTTTATGATTCATTTTTTAGAATATGGTTAATTTCTGTAGTTTTCTTTAGCTTTCCATGTGCTCCAGTTTTATATTGCATACTCCAGGGTGCCTGATTCACTTATGGAATTGTAACTTTCCACATGTATACTAATGATATTCTGCTCTATTTCTCTTTAGAAGCTTCCATCCCTGTAGTGCACTTAGCATTGCCCAGCTGTTTTTAAAACACCCATATCTGGATGTCTTCCAATAGTCTGCAAACAATCAGTAAACATAGTAAAAAAAAAAAAAAAAAAAAGAAGTGTTTTTTGTTTGTTTGCTTGCTTGTTTGTTTTTTTATAAAAAGCTGTTGTGGCTACATTATCTTTGTTTAAAATACATTCTTTATTTAGGACAGTAAATGTGCTATGTCTCTATGGCTTTTTAAATGTTGAAAGTTCTCTCTTTCGAAGTCAGTTTCATTCCAATAGAGATTTTGAGCTCAGCAAGGTTTCTGGCATTCATTTCTGTCCCATCAAATGAGATCTCTGCCTTAGTAAGGAGTAAAACTATCATTTTTAGTTCAGTGTATTTAAAATCAAAACCCAGCTCTCCTTTTTGTTATTACACGCAGGCTGTGATACTGCCATTCTTTGAACTAGTTAAATATTAAATGTATTATTATTAAAATGTTTTAAAATGGATTGTTTTCTTCATAAAGGAAAAAAATATGTATTTGTTGGAAGGGTACCACAACAAATTCCACCTTCACAAGGTTTTGCCATGAATTAATCCCTACTGGGGACTATCAAAGTGTAGGATTCCCATGTGTAAAATACCTTTTCTTTTCTGGCTTTGTGGTCTTATTGTTCCAGCCATAAGAATGGCATTAGATGTCCTTAAGAGTATAGAGAATGTTAGCAATTAACCTGAGTATTATTTTGGTGCTAAGCTATATGCTTACCCTTCATTCCTTAGTCTTTCATTTTAATAACATGAAGACTTTTCTGATTATGAAAGGGCAACCAGAGGATTATGAGAGCACAAGATGGATCATGTCCTTTCTCTCAAGGTCATACACAACCAAAAACGACTGGGTATCCGATGAATCCTTTTTCACGAAATGTGTTCAATGCTTTGTTGTTACTTCTGAAAGTGATTGTGGTTTGGAACTGAAGTTCTGGAACCTGAGTGGACTGGTGAGTGGGAAACTTTGAAGAATCAGTTTTGGATAGGGAGTTGGACTATCAAATGCTGATCTCTTTAGGGAATGGAATGATTCAGCCTTCCCACCAGAATTTCAGTGATGTATAAATGTTCTAGGGAAGATTTCATTTGAAAGGTGTACTCACCAAGGGATAAAAAAAGTAAAGGTACTGAGAATGTGGGGATGGCAGTCAGAGGAGCTCTTTCAAGGTTTTTTCTCAGGGAGCTGCAAACATTAACATTTGCAATTTGGCTTTAGTTATGATTTTTTTTTAATAAAAGGCATTTATCTTTTACTTATATTAACACTAACAAACCTAGGTCACCCATCTGTATGCTTATAAGTACTATGTAAAAACAGTTAATGTTGATTTGAAGGGTGGCAAGTAACAGTAAATGCAATTGAAATAACATAAACAATCATAATTAATTGTTCGCTGTATCTTCCATATGAAATAAAAAAATAAGAATCATCTGTGAAATTTGGTTATAATGGATGCCTTCTACCCGCTGTAGTAAAGACAGAGTATAAGCCATGAATGTCCAGACTTAAATCTAGATAGGCTAATAGTAAAGATTCCTAAGATGTTTCCTTATAACATGAGTCATCTCTGACAAAGATATCACTGTTACATAATTATTCAGAAGGTCATAAAGGTGTTGTATGCTTGGTTGGTTTTCCATTTTTTAATGGAAAGGTCACAAAGAAAAGCAATGGTTAAGGCCACCTTTCTCTGTGAGAAACAACACAGACTATTAAAAATATTTTATCATACAGGGAAAACAAAATTACTTGAGAGACACATACATCATTACAGAGAAAATATCAAGGAGTTTGTCTGAGCACTGCTGGCAAAACATATTTTGATCATCCCATACTTCATTTTTGTATCTTCATAGACAAGCAGGAGAAGATGACTTAACCATACAAACAAAAATGCAATCGTTGCTTTCAGAAGTAGTTATGAGTATTTATTTTTCCATGCCACTCTTCCATAAAAGTGTATCTGCTAATTTCTGCATCACATCTCTCTGAGTTACTAGCATGTACTGCAGACTGCAACCTGAAGGCTAACGAAGATGTATTAATAACATATGGCATCTCATAGAAGGCAAATTGCAAGTGGAAATACTAATGACAGAGATAGGCAGTGCAGTGACCAATATCTTAATTAGATATAAACTGAGAAAACGTGAATTCGTTAGTGTGAAACATGAAAATTTAGAATGATGTTTGTCCCACCAATAGATAAGATTACACGATTTGAATGCCATTGGTTAGCACGGGATTACACTGAGCCAAAGGGCACTTTAGAGTCCTATATTCCTGTCCACAAAAATGGTTTTCAATTAAATGATGTATTGTACGAAAAGATTCTCTTCCTTCTGTTGGAGACCATGATCTAGAGTTCAATCTTCCTCATGTCCACCTGTCACAATATTTTGTACAGCAGTGAAGGAGGTACAAAGGCATCTGAGAGGTTCTGAGGGTACCATAGCTTTTTCTGAATCCAGTTTTTCAACAAAGTATTTCATCTGCAGGTAAAGGACATTAAGACTTTGTATACAAAAATTCTGCATATTAAAGTACAGTCAAGTGATTACACTGTTGCTGCAAGGTTTTAATAGAGCTCTTGAAATCAGGATGTATGGTAAACAGAGAATAATGTCATATTGTGTTATACTGGGGAAGAGAAAATGAGATTCCTGGTATGCAGTCAAAACTCATATAACCAGCATCTAAGTAGTTAAAGATCAAATTTCCCAGAGGACTGAGAACTTCAGGATCATGGTTGTTTGCACAGTCAGCACATACTGTTGTACAAACGGTAAATACTAGCCTTTTTTTTCTGATCATACATGCAGGGCCACTACTGTTATTTACTAGTAGGTATGCCAGAAATAATGGATAAAGAAGACTGAAACATATTTTTTTAAAAGCCCCACAACATAAGTACATTTGGAAACTTTAGATATCACCACAAAATATTTTATTTTTTAGTAAAACATTGAAAAATTATCAGCAAAAAGAATTGCAGATGAAAATTAGGAATAAGGTTTAGAGATAATTTATAACTCTCAATAATAACATATGAGGAAGGGATTTTTTTTCTAAATATTCAAATGTTCTACTGTGATATGGAGAAAAAAATTTACTTCTGAAGTCCAAAACCAGACAAGTATCGAGGAGAAAGACAATATACAAGCAAACACAACAGCAACAACCCCCACAGTGGTGGGGATCAGGCACTGACTTGTTACTTCCTTTTCCTTTCAGTTTTTCAATATTTGTTCATGATATGCCAAAATAAAATATCAGGAACCTTTTCCTGCCACACTGTTATTGCTGCTTTTTGCTTTACTAAAATCCGAGCCTCTGTACACAACAATACCTGATTCTGCCATCATCTGCTGTCTGCTGCCTTGAGCAACTGACAACATTGCTTTGCTTAAACCTGCTCTGTTCCTGCCTATTGTGGCAGAAATCTCTCTACTGCATAGATCTTCAAGCAAGCTTGTCCTGACTTCTTGACTTCTATTATAATAAGGAGAGTGCTGTCTTTGTATCACAGAAAATCTGATAAATAATCTTTAACTTCTAAATAAGTTGGTTGTTTTCCATATTCCAGGTGCTGCTATAGAGGCATAAATTCCAGCACAGGCATGGCAAGAAACTGCTCCAGCTTAAGCTGCTCCAACAGTTCAGAATCAACATTGCTAAGATCCAGCATTCTTTTCCTCACTCTTACTGTCAGTTCTGAAGAAATTATAAGAATAGGATTAAACCCTGACAATTTATTAGCTTTGTTCTATAAAATATTTTACTTTCATTTCTTCAAGGCTTTTCTTCAGAAGTTCTTTTGCAGGCAAGATAAAAAAATGGGGTTTTGTTGGGTTTTTTGTTTGTTTAGGGTTTGTTTCTTTTTTTTTTTTTTAATATAACTACATTGCATATTCTTTAAAATGTATCTGGGGCTTTAAGCAGGAAAAAAGAGCAATACAATAAGCTATCTTCCCTCCTACTTAGCCACAGGATTTACACTATGCTCCTCCTCATGTTCATAACTTCCTGGTGTTGTCAGATATAACTTGCTTCAGCAGTTATTCAAATTACTTACAGATAGGTTGTTACACCTCTAGCATCATAAGAACATCTGTCATGTTATGATACGCAGAAGTCAATGCTGACTTTACTTCTAAAACTTACAGTTCTCTGGCAAATTCTATAGCAATTGCAGGTTAAGCATACCTCCCCAACCTTTGCAAAACACGTTTTATTTTAATTCTGTTAAGGAATTATCAGAATGAGGATGTATTTAAAGGCTAAATAATATGATGTACTGATGATTGTAATTAAATGTGCAAAAAACCCTCCTATCTGTTAAATCTGTGAAAATTGCAAACATTACATTACAAAACTCTGTTAACTCCCACACAATTTAGTGTAGATTATTCTGGCTATCACGTTCTCTCATCTGAAGGTGCAAGATAACCTCTTAATAAAAGAGATAAAAGTTTAATGCACTAGTCATGTGTATTGCACCAGTGTATATTAGGAAAAAAGTGGAAGACAGAGGGATGCAGAATTATCAGCTTTTATATTCAGTTATAATATGCTCTCTAACATATGGTAGCTGCAGTGTGCTTTCATAGTCTGCAGTTTGTTAGCATGACAGTAAGCATATGCCAGTTCTCTCAACCTTTGAAGAAGAGATGGCTTTAATTAGAAATAAATAAATAAATAAACAAACCCCTCAAGTCAGTGTTTATCACTAAGTTCTCTTATAGTTTTAACTATGTTTCCTTGTTTTATTCTGTTTGGTGAGGGGAAGAAGGTTCAGATAATTTTAGAGTCATGTTAATCGATGGAGAAAGAAGGAATGAAAAAGCTTCATAATGCATATCAGAGTCAGAAAACCGTCATGTTGATACACGAGATCTACTCACATCTGTACCCAGTCCACCCTCTGTGTAAATTTCTTAAGTATTAAACCAAGTGGTCGTCGCTAGAGGGCATCAAATCTGTGCCCTAAGAGATAAAGAAAAGCTGCAGTGTTTTAATAAAACAAAGAGAATTTATATTTCTGTACCCAAAATGCTGTGCTGCAGATCATAAACCAATTCATTTGTATTTTTGCAGCTCCCTAATGGTAGGTGTTACCCACCTCATAAAAGTGTACAATAGGAAGCCTTTAAGAAAAAAAAAAGGGGGAAAGAGAAAACCCACAGAAAAAGAATGAAACTATTAATATTAAAGGTCTGACTCATAGACTCTAAAGAAAAATTTATGTGGAGCTAACAGGTGGAAAGGCAAGGAGACAAGCAATCTTCCATTGCTGTTTACCTTCAAGTCAAGGTAATTTCAGAAAGACAAAAAATGGGAGAGGAAACACATACCTTGCATATGTCTCATGTCCTTTGTTTGGTATCTTCTAAATATAGCTTTCTCTTCAAGGCCACTAAACCTGCTTTTACAATACCCTTTAACTCTGGATTTTCCTCTTTGTTACATGTATTGTCGTGTACATTCTTTATTCATTGTCAGCTGTCTTCTGCATTTTAAGATGTACTTCTCTTCTGGAACTGGGCATCCTTTCATGTACTACTTTTATGTATTTCCTGGGGCCTTAGTGCCTAGAAAAAAATTCTGCAGAAGAGATCATAACATTTTATTGCATATAGGGAATAAGGAAATGGTCTCAATCATGGAATAACTGTTGGGTTGAATATAATAATGTTTTTGTAAGATAGATATATACCAAAAAATTAATACTGTAGGTGAATTAAATAACTTTACTTGCTTTGCTTTCCATAGAACTAATGTTTGTCAGATCTTAATAAACAAACCTCAGTTACTTAACCAACCAAACTGAGCAATTCCGGTACTGATAAAATGTTTTTAGCTAAACTGAAGGTAACATCAATCATATTGATCTGATATTATTTGTTACCGTGAACTAGAGTTAGATACACACAGTTACGTTTATAAAATGAAGATAATAGTTTTGTGTCCTATTCATTGTTTACTTGGCATATTGAATTTTAACCCTGTAGGGGGATCACCACACAAATAATGACTAGCTTTACGTACAGTTCCAAGACATAAAAGTATCCATAGCTTTTCTGCATTCAGAACAGTTTAAGAACCTCAAAACCTTCCAGGAAATTATTAACATCAAACTAGAACAGAAGGAAATAATAATAAAAACTACCAGACAATATAAGATTCTTGAGGAGAAAAAATATCAAGATTGCACAACTATTTCCTTTTCTGAATTCTTTGTGAAAAGACAGTACGTACCTTACACATGGGATATAATTACAGAGGATTCTGAGGCAGTAAAAGGTGACTTTGATAAATATGAAGCATGACCCGCCTCTTGAGGTTTCATTTTTGTCCTATGTCCCAGACTGTCAATAGATTACAAGTATTTCAGAAAACCTTAAGAGATGCTGTTATTCCTTGAAGTTTTAAAAATTATTGTCCAGAAGAGAGCTGATAAATGTACTCTGTTTCTCCCACGTTGCTGCCATGGCTGTATTTCTTTTTTACTTACTAGGACACCTACAAGGGTACTAACCCTATCACCTTTTCAATAAACTTTAATTCCCAGCATTTTGCCTTGCTCTGTAAAGTTTAGAAGTCAATACTTTAAATCAAGCAATACCTTAAGGGTTTGATATTTTTTTCCCTTACTGCTGTTCTAAATGTAGATATGAGGGTATCTAGAACTACTGTCTTATGTATTATTTTTATAGTTATCATTGCAGGTTTTACTTATCAATGACTCCCTCATCAGATAGATCGCAGGTGCTGATGCCAAAAACCCCATAATCATTCCCCTTTTCTTATATAGAATTCTGTCATTTGCTCAGTTTTGAAGTAGATTTTGACCTAAAAATTCTCCTGAACTCTATAAATAAAGCACAAGTATTTTACTGATAAACACTTATAATAGTAAATTGTAGGTATATGGAAAATAATGAAAGCTTTATTTAAAACTAAAAGAAGGAGATGCAAATTCATCTTAGAAAGTTCTGTAAGATTCCACTTGTTATATATATAGTAATAAGAAGACATCATATAACACTGAAAGCTGTTAACAAGTATTGCTGTTCTCTAATCCAAAGTAAATCCTCTTGATAGACTTGCTTTAACACTTCTATTTCTGACTTTTCCATTTGAGCAGATGCCGTTTTCCATCTGAACAGCAGAATAGCATATGGAATACTTTCCAAAGAAAAGAAATTAGGGATAAACCAGACATTTCAATGTCAGCATTTAGTTAAGTTGTGTGGGTGCAATTTTATGTTCTTTTCTAAAGAAGACAATTCTTTTAGACTGTTGCACAGAAAAACACTTTAGTTCTGTAAGTACAGTGAGTTCAACAAATACTGCATTGATCATCAGGTTGAAATTCCATACATTTTGAGTTCTCAAATACTTTTCTTGGCTTCCTATGATTTTCTTCTATTTTCCTTTGCAAATATTTGCATATAAGCTATCTAGATAATATTATATATCATACTCATAATTTTAATTTGAATATGGAGAAAAGCAGAAAAAACTCTCAAAGATAGCTAGCCAGAATGAATTATTAAAATAGACTTGCAGATAACCAGAGTTAGTTTCTTGTATTTTCATTTTCTTCTCTAAATATCTAAATTTAGACAGAGCATTTCTAGGTTGCAGCCCTGCACTGTAAATGAGACCTATCCTTGAGAATGACAGAAGAAGGTACAGCTGAAAGTGTCATCACCCCGACTAAATGGTCACTCACATTTTTGCTGAGTCTGTCTAGCTCTGCCAATTATTTTGCAGACATTTGCACCCTTCTCCTGGAATTAGCCCAGCAATTCATTTGCAAATATCAACACCAGTCAGTTAATGACTTTTGGCCACTACTGACCTCAGGTGTAGATAGAAAAGTTCACGCAACATCAAAAACTTTGAGCCTCTGGCTACAAAAAATTCCTAAATATTTCTTCACAAAACTTGACTGGTTCTGTGCTACTGTTTACTCAAATATGTCAGTAGGGCCGCATGATTTAATAATTGCGAATGAAGGAAAAAATGGAAAAAGGTTATTAGTTGAAACAGGTGATGTCAATCTGCATTTATTTATTTCTGCGTTGTCTTCTGACTTGATCCTACCATTAGTACCATAAAAATAACAACAACAAAAAAATCACATCAGAAAATAAGTAAACAAATCAGTGCAGAACATTTATTGAAATGCAGCATTTATTCAGGAAAAACACAGTCTTATAGTTCTGTGAGCACAAATTAAAGCCCATCAAAACTTACTGTACACAGTCATCTCAACTCATTGCTGAGGAGATTGTTAAAGGAAACATGAAAAAGGCAGTTGAGTCTGCTCTGAAATGCCCCATTTAAATTAAGGTTTAATGCTGAGGAATTTGCTCTGTTAAGTTCTAAAAGGCTGCAGGATCACGGTTGGATGATATAAATTTGCCTGATCAGAATCAAAGGTCATAGAATTTTTCTCTGTCAGTTCAGTCACTTGTTAGAAGAGTCTTTGACCACCAACCTTAAAATGGAATAAAATTTAAGAAAAATTTTAAAAAGACAATGGTTTATTTATTTGTAATTCTATTGTATGAATCCAAAGCCTCATGAACAATAGCAGTAAGAAAATGCACAAAAAACTTAGAAACAACATTCCTGGGTAACATCCTACACAGGGAAGGACTTCAGGGCAACCTTTCCAACCCTTGCTGTTTGTAATGCAGTAATTGTGCAAAAAAATGTAGAGGGGAAAAAAAAAAAAAGCAGTCACAGAGATATAAAATGACATAACTGTTGATTGAAGAGATCTCTGGAGGTCTCTGGTCCAGTTGACTCACAACAGGATGACAGCAACACTGGTTCAGGTCAGCTGTGCTGTTGGATACTTGAACCTTCAGTCTTGCTTAAGTAGAATCTGATTAACTGAAGCTCCCAAGGACTGTAAATTCCCCAGCCTCTCTGGAAAACCTGTTCTGGTGCTTCATCAGCATCCTGGTGAAAAAGCTTTCCTTAATGTCCCAAGGTGCCATTCCCCCTTACTTGCCCTGCATGTACACTGTTGGTTCTTATTGTACTTAATGCCTACAGTCACCCCCAGATCAAGTGAGGTGATGATCACACTGCTTATTTCCAGTCCTTTAGTATATTCAGGAGAGCACAATCTTACTTTACCTTAGAGGAGAGATGCTGAGTGTTGGATGTATCATTCTTTGTAATCC
This sequence comes from Ibycter americanus, assembly GCA_035590275.1. Taxonomy (NCBI): domain Eukaryota; kingdom Metazoa; phylum Chordata; class Aves; order Falconiformes; family Falconidae; genus Ibycter; species Ibycter americanus. The sequence continues at coordinate 29,328,033 of JAVJGI010000001.1, forward strand.
ACTGTCACACCTGATGGTTCATTATCACTGTGTTTTCTTTCAGACAGTAGCTCAAAATGAGCTTTATGATTTTATCTGATACATCTGTACCATGTATACACAAATAAAGTATAAAGCTCAGTACTGGAAACACTTCCAACAGAGAGATGAAAACTGATGCTGTGATTCTATTTTCAATAACATAATCTGATAGTTCACACCATCAGGAGTAAAGTGAAAGATGAAATATCCTCTCCTCTCTCTGTCACCTCCAGAACTGCTTCCCTTGTACCATCCTACTTTTTGATGTTTTACTTACCTTGTTCTGGCTCTGGTTTCTTCAGTCCCTTTTATGAAAGAATTCAAAATACTCATCCAAGAAAAAATTAGCCATCTTTTTGGTATTTTTTTCTGTGTTGATTTTCTGCTGAGGAAGTGAGTTAAATCATTTCAGGGAGCAGTCCGATAAAAAACAAGACACAAGATAAATGCAAGGCATATGAAATTAGAAATGGAAAAGTAGGTTAGAGAGGGATAAAAGGCAGAACTGTGTCTTTCTGATGGTGATAAACTGCCAGATTATCTCCTTATCTAGTGAAGGTATGATCTGTGTCTTAAAAAGCAGAAATGACTTCAGCAACTACCACTTAACTTCACAGTGACTTCAACAACAATCACTTCAACAAATTACTTGTTGAAGTGGAAAGGTTCCAGTGAGTCAGTAAAGTACAGGAAATATAAAAAATGCATTTGAATCTAAGGGGAAGAATCTAAGTAAAGCATACAACAAAATTATCTTTTAAATAAGAATGAATGAGTAAAACTGAGTACAACTGAGTGCAGGTGTTTGGTTCCTCTAGAGAAATTGAGAAACAGTTCACATAAATTAGCACGATCCTCCAAAACATTGTTTTCTTTACTAGATGCAATCTCCACATGCAGACAGGGCAGTTGAACTGATCTATCAAGGCACTGCCATTAAAACAGCAGTCCTACTTCCTCCTCCCCTTCTCTCAGTTAAAGTTATGCCTCATTTCTTGCACAAGCTCTGGCATTTGTTTGACCTCTTGGTGAACAGTTCCAGCTCTTTACATCAACCATAAGCTACTACTTCTTTAGGTTTTGCTGGGTTAGTTTCTGTTGTTTCGGTGAGTGAAAATGGCTCATTGGGTTCAAAGAAGTCCAAGGGATGAAGCCAGGAGTGTAGAGATGCAAGAGTAGCCACTGCTTTCAGTAGCAATGAATTATAAAATCAGCTCAACTTATGGAACTTTACCCTGAAGTGACTTTGGCAAGTTAGAAAAGTCTATAGCAAGTCAGTTGGATAAAATGGAATATTTTTCTCATCTATTCAATGCATATGTAGATAAAGTCTTCATTTCTTCACCAACACCCTTATAAACATTGCAAACTATTTTGCCTATAGTATAATTTTCTAATTTTAAATTTATCTGAACACATCTCAAGTAGTCACAACAAAAACGGCACAGTAAGACATTTTTCCTTCTAAGACTTTGGCAAGTCAGGACACTACAATTTAAGGAAAAAAGTAACTATTTCATGGAATACCTGAGGAAACAAAAGGGCTCCATTAAAGAGTGAGATTGCAGATTTGGATACAAGGATAGCAAAATGAGTGTTTTCCAAAGACTTGTGGTAATAAGAAGGACTCTGACTTGCAGAAAAATAACACAGAATTTAATTTAATATTAAGAATTTTGACAGTTTCCTTGTATCTTCTGGAAGAAAGGAACAGGTAAATTAAAATACCATATTACTCCAGATTGTAGAATACTCTTAGCCATTTTACTAAAAGCAGGAAATGTGACAGAGCAACCACTGAACATCTAGCACTTTAATAAGAACATTGAATGCAATGGATGTTTATAATCTGTATTTAGTTTTTATTAATAAGCTGATTTGCAGCCAACATTGAATTATTGTGTTTTCAATCTTTTTTTCTAGCCTTGGAATTAGTGAATAATTTTCTCTTAGGGACGTATCATGAACTGATTCACATAAAATCCTTGAAAATTCATGAAAATAATAAAATATGACATAAATGCTTCAAAAGGATTTATATATTTTATTCCTATCCTCCCTCTTATGAAATATTATTAGATAAGTTTTTCTTCAGTATAAATAAGCATTTGTTACATTATTAATCAATACAGATTATATCATGCTTTTTGAGGTACCGTCATAATGCTGACCACAGTGATTAAAATCAGAGCTGATAGGACTCACAGGTCCAGGATCTTCAACCACTGTCATATATCTGTTTACAATAAAAGAGCAGTTGACTGGACTTCTGTCACTGAGATTACCTATGGTTAATTTCAAACTCCTTCCAATTGAGTAACAAATACATGCAGTGGTTGGGCAGATAAACGTTCATTGTTGAAGATATGTTTGCCATGACATTAGAACCAATATGCATGACATAGATAGCTCACAAGACCCATCAAAAAATAAGCTTGGAATTGAGATGGATTTTATAAACCGTTCTTGCAATAGATATTTTTCCATAAATGGTGACTTTATCTTTTTTACTGGAAATCATCACCTTCTTCTGATCTTTTAATGTTTACATTTGTGCATTTTTGTAGCATGTTTTGCTCCATTTCTTTAGGTATCAATTGTTTGCACAGTTAATTGTTTCATAAAGATTTTTTGTGTAAAACCTGCAACTACACTCATGAACTCCCAGAGCCTTTAAATGAGGTTCCATATATAAACTATTAAGGACATCAGGTAGATGTGAGACTCAAAGTGCTTCCTTGAGTTTGAAATTCTGTGGCAGACAGCAGATAAACAGCATACGTTTTTTCTTAATCAAAGATTATCAAAAGGGCAACTCAGGAGCTATAATGATACTGAATTATTTAGTGCAGATTAATTATAATACCAGCTATCAGGCTATGGACAGGAAGGTGTAAAAAGTGTCATATGAAGATTAGTTTTTAGGCCAAAATAAATTAGGATTATTTCAAAGAATATAGAAAAAAAAATCAAACAAAATAAATTATCATACTTGTTGGCCTGCAAGTTGGCAAATAATGTTCAGAACAGAAAGACACAGTTTTCATTTTAGGGTGCTGTATTACCATCCAAAGCAGGAAATTTCCCTGTGTGCTTTATGCCACCATAACAGATAACACAACCACAACAAATAATAGCACCTAACTACCACACATGAACATTTGATGGTTTAATTACCATTTAAGCGCTACAGTTAAATTATATTGTCAGTCTGGTAATAAAATTTGATGAAGGATTTATACCTCTGTGAATAGAATATCAAACTTGACTGATTTTGATCTGTTAAATTCCATTTGCAGCTTTAAAAAGGTGCAATCTCCCCATCTGTGTTTATGATTTACATTGCTCATGTTTAGTGTTAATTATAATTTTCATTTGTAAGATAAAAGTGTTAAGCAAAAAAACCCAAACAAAACCAAGAGCATTCCTTGATGTTATTTTAATGTATACATGTTATACGCAGTTTTAATTATTCTGAGAGTATGGTTCCCCTTTTAAATCTTTTAACCAATTAAACATAAAACCTTTGTTGTTCTTTGTCATAAAATAGATCTCTCAGTCTTCAGTAATTCTGACAATAATTTACTTTCTGTTCCATCCTACCTCAACCCTCAGATAGACTTTCCCTGCAGTGCTGGGCATATGGTTATGATGTTCTAATTCAGTTATGAACATACTGCATTGCAGAACATGAACACAGTGATTTATAATAAAGCCTGTTATAATAACTGGAAAAAGAGCAGGCAGAATTATTATAAATAACTATTGATGTGTAGTAAAAAGTGAAGAGATTAAAACCCCAACATTTTAAAATGTTCATTTTGTTTCTCAATATGTTGACTCATAAGGAGACTAAACTATGTTCTACTAAATCATGCTGTTGTAAGAGGAATCGTAAAAAGGAACTACTGTAGTATATATATATATGCTAATAAAAAATATAGGAATTATAGCTTAATTATCTGCATTCAGTCTCATGCCTGGGTTTGAAGCAGTACATTTAAACTGCGAATTTTGAACTGACATTAGGTTTTATCGAAGTCAGAGTGAGAGATATCTAATTTTCTCTGACACTTCAAAACTTCAAGTAAGAAAAATTAAAATGAAAACACATTGGCTGCACTTGATTTCAGTTAGATTAAAATATATTAAAAAAAATAAAATCTTTGTGTGTAGAACAAATATGAAACATTTCAAGCCAGTTTCATTTTGTATTTCATCTCACAAGTATGCTGCATCACATGAAAGCCTGAGCTCTTTTTGTCCTCATTTTCCTCTTTTGGGGAAAATAGTGCAGTTGATTGGGCAATATATCTCATTATAGAAAGTGGCTCCTATATATGGCATTTTATTTGTCCAGTTTTGAAAGCAGTCATGTATCAGCAGGTATCTGAACTTTAATGCTTTAGTCTAAATCCCAAGTCCTCTATGAGTTGTTATGACACTGACAGTTCAGGATAAAATAGTTTGGACAAAATGTTTGCCACCTCTGCCATTTATACCGTTGATATACATGGGTACTGTGAAGTGCAAAAAACACGCTAAGATTATGTGCTTGATAACATACAATTTTTATAGTGTTGTAAAATTCTTTAGTATTTAGTTATCCGGTAAATCAATTTCAATGAAAATGAACGTACTGAAGCATCAGCAGTATTAACTCCAGAGGAGTCATGCCAAAGGGAAACCAAACCCCACAGAGCAAAACTGGAAGGGATTGTAGTCAGCTCAGACTTCTTTGAGGGAAGTGATCTGTCATTGAATCTTCACTTGTAGCAGTAAAAAATAAAAACATGACTACACATTTTGAGGATTGAAAAAAGGAGAATAAGGGAATTATTAATGAAGTAAATGCCATCTAAGAGAAAGCTCACCAGACAAAATGACAACATGCTAATTTCTTTTCTGAGTTTGCTTGTAGTAAGATTAACACTGGTAGCTTCAATAAGACTGTTTTCATGTCAGCTTTTATAAGCTGAAATTCTTAACTGATGTTGACAGTAACTTTCTGTTCAGTATACCTTTAAAAATAAGGTTCCTATGAGTTGCAGCCATACCAATACATGTATCACAAATTGACTCCACTGGTTGCTCCTACACTTTCTCTGCAGTACCCCACTACCTAAATAGTGCAGGTATAATGTATATATTGTATATTCATAAATAGTGCCATATGTTCATATAGATACATTTATACCCACATTCATATATATATACCAACCAATACAATATTTATTCATTCATGCAATTAATTTGTTTATGAAACTGGTTTACTACGGGTAAAGAACCATAAACTCACACACCTCAAACAGAAAAAATTTAAAAATTAACAAGATCAGATCCATAATCAAACTCACTGTGTAACCTCACAAAGGGATATTGCAGCAAAGTTTAGGTTGTGGTACAGGAGACAGGAAAAATGAGTTGTGAGGAAAGAAAACATAGAAGTTTGATTTGGTACTGCTGTTCAAAAAAATACATGAAGACTCATAGCACTGGTCTGTATTTTTCTTGCATTGTGCTTATATTTTTAAACTTTATTTTTGTAGTAAAATCTCCTATTTTTTATCTTTTTTAATAAAACATGTATTGTCCTCATTGCTATGCTTGTCTACAGTTTACATAGCTCGATAAATTTGATAAATTTACCTAGCTTTTACATCCTGGGAACAAATAAATCAAATAAAGTGTTTAGTGGTATAACAAACAAAATGTGGAAGACTCTTGAATAATTGGAACGTATTAAGCTTTGGTTAACAACAAATGTTTGCAGTCAGTTTAAAGGCTAATATTGTCAATTACTATTTCTTAAAGAGAAATCTTGTCTGAATGTTCAACTTGAAGGCAAAAATATCTTATTCCTAGAGCAGATTGATTTAACTGATGAGAGAGGAAGCTCAGCCACAATGCAAGAAGTTAATCCAGTCCATAAATAAACCTGCATATAACAATTAATTCAAAGTTTTCTAGAGATTCCTGAGACCTATGCAAACATCAACAAATATACTTTTGCTAAGAACCTGCAAATCTGTTATGAATGTCTTCTAATTTGCTTGGTTTTCGTTCTTTAATGTCCTACTCTTTGAATTCTATGACCATGGAGTAATCTCTTCCTTGCTTTGAAAAGTAGAGTTTTGGGTACTTTTCAAAGCAGATACATGGAATGATAAAATTTAAAAGGTTGTTTTGTTGTTTTTCATTTATGGAAATACCTTGTAAACATAAGTCAAGACTCAGAAGGTTCAGGTCATCCTCAATCTACATATTGACAGGGTCCTGTTAAATTTGAATTGATCAATAACTGGCCTCCAGGCCATTTTTGGGATCTATTCACATTCTCCTGCATGAGGGTCAAAGTCAAAGGAAAAAATATCTCCTTCCATTATTATATGTAAGTACACTTGCACCTTCTTTGGTGCTTATCTCACCCCTAATAACTTTCCACTTCTAATTTCTCAAGGAAACTGACAGGTATCATCTTTAGAGAGTTGTTACAGCAAGTTTCCACTGGTTTAATGGCACTAATCAATTTCAGTTTCTTTTATGATCCATAAGGTTACGTATAGATGTATATATTTTTCTATAATAGGGCATATTTCATTGGCATGGAGTGGGAATGTGTTTACAGACAGGCAGATAGATATTCCTGATTATGTCCTCTAATGGAAATCTGTTATTTAGTCTATAAATGCTAATCTCTTCACATATGTTATGGACTACCCTGTTATCTGGATGTCTATATCAGACATTCTGAGCTAGTTCTAACTTTATAACAGTTTATTGTCTTGAAAGGACAGGTTACACTTTATCAAGAGTAAGTCTTAAATTTGTTCCAAAAGTCTTTCTGGCTTGGTGATTAAGATGTAACTTTTAAGGATTTTGGATCTTTTTTACACACTATTTTACATTACATATCTCAAGAAGATTGATTCCTTAAATTCATCTTGCCATTCAACTCAGATTCACTTTGCCATACCTTGGCTCAGAACAACCAGCCAAATGCTCAAAACATCTGACCCCAACTCAGAGCAAGGCAAGCCCAGGCTATACGTGAGACCTTGCTCTTTCTGGACCGTACAAAGCCTGTGGCCTTATACTAATAATGGCAAAAATCTTATTGACTTGCCTACAACAGAGACCTTGGTTGTTTTAAACATATTCTCTGTCCTGGTAGTTTGCTAAAAGCAAGCAGAGATTTCTCTGAACCTCCAGAGAAGCCAGAGCTATGTAGGAAAATGCCTGCTTAATTTGATAACAGACTTTCTAACCTGTTTATCAATATGTTAATATATTATGTTAAGTTTTATTGATCCTGGAGAAAAAAAGGGGCAGGGGGGAGAAGGCACTTTGGTAATCTACTCTTTGAAACATTGATTTTAAGCAAGCACCAACTCCTTATCTTAATAACCTAGTTTCTGGTTACTTGCTCCATGTTACCACAAATCCTGGAAGTGTAACATGGAAGAGTAACAAGTTACTCTAAATCAGAAACAAGCAAACCTTCCTTTGCACATAAGCTCAAAGGCTGATCTTTCTTGAGCTGTTCATAATTCATGCTTGCCATCTGTTTCTACTAAAACAAACCAACCAATTTGCTATTTAAAGATACATTTCTGGGCTGAATAGTTATTAGAAAAAGATTGAAAATATGATCCTTAAGGCTCAAGCTTTAAAATATTGAGAATAAAATATTACAAGTGTTTGAAAAAGCAATAAGGACCTTAATGTCATTTTTTTGTTGATTTTTTAATATATCCTGATTCTTGTACGTCAGTAATTGTTCTATATACATAGAATATTTATACAATTACATTTTACTTCTCTCATTGTACCACCACTTTATTAATTTAGGCACTTATCCTCATAGACTTCACTGGATTTCAATGAGGATTGTGGAGAGTCCCATAGCATTTAATAGCAATAAACAGATCGGACAACCAGTCTATTGGGTGGGTGAATGGGTTCAAGTTTCTATTTCTCACAGATGTGACAACCTTAGGAAGAGTGAAAATTTTATGCTGGAATACAGGAACAGGCCAGGAAAAAATAATCTCTAAATATTAAGCAGAGTAAATGACTTATTAATTGTTGAAAGAAGGTTGTTGTTGGGTTTTTTTGGTCTTTTTTTTTTTTTTCACTTCTTGAGATTTATGTGCTAAAAGGTAGCTCCAAGAAAGTATTTCTTTCACTGAAAGCCATTTTTGTTTCAAATTCCATCTTTGTTTCCATTCATATAGCAGATTATTCTAAAGAAAAATATATCTTAAATCATACGTGTCATGGTGGCTAAAAATTGATTTAATTGTCTGTTCTATCTTTGAAATATCCAAAATAATAGCAAGAATACAAACAATTCATCCTTCTGATCACAAATGTCCTTCTTTTTCCTATTAGATATTGATAGTGAAATCTGGGAGTGTGTATTCCCAAAACAATTATGTTGCTACCTTGAAAGACATTCCTAACACTATCTTTTCATGTTCTTCAGAAGCAGAACCTGATTATCTCAATGGGTTGGATTTTTAAGTACAAATTAATGTAAAAAGTCAAAACTGGAAAACAGTGTGTAGGGAATATTAAAGGGGATGAAAAATTAATATTAGTCTTCATTGTTACAGTTCTATATTCCAATCCTATTTATTTCTCAAGATTAGAAGCGACATATTAACTGTAAAATAATTTTTTTCCACAAATAAATAATTTATTTTCCCGTAGCTGTAGCATCAGTTTAAGGATTTAAACTCCTTCCACTGTAAACAGTTTCTATTAAACATTTTAGAAGGTAGAAAGGGTAAATTAAACTTAAGAGAAATTGTTGTCTTAGATGGTAGTGCTGTTCCAAAGATAGAAAACTGGAGTAGATGTGATAATGGTAAACTCTAACTTTGAACTGGAGGTAGTTGTCTTGAGAAGAACATGTTAGTGGTCATTTAGCACCTTCTTAATGACCCAAACTAGAGAGTGAACAACATGTTAATGTCTTTCAAACATGATAGTAATTGCATTCATAGGCACTAATCTGTACAGAAAAAAATCTTGCATAGAGTTTAGACAATCAGAGGCATCAGCAGAATATAACACGAAAAACTACAGCCAATGAAAATGATCCAGTATAAACTTCTATGGATAGAGAAAATAATTTAAAACTAGATGATTGTTTTCATGGCCTAGGTGTAATATAAAATAAACTCATTTATTTGCAGTCCTAGGAAACTTTATGTGCATTAATTCTGGTAGTCTCACCACACTTTTGAGTGATGCACTATTTTCTAAATACAGAGCATTTTCTAGCTGATGTAGCAGGAAATCATACAGGCTAGACTTCATACCTTACCTATAGTCTTCTAGCAGATTTATCTTTTAACAGAATGATCTAAGCAAAGCAACCATGTTTACAAGTATCGCTTGTGCATTAGTCACAATGTCTTCCCACATAGATTCTCTTCTGCCCCAGCTTATAAAAATTATGACCCTGGTTATAGGAGGTTGAATATTTCTACCCACAATAACTGAGTAAATGCTAAGCAAACTTTCATTCAAATGCTTTCATTACTCTTTTCTAGCTCAGCTTCTTGTCTCAGTTAAGTTTTTCAGCAGATCTTTCTGAAAGCACAGAGCTCAATGTTTTTTTATATACAGAACTCCTCCATGTTGACTTTCTATTGCACAGCTTTAACCCTTTGTACCAAAATAAGAATGTTTAGAACTAGGGTTGGTGGTTTTGGTTTTGGTTTCTTTTTTTTTTTTTTTATGAATTCTTTTTATGAATGCAAAAAAATCACAAAATTGAAAGCTCTCTGCTACATCTGCAATCATTGTAATCAATGAAAATTTTACTGACAACTCAAAGGAGTAAAGCAGAAGTTTGGATAATGCATATTTTTATTTTTATATAAAGTATAACAGCCAGACCCACTCCTAATAATAATATGAGCTCAATCCAGATGTACAGATTAGTAGTCTCCAATATTGAGCTTTGAATCTGGATCTCTGATAGTTATCTAAGAAGATGACCATAAATACTGTTAAGTTTTTCTTATTCTCAGATTATTTGGATTTATACAGATATGTTGACCTGGATCTGTTCAAAAGGCTTAAGGTAATAGATTCAGCATATTAGGTTTAGAAAATAATAACAATAAAGCCATATTTACTGGACCATTTAGATGGAGATTCAGTTTCTATTATTTTGTAAGAGGATCTTATTTTCTTTATTTTTTTCTCCACCCACAAAAAGGTAAACATATTTTTAAATATACTTGCTTATTTATCCCCTTTTTACTTGATTTTATAGTCTTAAGGCAGAAGGAATGGTTTACTGCTGAAGTTTTTCCAATAAAAACACATAAATAAAGGAATCAGAATAACATAGAGGAAAATGACACTTGAACTGGTGACTGTTATCTAGACAAGTTATAAGGTCCTCCATTCAACCTTCAGGGAAGGATTTGACTGTCCTGAGGTATGCTTGTCTCTGTCAAAAAGCATGCAAAGGACTTTCTAGTAGATGATATTTCAAGAATGAGCAAAAAAGACAAGTTTGCCAATTTCCTTTTTGTATTGTACTGGGTATAGTCTTCACCTGGAATGAGATCATGACATAGCAATCTCTTCAAAATACTACTTTATATTTATGAAACTGTTGAAATTCCCTATAGGCTCAGTTCTACAATTTTCGTCTGTTTTCCTTTGTCTTGTTCTTTATTGTGAGCCTAGTAGTACCTTCAGTCTTTTGATAAAAGGAAACTAGCAGACAACTGTTACTGAGCTTGGGTATTTTGACTCAGTTGTTTGCTGAAAAAGACCATTTTGCTATACTTCTATTTGGCAGTCATTTACTGACCAGTTTCCTAACTCCATAATTTGAGTTCATAGGAAATTGCATCCCTTTCCACATGCTGCCCCTTTTCAAGGTCAAGGTTTCAGAAGACTGTGTTGCTAAGAAACTGCAGGGGTAGTACACAAAAACTATAAATAAGAAATAAGCTATTCCATTTCTAAAATAGAAAAATACTACTTTCCTTTTTATTATCATTTGCCCTTCCATTCATGTTGTGTCTCTTTCTGTACACTGTGTATGCTATACATGGTATAGTTCTGTAGTTTCTTGACTTGGAACATGGTATTCCAGCAAAGAAAGCATCTAACTGATGCTTGCAAACTATTCTTGTGTTCATACAAATTCATTTCTGACACGTCAGCATTTTCGGCTTTTAATAAGTCTTTAATAACTGCTTCCATGCTAATCCTTGTTTTCCATGATTTGTAATCACATCCCTTGATATACTTGGATAATTTTTCTCAGCTTGATGCTACTTGAAGTTAGATATCATTGATAAAGTTTTTATTAGGAATATTAATTTGCCATTTAAATTTTGTGTAGAACATCATTTTAAACATTCCAAAACAGAAATGATTTATAGCTAATGTAGTAAGCTTAAATTCTAACAAGGAACTGACCACTACTGAGGAAAGATCTGTTTTCTATGAAGAAATCAATATTTGTTTTCAGTTATGCATCTTTGAAGTTAGGTAACTGATTTATTTTTTCTTACTGCTTGTAGAAAATGGACATTAGCAAGGATGCATCACAAATCTTCATACTTGAACTCTGTAACATAATTGCTTAAAGTCCAGCCAGGAGTGTTTGAAGACTCCTAATAATCCGCTTCTTATGTCAGAAAAGTCATCAAGTAACCCTGGCACAATCTGCATGTATAGCACCAGGGTGGTGTGTGCATTGATGTGTGTGTTGTGGAAATAGACTGTGAATATAATTTCTATGCAGAATATATAGTTAATATTTTATATAGATTAAATATAATAACACAGAATATCAATATACACAGGCAATATGTGTGAGGGTAAAAACGAATACTGACATCTTTACCTGGAAGATACAAGTTTAATAACAGGATCCGCAATTGTATTCTGCTTGGGTTAGAATGGGATGCTCCACCTCTGTTCATACATTGTTTATTTGCTTGTTTTGCCCCCATGTTAGAAGCCAAAACCTTAGCTAATATAAGTGTTCTGTTAAGCTAAAGACACATCACCCAGGTAGACTAGCTAGATCAAGTCCAAATTTGGTAAAGACTTTATCTTAAAAATCAAATAAAACAAATGAGTAAAAAAATCATCACAGTAGCATTTTCCCTTTTCTCCAGCTGACTGCACATGGTATCACTCTTGTAGATATTGTTATGACTCCTGCTTCCCAGTGGTATCATCTACATTCTGCTCTGGAGCCCCCAACATGAAAAGGACATGGACCTGTTGGAATGAGTCCAGAGAAGGGCCACGAAGATGGTCAGATGGCTGGAGCTCTTCTCCTATGACAACAGGCTGAAGAAGTTGGGGTTGTTCAGCCTGGAGAAGAGAAGGCTCCAGGGACACCTTACAGCAGCCTTCCAGTACCTAAGAAAGATAGGGGCAGACTTAGTAGGATAGCAGTAAGAGAAGGGGTGATAGTTTTAAAATAAAAGATGATAGATTTAGATCAGCTACTAGGAAGAAATTCTTTACTGTGAGGGTGGTGAAGCACTGGAACAGGTTGCCCAGAGGAGCTGTGGACGCCCCACCCCTGGAAGTGTTCAGGGCCAGGCTGGCTGGAGCTTTGAGCAACCTGGTCTAGTGGCAGGTGTCCCTGCCCATGGCAGGGGAGTTGGAGCTAGATGATCTGTAAGGTTCCTTCCAACCCAAACCATTTTATGATTCTGTGATTTGAAATTTGTTTTTCTTTTCAGTATGTTACTTATAGTAAACTATGACCTCTAAAGGTCATAAATAAATTTGCTTCAAAACCAGACTGTTTAATATTGCTGAACACCAAATTGTAGGTATGAATACAGCATTTAACTTCCAATGACCTAATTTGAAAGTGCAGCAATAAATCATTTGACCATGAGAGAAACCAAACTCATCCAGGCACAAAAATTAAAATTGAAGCTGTTGGCCCTAAGTTCCTTGCCTTTTCTCTTTATACCTATGCCTTTTCCCCCTGACTTCTTTGCTTTGTTTTGTTTTGTTTTTAATTATTCATTTCGTTTAAAGAAGTTTTTCAAATACTTAATTAGCTTATGCGGAATGACATACTTATCACCAAACATTAAAAGCTGCTCACTGAAATCCCCAGTTAATATCATAACTTAAAAAGGAGTTTAAAGCAGCCTACTAATTTGTTGAAAACCTAAACACATATCAAAGCAGCAAAGAGGCTTATACTGTAAGTATGTTAATTAAATGAAATAGAAAATTATCTAATTACCAGTATTACTCATCCTAACTTTTTAATATTGTCTGTTTGGGTGCAGCAGGCATCCAGTGTAGTTTTCCTAAATCACTTCTTCCATTGGCTCCATCCCATAAACACTTATGGGCTACCTATTATACGTAGCCAATATGCAAATTTCCTTTAGATTTGTAATCTACATCATATTTATCTGTGTAATGTCCTCTCATCAAGAAACTTACAGGGTCATCATTTTGAATTAATTTACTGATGGAATGGCAAGCATAAAAAAGTGTAATCACGTGCACTCTCAGTTAATATCATCCTTCAGTAAGACCTATATTATCCATTAGCATCAGCTGAGCATCTCATTCCCTAATATAATTGAATTTCCATTAGTTTTAAAAGTAGGGGTATCAATGTTCTAGAAATATTAACTCTGTACTATGTTCAAAACACATGAGATCACGTTTTCATTTTTTTAAAAAGAAGCAAAAGTCTTCTTTGACTTTTTAGTTCTAAGCATGCCTTAGGCTGGGAAAGAAAATAGTAATAAGAAATAAGACAGAACGTGAACTCAGTTTTCCAGCACTTATTGACTTTTTTTTAAAAGGCATCAGAGAAAGAAAAGAAATCCTAAGGCAATTTTTTCTACTAAACCATTTTTTCACACTCATGTTAAAATGTCTGCACAATTTAAGAAAAAAAAGACATTGAAGTTTATTATTTTTATTCATCATCAGAATCAGATAGCATGAAGAAAAAACATAACTACAGAACCACTAATTTGTTAAATGACTAGCAACTCACAAATACTCATGTGTGGTGTTATATATGTAAGGAAAGTGATAGTTGTTACAAGACAAGGTGTATTTCTCTGAAGGAAGCAACGTATTTCCTCTTGTTTCCGTCCATGAAGAATATTATTTTGGTTTATTCTGGGTGTTTTGATTGCATGCAGTCGAGTATGGTACACAGATCCCTCGGAGTCCCTGCTGAACTGACAACACAGTACCAAGTAGTCTTACCAACTTAGATCCAGGTATAACACTTCCCATACGTACAGCATCGAACTTCTGCTAATAATAATCTACTACCAAGTAGATGCATCTGGGTTTGGGTTGTTGCTACCACCCCTCCTCCCCTCCATCCCCCCAACCCCCTTCCCCCCTTGCTGTTGGCAGCAAGGCTGAGTGAATAATGGACAGAACTTTGTTTGCAAAGCCTTTTACCACAGTGCTGAGGATTTTTTTACAACTGAGCAACCTTTTATTATCTCACATGTTATGTGTTAGGAAATGTTGCTATTGTCCAGCCAGTATTTCTATTATTTGAATACCTTCCTAAATAATACTTCCTGGCACATGCACCTTTGTATTTGAGAAACAGGTTAATTAACAGGTTTGATGTCAACATGGGAGGGAAGAATGAGAAAAAGGTCTCCTTTGAATATAACCTTGCTCAGTTATGCCTGAGCAGATGGTATCGTCACCTTTTTATAGTGAACTTTCAAAAACTTTTTAGTAAACTTTCTAAAAATTTCTGTGCACATGGTACTACCAACATTAGTTTGGTCACTTGCAACAAAGCAATTCACAGGTTTGAATAAATAAATTCACAGTAATTCCTCAAGGGGATAAAAACCCACCACCTCCCTCCTCTGGGACCCAGAAGAAAAAAAAAAATAAGATATACCAAAACTCTCAAACCCAAACTGAAACAAACCCAACCCTTATGCTCCCTCAAAAAAGCCCTTTTAAAGACTAATTATATCAAATCTCTTTTAAGGAGAGTTTAGAAGAGGAAACTGACCCACTAAAGAGACATCAGAATCTGCTTTTCAGACTGTTCATTCTATAAAACATTATCCATTATTCTGCAACTGAGTTTCAGCTTAATTTATGCCTGTCATGGAAAAAGCTTCCTGATGTAAGGTCTGGCTGTGTGTAGGGTTGTGCAGGGGGATCAAGCTGTGCTACTGTTTAGGATCCCTGCCAAACAAGTGACATTTCCCAAGAACATAAGCAGAATTTTAAGAAGTTGTCTTTGTCCTTCTTAAACAGTAGGGCTAAAGGGGACTTAAGGAGACGAAGAAGAAGATGATGAGAAAAAAAGACAACCTTATAAGGGTATGTGAATGGTAAGAAGGAAAATAGCAGCTATCCTGAGCAGGGAACAATGTTCCCTTTAAGAATAAATTATGGAAATTAATAGTTTGTCCTTTTTAAATGGGTTAATTCCCTATTGTAAAGTGTAAGGTAATTAGAATATTTTTGAAAACAAGTATTTCAATATTTAGCAGCACTATTAAAACTGATGAAAAGAGCAAGACTAGATTTAGAGTTTGCCCTACCTACAGCATGGAAGCAAGGTCCAGTGACTCACCAAGGAGCACAGCGACAAGGATGACACCATAATAAAAGACTTAAAACTGACCTGTAACTTACCATTTGAATATTCATTGCACAATTTAAGTTTCAGTAGTCGTCTTTTTCTATTAAAGAGCTGAAATAAAGGTGTGTTTAGGTTGAGACAGACATTAATTGATTCCTTTGTATTCTGGGGTTTGAAGTTAACATAGTTAAAGTAACACCTAAGAAGGGACAGGACCTTCATGCTCCAGGGCATGAGCTAATCTTTGACAGGAAAAATAAAAAAAAACAACCAAACCTAAACCAGGAAATGAACTACCTGCAAGGGGTTATTCCAAATTTTCTGACTTCAGCAGTTTATATAGGATTCCTCATCCATGGTAGCCTCTTTGGTTTCCTATACAGAAAGCCAAATTTTATCGTTAGCTTATCTGTTCTCACATTTTTTACAGTGCAGAATAGCACCATTGTGCTGCAATCCTGCTTGAAACTTCAGGAATAAAGCATTACAATTTGTAGAAGTCTAAACTGTGTGCCACTGGCAAAAAATGGAAGAACAAAATGTTAAAAATGAAAACTTCCTTTTGACAGGAATTAGAAGTGGTGAAGGAAGTATTAATTCCATTCCAGAATGAAGAGATTACTCCTCTCCTCAACTTTGAAAGGAAATTACAGAAGATAATTGAAAATGTAAGAATAACCAAGGTATTTCATCTCAAAGCTTTCCAAATGTGATTAAAACCTGAGTTTCTGGGTTCTGACCATTCCATTTTGGTTGCCACAATCTTTGAGGTACATTTAGTATTGCTGCTGGAACAATTTTTTTTAATGAGACAGTGCTGAAAGCTGACACCTTGTTAGCCAGAGTTTACATCCTTGAAGTGAGGAGCCTGGAGAGCAGTCTGGAGCACTACTTAGAGTCTCAGGGCTTTTAGGGTCTTTAGAATGGAGCTGAAAGCTGCTGTCAGATGAGTCTCTGGATCAGCAGAAGAGCTGGCTCCTGTCTCCAAAGCACAGAGCTCAGTCTCTGTTTCTCAAGCTGCAGTTTTCATGATTTCTAGACTGTCCTTCAACTAACCTTTTATGGTTTGTATGAAATTTAGAATACCTGTCACAAAGTAGGGACCTGAGCCTGAGCTGAAGTCAGGACTTCTAATTTAATAGCTTGGAAGACAGGTCTTGTGGTAGAAAGGAAACTTTCACATTATTCAGAGTCACATCGTAGTGTATGTTTATCTACCATCTGCACACCTTTTTAAATGGCACTTTCTGAGCTGAAGATGAGAAGCATTCTATTATGCTTAGAAAGTACTGATCTGCATGCAGACCTATATTCCTTGCCTGTTCTGGGCAGATAGTGGGCTCAGTCTCCCACATCTTGCTGGGTGTGAAGTCCAAATCCTACCCAGAAGGAAACATTCAGCACATGGCTCACCTCCACTGAGGCGGGGGTGCTACAGCCTTTCATGCTGAACCTCAACCACAGGGGCAGGCTGGGAAGACAAACAAGAGCACAGTTGTTCAGAGCATGGATCTTCTCCTTTCTGCAGAAAAACAAGCTCTACATGATAAAGAAAGAGGGATCATTCTTCTATAAGAAAGGTCTCAGAAAACAAATACACAAAACAAACCAGAAAATAATAATTAAAAACCTGTCTGTGTTTTGGTAGGAAAAGAACTGTTAAACCTATTAATGGTATCAAGATGCTGAAATGTTGTAATTATATAATATTTTCAGAGATCTGGGGTTTTTTATGTTATTATATTTAACAACAGTACAGAATATTTAATATGCCAGGTTTAAATATTTCTAGTATTTGAGATTAAAATCTTCTATAAGAAAATGTTCTATTAATTAAAGTTTATGGAAAGTAAACACAGGTAAGAACAAATAAATACACCTAAAAATACGGAGATCCTGTTTCAGGCCAGCTGAAATAAGACAGAGCCCAGCTCTTAATTGTTTTGGGTTTTAGTGACAGTTTATAGTTATGAATCCTGCAAGGTTACTCACCTGGACTCTTTCATAATCCCTCAGAGGATGTAAGCACAAGTAAAGTAATCAAGACAAGTAAAACAATTACAGTTATGGTCTATGGAAATACGCACCTCCCAAAAATAGTAAGCAAAAATTATTTCTGTTATTATCTATTTCATCTCTGTGTATCTTTGTGTAAGTTTTCCAACAGAACTCAGGTTATGACACACTATTGATTACGAAACACCTTTTATGTGAGGCTTTTCTAGATCAGTCAAAACCAGGGCTAAAATTTTAAATGAATAATATTTTCATGTATAATTTATAATCAAGTAGATTGTAATAAAAAAATAAAATAATCAGTAGTTTATTCAATATTAATTGAGAAGGAATTAAAGGTTATGCAAGTAGACAATGTGAGAAATTTTCACTGAGTCCTATAAACCAAACAAAATAGATTTTAAAGAGCTGTGTTAAAAAAGATAATTTAATCTATATTTATATGTTAATGTCAGATTATTAAAGGCCTCTCTAGCTCTTTCTGTTTCCTTCTTTTCTGAGCACTCTTTCTAGTGTGGGACAGAAAAGCTTCTGCTACTTTGAAGCACAACAATATTTCCCTTTCAAACAATTGAGGAATATGAACAACCAAAATATATAATTCTTACAAAGTAGTAAACTTTGGTAAACTTCCTGTCACTGTGCCTCGATGATTTGAGGCTACAGAAGCAGTTCTGTACAGAAGGGTTGTTTCTTTTGAAAGCTCTGTAGTGAATTCTTTGTTCCTTATCTTCTTTACTTCTTTAAACAGATAAAACAAGATGAAAGTATTTGAAAGGACATCCATTGAAATGATGAGGTGAGAACAGAATGTTGCTGCTTGCTTCACTAAGAACAATTTACAATATTCTCTTTCCATGGCATCACTAGACGTGTAGGACAACCTTTCTGGGTGCTCTGGATGGATTTTTGCTGCATGGATTTAATTAGTTGTTATCAACCGTTCATTGGTTCAACACTTTCATGGATGATATCAGGACATCTTCAGTTCATGAATTTTAATAGTTCTAATAAATATGCAATGAAGTGACAGCAGTCTATTTTACTGTGGATCAAAGACTCAGACTATCCCTCGAGTTCAGGTTTAATTCTTAAGTTATTAGTTTTTCTGAGATGTTTCTCTTCATAAAAGAAACACAAAAAAGGCATTTTTGACTTAGATACCACTTATTATTTTGAACACATCCCTGAACGTTTAGTTTTCACTTTAAAAACATTAGTTTCAGGCAATCCTTCAAGTTACCTCTTTTTTTCTGTTCTTTTCTTTTCTTTTTAACAAAGAAACTTTTAGTAGCACAGACTCCAAATAATGAAGCATAATTTTTGTTAGTGTTGTCCAACTACATTGTGAACACTTCTCTCTGGACTCTTGTGCATCAGGAGAAATGAAAAGGAAACGGGCAAAATTTTCGCAGAAAAAATTTCCTGTTTTGACAAGGGTGTCTGTGTTCACACTGATATATTTATGTATATTACCATTTAAAAAAAAAAAAAAAAAAAGAAAAGCAGTTTAGAGCAGAATTTCAGAAGTCAGTATTTTGGCGGGAAAGAAAAAAACTTTGCCATTAGAAAATCTTTAACACTTTAATTAAGGTGACATATGTTCAGGTGATCCCACAAGTGGATCATACGTTTTTAGAAGAAAAAAAAATCCAAATTAAACAAGAACACCAAAACCCTCCCAAAACCAATGGTCTCTAATTATGCAATTCCTTTCCATCCCCGGTGCTTGCCTTAAAATTGATCCTGTGTATACAACAAAGCGGCCAGAAGTGCTGTGAAATACTGGTCTTAAAAAGATCACGCTGACAGCTTAGAGACTAAATTGTAGATAATGCTTGTAAAAAATAAGCAGTTAAAGCAGTAATACATGTTTTCTCTTGTTCTACTAAAGATTTTCAAAGGGGGAAACAGATAGAAAGTAACTCCCCTTGACTGTTAGTCTCTCTTCAGATACTCATACCAAGGCCCACAACTGGAAATGTTTTCTGTGTGGGTTTTTTTGGTTTTTGAAGGACTAAAGTAGATAAGGTAAAAAAGCCCATGGAATAAATATGAAAATAGTTGAATGTGTATATAAATATGAAACATATAGAAACAATGCAAAACAAAAACGCAATGAATGAAATATCTAGATTACTGCAACGCTTGACACCTTGAACAATAAAAATAGCTTTGTAATCAAATCATCTTTGAAGAATGTGGCTTTTAATATTAAGTGACATTGAAAAAAAAAAGTTTAGGCAGCTAAGCAGTATGTTTATGAAACCAGAAATGAGTTCTTGACTCTTCCAGTCCCACTGCAAATTAAAAATAAGTTAGAGGCTTTCTATTTTATAACATAGAAATATTTTTATTTTATTTTGAGACCCAGGTTCCAAAACCCATATAAATTTCAAAAAACACAGTTAGCTTTTTTTTACAATTGCTAACACTGTAAATTAATTAGTCATCTAATTTCTTGTCATAAAACCTTTTTTCACTTAAGATATTCTTCAATATGTGGACATTCTTGCTTTTGAAAAATACACTGCAAATATGCTTCCCATAAAACCTGAAGTTTGATAAACTTTGAAAAATAACATACTATGTATTTTAGCTATGGATTTTTTTTATTACACTGATAAAAGTGATAGGTTCTTCTTACAAGCAAAAGCCTGTTATTGCACTTGAAAAAAGAAATCCACAGACAGTTACAAGACTTCAAACATGTTACTTCATATTGTCTTTCTTAATGTTCAGAAACATATGTAACAAAATTATGGATTTGCTTTTTCATAAAAATTAATGCATGCATTTTTGTAAGCTGAGTTGAACTTAAAAATTTACATTTAATAATAATAAAAAAAATGCACAGTCTAAGTCTGATATTAGATTTCATCTAGCAGAACAGGGCCAGAAGAAACCACATATTGTATACCTGTATCATCTTTGCTTTATTGCACTTTATACTTCATAAGCATTGGACAGCATACAAAATCAGACATAAATCCTATGAGATTTGTACATTATTTTTCTTGTTTGTTGTTGTTTTCTCTTTGCAAAAAGTAAGATTAACACTGAATTCAAGCAAAAAGAGGAATAAAACAAAAACAGACAATTAAAAGAAGACAAAATTGCAAATAGAAAGGACACTATTGAGAGACATGTTCGAAAAAGCAGAAGTGACAGTTTTCAGCCATGATGTTCTCTTACAAATGTGATAAAAATACAAATCATTCAGTGCTGATACAGACCCATAAAATAAAAAAAGCAGATTTTACTCAATTAATAAATAAAGCATGCCTTCTAGTTTAATTTTAGGAGTAATAATACTTAATTGTCACTTAGGTACCTTTAATAAGGAATACTTCAAGGAATCTGTAAACAGCTGAAGATCAAATACATCTTTATGTTATTATTCTTACAAACTATGCTGGAAGGGCAAAGTAATTTTTATGCATGGCTAGAATTCAGTCACTCTAATTTAGATAAAACTTCATTTTAAATGCTTGACCTTAGAAGAGAAAAAGAGTGGTATTTGCTCAGCTAAAAATACTTCCTTTACTTATCTCACAAGGGAATGGAGAGACAATACATTTGTATAATTTATGTTCTTTCCTCTCTGTTTTCCAAAAGAAAACTTATCAGTAGTATCTTTTAGTAGCTTTCTTATTCCTTCATTTTACATATCAAAAAAATAATTGTATATTCCTGATGCTTCCTTTACTTCAGATCAAAATATTTACCTTTTCCCAAGAGCGGGAGCCTAATGCAGAAGAACTGAGGACATAAACCCTAACCTTTTCCTATAGTCCCAGCACATACATCTGGGCCATAATCACCATGAAAAATGTTCTTGCAGTCTTGATATACATGTTAAGTACATAGCAAAATATCTGCCATCCCTTCTATTGAAACTGAGTCATGAAGCTGGGCATTTTCCTTCTGGAATACCAAAGAATACTTACTTCAGTGAACTTAGCTTAAACTGTTCACTGGGAGGCAACCACAGCCCTGCAGGGTAGGGCATATTTCTGTCTGTTTTGTTGCAGACATTTTCCTATTCTTTACCGCTGAAAGATGCTTTTTCCACATCTGATTCGCATCAGAATATTTGCTGTCAAACCATCCGTACAACCTCTACTGCCTATTTGGGGCACCTTCAGAGATCTTAAAACAGCTCACCCCCCCTCCCCCCCTTTTCATTTTTTTCTATAACTTTTTCACATTGCTTTCTTTGTGTGCATTAACTTCTTATAAGGGCCTGAAGATTCTACTTCACAAGATTTATTTTGAATTATATTATTGTATTCCTCAATGATCATTACTTTGGATACAATCTTCATAACCATATTTCATTATCGTTAGCCTTTACACAAATGTATTCCCTTTCAACTGTGTCTAAAACCCAAAATGTCCTGTTCGTTTCAGTAGATTCCTGTCTTGCAAAAGTCCAGTAAGTTAAATTAAAATAGAATGAACCCCTACACACCTACCTTTTTTATCTCTATCAAAGTGATTTTTACTGTCAGAATGATATAGCTGGGTTTCAGTTCTCAGCATAGGACAACCGTGGCAGCAATATGCCCTTGGTTTCAAAATAAACCAAGATTACAGTTTTCACTGCTACCATAACTGACAGTATCAGGTGTCTTTTAGCATATACTTTAGGCAGCACCAGAGACCTTCCTATACTCCCTATCTTATTTTGTCACTTTTTCCTCTTTTTTTTATACTTCTCAGCTAACTCAGCCCAAGGGGAGCATATGCCCAATGTATACAAATACCAAGCACTTCCTAGATATAATGGACTTTCCTAAAGGAGGTTTATTTTTTCTTTCTTTCTCAGAATTCTCCAGCATACTTTTTTGTTCTGTTTTGTCACATTTTGCTGTTTAATTTTTTTTCTGAAGAAGGAAGGGAAGAAGTAGTAGTTTCTTTTGGGGATTTTGTGGTTTGGGGGATAAAAAAGAAAAAAAAAAACCACCCAACTTTCTTGATACTATATCCAGATCAGAATATTCACTTTATGTATTACAGTAACAAATAAAACCTTCTAAAGAAAGTATGTTTTGACCCACAAAGTTGTCAAAGTACATAGCTGAAGGACTTAATAAAGGAATATAAAATTACTGCTAAAACTTTAGCTTAAAAATTTTTGATTGAACATAACTTATGAAAAAAACAGTATTACAATAAGTGAGTAATGGTATAACAGTAAGTTAATATCTAGTAAAAAATAAATGTACTAGTACCATGCTCTCCTTACTCTTCTGGAAATCAGTCCTTTTGCTCCTTCCTCCTTTGCTCCTCACTATGAATTTTAGCAGAAAAAGTAGAAAGGTTTATTTAATGGATAAAGTAGAAATAAATTGTTAGGCCCTGTGCTGTGTTATCTCACTAGTTTATTTCTACTAGTATTTTTTTGCCTTTATACTCAGTCTTTTTGAACATATCATTTTGCACTATGATGACTCCTCTGAAGCATCTGATTCTGTCTAGTGGGAGAGTAATGGTTCTGGGGGTGGCAGCAAGCAATCTGATCCTTCATGGCAAATCTTGCATTCTTACACTGTTACAAGATATTCTCATGAAAATGAAAAGAAATTCCTTTCTCTCACTCCTTGTCCTAGAATTCCTGAAAACTTTCACTACAGGAGAAAGATCAGGACATACATGTGAATGCCAGTGAAGGTGGACATGCTACCTGAGAAGGAAATCCATATCCAGAGTGGAAGGGAATAGGCTGCAGCCCCACAGCACGGAGACAGGCATCTTGGCATCCTTTGGAATCTCGAGGCAGCTCTTTTTTTCCTGCTGATTCTGGAGCGGGACATGAATAGCTGAAAAAATATGAAAAAATGTGCTACTGATTTAGTGTGGGGTTTTTTCTGGTACTACACTTTTTCTTCTTTGCCTTTTGCCTTTCCTTCTGCATTGTCTTTAATTTGGGACAGCAGTGTCACATTTCATAGATTCTAGTAGTGATTGTAAAGTAGAACTGCTCTGGTCATGGACTGCTTGATTTAATTCAGAAAAGAGTCAGAAAAGTGAATTCCATGTTACTCAGTTAAACAGCATAAGTAAATGAGATTACATTTTAATAATATTATACAGTGGAAGTACCTTGCTTTTCCAATGACACCTAAGATACCCAGCTGCAGTGTAGAGCTCCACTATATTCCTTCTCTACAAATAAGAATATTGCACATAACTTTGAATGTGGTATTTTAAAAATACCTTTGTCATTGATCAGATCTATTGTGATTCATTTCAATTAAAGAGGTAGAAAGAGGGTAACAAGGAAAAAATTTGAATATCTCATTTAAACTGCATTTTGAAGTACATTTCTGTGATGATCTGTATTTTTCTTTTAAAACAACTGACAAAAACTAGTCATGAATTTACTTTCAGGTGCTCAAAGGAAATACGTATTCCTATTAACTGTAGGTTATTTAAAAGGAAAGGTAAAGTGATTGGTATTCTCTAAGCAAAACTGTGAGAAATTATTTATCTGGAAATTTTCAGTCCTGTTTTAGAATGAAACATCTACATTTATAAGCCATAATAGGTATTGGTTAGGTGCTGCTAATCTGCATTGAATAAAATCCCTGCTAAATGCAGCCATTCTCTCTTTCAGTTTCTTTTAATTTATATTTTTCCTTTCCTTGTTTCCTTCCTTTCCTTCATTATTACCAGAACATTGTCCTGCAGTGAAAAAGAAACTTTCTTATGATTCAGAAAGAATAACATACTGAAATTCAAATATTCTAGCTCTTAGACTCACTCTCTAGAAGAAAGTAAAAATTTAAGACAAATTTTATCACACTAGATTTTCTTATGTTAATCTAGACAGGTCACAGATTGTATGGATTCTTTCTTGAGGTTCCTAAGTTGTCTTCTGACTGCAAAATGAGGAATTCAAACATAAAGGCAGAGGACTGACCTTCAGATACTAAAAAGCCAAGAATGATAGCAATGAGGCTGTTTGATGAGTTAAGTCCTTTCTTTTTTTTTTTTCTTATGACTGTTAGCTTTAAGAAATACTTCTTTCATTCCCATATAAGTAAGCATCAATGCCCCCAGATAGCATGGTATTTGAGTATCTCCAAAACATTGTTTTAAGAGATTTCTGTGAGTTACTTTCATGTTACATCTGTAGAAACTGAGAAACTACAACAGGATTAAGTCCTGTAAAAGTCTAGGTTAGAATGTTGATATTCTGAATGTTAGACCTTTGACTTATACAGTATATCAGCATCTCTCATGATACTCTATTTAATTCTTATTAATAAATGAATATATTTAGAATATGGTGTGGAATATTCCATCTTCTCAGAAAGGCAGGGTGACTGTTGTTCAAACGGAGAATTTATAGGTACCTCAATGTCAAACTTCAAGTGTCATTAAGAACAGAGTTTTCTGAAGTTTCCTTAGTTCTACAGTTCAATTCCCAGTTGTTCTAGCCTTGCAGAAGAAAGAAAAAGGGCAAGAAAAAGTTACTTCCTTTACTATACCCTATTTTTATGTATTTAACTTCAAATCATCACTCTGTATATTCTTTTTTCTAATTTGGTTCTAATTTGACTTTGTATTTTGCATTGATATTAGAATGGTATGACCCTTTTGAACAAGATATTCTATTTTAGCCTTACATTTGAATTGGAACATTTTCTTACTCCTTTTTTTTTTAAATCCTAAATTTCATACAATCAAATTTTAAGTTGAGGAATGTAAAATTACGTCTATACGGGACAATAGGTAAAATCTAAAACCAGGGTTACAAACCCAAAAATAAATCATATCTTGTTTACTTCAAGTTTGCATTCCTTTTAAAACAATAGGTTTCCAGGATTTCTTAATATCTGCTATGAAATTATTTTAAAACTAATAATTTAAGTAAAAATTAAATTAATGAAAAGCAATTATTTTAAAAGCTAAAACCTGTATTTTTATATTCAACATATTATATCTTTAGCTAGTGCAAATTATCATGTAACTCCATTTGATGTTAGTATCTACCTGCTGACAGTGTGGCTCTATATATTTATGTTTTGTAAGAATGTTATTTGCTTTCCAGTAACACATTGTCCCTCTGGGACTCATCTCTTTCATGATCACAAATATTCACTGAGTTCATATATTTTCAAGAGAAGCTCTCATCTTCTAAAATGAAAGATGCATACAAAAGTTTTAGATCAAACAGTAAGCAAAAAATAATCGCATTATTGGCTGATCAGCACCTCAGGTTAAGTGTTACACAGATATTCACGGGATATTTGTTAAAATAATTCATTTATTTGGATCTTTTTCATAAATTGATGCTCACAAGAGGAATCAAATCTCCCTAACAGGAGTGTTAGTGGCTGTCTGGGTGGTGATATGAGTCTGTGTTACAAAGGTCCTTACAACTGCATCATTAGCTGGATTGGATGAAACTGCCTGAGCTGTTCTGCTGCTGAATTCTTAGTCACCTGACCCATGCTCCTAGGTGACCACCCCAGCACATGCATGATCCATTAATACAGATTGTCTTTAACTACATAAAAAACACCCCCTAACTACATATAAAAAGACTGTCTGAGGTGACCAGTCCTGCAACCGAAGGAACATTTTCTGTTGACTATTTACAGGCAACTTACTGATGTACTCCTTGGTCAGTTCTGCAGTAGCAACTGCCTAGGGCAATCACTGGGATGGACAAATTCTCCAACCAGCTTATTGTTCAACACATTTAAGCATACAAATGGTGGCAATGAATTGGTACATCAGGGGCTGCCCGTGGGAAATCTGGACTGCCTTAAATGTCCAACTGGAGAACTCCTGCACCAGGTAGTCAAATGCTTTGCAGTAAAGCTTAAGTTCATTCTGTCACCTCTCAAGTTAATCTGTTATCTCAAATGAGTCCCTTGTTTCATTTATGCAGAAATCGTTTGGGGAGTTCCTGGACCATGGAGGAGGTTTATGACAAGGTGTGCTAGATACCCACATACACTGCACTATAACCACAGGGCAAACTTTCATCCTAAATTATCAATTTTAACTTAAATTTCATATCTTTTTCCACATCAGTGGTATGCTCATAGTGTTCAGGCAGCATCATGCAGAACTGTTACATGAACTGGAATTAGTCAATACAGTCACAGCAGGGAGTTCAAAACACTAGCCAGGGGATCAGGGGTTGTAGCCTGCTTTTTAGAAAGGCAGATTTGAAAACTGTTGAATTCATACATTTTATAATGTTCCTCAAAACCTCTTTGTGGAACATAATTCTTTCCCACTTAGTGAAATTTTAACCAGGGAGGCGTAAAAAATGCAAGCTAGAGTATTATATTTCCTCCATTTTTTTCCCCTCCTATATATTAATATTCAAAGCGAGTTACTGTTTTTCATGCAATGCAGAGCAGTAATCTTAAAGCTGAGTAGCTGTGTTCACACTCTTCTCTGAGACCAAAAATTGAGGAATGGCATAGCAGAAATGAGAGAGCTGCAAGTGGATGTAATGAGAGGGGAATTTTGTTATATGCATACAGACTAAACAATTGTAAATATGTTTGAGTAGGTGATACCGATTCTGATCTGGCCTCATTCTGGTTATTTGTGAAGAGGATTACCAGACCATAGCAGCATCTGTGGCTGGAAGAAGTCAGTAGTGGTCAAAGAATAACTATCAGCCAACCATCAAGTTTATAGTTGTAGATAGGTCCTTGAAATTTTAAGAGGATCTTTTTGATGAATATTCACACTGAAAACATAATTTTGTCTTTGGAACCAAGCAATATTTAACCTTGATTATGCAATGAGGCTGGGTTTTTCTAAGCGTAATTCACATTTGTACAACAATCCACTACCGCCGCTGGTATAATAGTATCAATATTTTCTTCTCCCTCCTTTTCCCAACCAATGAAATCAGCAAGGTACTGCAAACACGAGCAACTATCAGAATTAGGAAGACTGAAGTGTGGCCTTTTTGGCTCTTAACAAGATGCGGCAAGATGGTGAATAATTCTGCTGTTGCTGGTTCCTACTTTCCACATGTACATCTGTTTGTGCAGTTCATCATCAAGGCTGAAAGTTTTTGTATCCTAGCTCCATTATGGTTTGCTTAAAATCATTCTTATTTTATTCTCCCTGCTCCCTCCCTGCCAACAAATGTACTTGCTAAACATTGATATTCCTTTTTGATTGAAATGCTGAAATCAATATTTTGGAAGTGAAATTTGAATTTCATATATATGATATCATAAGGTAGCTTTAAATGATGTAGATGTACCTATTCCTATACTTCTCTGAAAAAGAAAGTCTAGGGAAAGTAATTTTCACTGTTGACAGAACTTACCAAGACATAATGCTTTCTCAAAGTGTGCTGGGTCTTGCTGGCATGGAATTAATTTTTGTCATAGAAGCTCTCATATGGTGCTCTGTTTTAGATTTCTGACCAAAACTGTATTGCTAACACACCAATGTTTTATCTATTGCTGAGCAGTGCTTGCACAGCATCAAGACCTTTTGTGTTTTGCACTCTGCCTCCCAATGAGTAGGCTGGGGATGGGCAAGAATTTGAAAGGGGATACAACCAGGACAGCTGACCCAAATTGACCAAATTGACTATTATATGCCATTCCATGCCATATAACATCATGCTTAGCAATAAAACTGCAGAGATAGGCTTTCAAAGGTAGCTATTGTTTGGAGACTGGCTGGCCACGACTTGGTTTATTGGGTTTTTTTCCACTCACTTATTAAACTGTCTTTACCTTGATGCATGAGTTTTTCTTGGCTTTGCTCTTTTGATTGCCTCCTCCACCCTGTTTGCTTGTGGGTATTTAGTTGCTGGTTGGGGTGAATCAACTGCAAGCAGTTTTTAAAATATGCAAAATACTTACCTGATTTTTATTTTTCCTTTTATTCTGATTAATTTCTGCAGCAGAAAAAAAGCCACTATTTCAATGAATCAAAAATAAGATGCAAATTTACTGAAGACATTCATGAAATCTGTTGTTAAAACTAGCATTTTCTTGAATAAATTCATTTGAAAATTAAACAGACTAACACAACCAACTTTACAATAATTTTCTGGAAAATAAATATTTTGAAAGATTTACATTTGATCATCACAAATCCAACACATTCATGTCATCAGGTTGTGTGAGAGACTAACTACTGTACAGCAAGGTTTAAATAAACAACAGTTATTTCTCTTCCCTGCCTAAAGATGAAGGGCATAGCAACTCTTTTCTTTCTTTTTTTCAATATTTTTCTATTATTCCAATGCTAAAATAGAAAAGTATTACAGACATCATACTAATTTTCATGTTATCTGGAATAAGAAAATGAGTTTTTCCAAATCTTAAAGGACTTCACCAACAAAAGTGAATGCAGCCTCCAAGAATTTGTGTATATGTGGAAACATTATTATTAATATTCTAATTTTGCACATAGAGTGAAGGGAAGAGATAAATGCATTGTCGCAAAAGAAACATTAGGAACAGCAATAAATACAAACAGAAGGCCATCACTTCAGAGAGTCCAGTTCTTTGCAAATGAGTGCTCAGGAACAGAGCTGAGATAATGCAGGAAAAAATATTTAAAAGACTGTGAATAAATAACATGGGTTAATTTTAAGGTTTGCTTTTGAAACTTTGTCTATTTATCCATAGTTAAAATAAAGGACAAATTCAAATAGAATAATGTGTAAGATAAATATTCATGAGGAGTAACTTATTTCATAAATTATTTTGGAAACATAATTTATTTCAGAAATTACTTGGGAAGCATTTTCAAAATTTGCTTAATTATTTTTTTCAGAAGAGTTAAGTCAAACTTTCATATATTTGCATACAATCACCTACCCAGCACATATTTTACTGTATAAAATTTTTATTAACTAACAAGGAACACTCAGAGGACTACCATTATTTTAAGCTGCCTTTCAAACTCTTGTGTGATCTTTAACACAGTGTCCAGCCCAAGCAATGTTAGCCTTTCTTAAGCTGCTGTGTTGACCAGTTGCGGTCAATTACTTTCACAACTGCTACAGCTATAACCACAATATTACCAAAATCAATGAGAGTTAATTTACATAAGCAGTATCAAGACAACTTAAAGAATTTTACAGGCTTAAATAGGAGATTTAGATGCAGTGTAACTGCTACTAGCAGTCACTTGTGAAGGCCATCAGCTCAGTGCTGGCACATGCCACAGCAGAGAGGAGGATGGCAGTGTACAGGGCACATTATTGAACTGGGGAAACCTCCTCCAGAGTCACGGATAGAGCCGCCAGCAGCTGCCTGCTGTTGGGGCAGCAGCTGGCGAGGTTTGGGCAGGGCCGGGAGCAGCTGCAGCCAGTCCCCACACCTGACAAAGGCAGCTCCTTGGAGTGCTGGTGAGCCTGCCGTGGCACGCAGTCAGGGTTGCACCCTGCATGGCAGTTTAGGAGAGCAGCTTTTGGAAAGTGGGCTGTTTTCTTCTGGGAGCCAAATGGAGTCAGCCTCCTGCTGTAACAAAACGGTGTCCACCTGCCACAACTGCATAGCTGTGGCTGAAACCAAGGCAGAAGAGAAAAAACCTCCCTAGGTGGATATCTACATCCAGACTGACCTCTGAAGAACTGAAGGTGCTGCCCAGACCCAAAGCTGCATGGAAATCCAGAACCTGGAAGTCCTAGGGTCCAAAGGCACAGGTGGATGTTACGGGTGCAAACATGCCCAGCTGGAGAAACTCTTCAAGCACGTAGCTTGAAAAAAAACCATTTTTGGAAAGGTAAAAAAGGAAGACCTGGGGACCTATGGGCTGGTCAGCCTCACCTCTGGGCCCGGAAGGATCATGGAGCAGATCCTCCTGGAAACTATGCTAAGACACATGGACAATAAGGAGGTGATTTTTGACAAACATGGCTTTGTAAGGGCAAATTGGGCCTCACAGATTTGGTGGCCTCCTATGGCAGGGTTACAGTATTGGTGGATAAGGGAGGAGCAACAGACATCATCTACTTGGACTTGTGCAAAGCATTTGACACAGTCCCATATGACATCCTTGTTTCTAAACTGGAGAGACATGGATTTGACAGGTGGACTACCCGGTGGAAAATGAATTGGCTGGATGGTTGTACTTAAGGAGTTGCGGTCAACGGCCTGATGTCCAAGTGGAGACCAGTGACAAGTGGTGTCCCTCAGGGGTCTGTATTGGGACCAGTATTATTCAGAACCATAGAATCATACAGTGGTTTGAGTTGAAAGGGACCTTAAAAATCATCTAGTTCCAAACCCCTGCCATAGGGGATTCCCTTCCACTAGACCAAGGTGCCCAAAGCCCCAGCCAACCTGGCCTTGAACACTTCCAGGGATGGGGCATCCACAACTTCTCTGGGCAGCCTGTTCCAGTGTTTCACCACCCTCACAGTGAAGAATTTCTTCCTAACATCTACAGTTTAAGACCATTATCCCTTGTCCTATCACTGCATTCCCTTGCAAAAAGGCTCTCTTCAGCTTTCTTGTAGACCCCCTTTAGGTACTGGAAGGCTGCTATAAGGTCTCCCCAGAGCCTTCTCCAGGCTGAACAGGCCCAACTGTCTCAGCCTGTCTCCATAGCAGAGGTGCTCCAGCACTATAATTATCTTTGTGGCCCTCCTATGAAATTTCTCCAACAGGTCCATGTCCTTGTTATGTTGGGGACCCCAGACCTGAAAGCAGTACTCTAGGTGGGATCTCACCAGAGCGGAGTAGAGGTGGAGATTCAGCTCCCTCAACCTGCTGTGAGCTGAATGAAGCGGTCATGCTTCTTTTGATGCAGTCCAGGATATGGTTGGTTTTCTGGGCTACAAGTGCACATTGTCAGGTCATGTTGAGCTTCTCATCAACCTCTTACCATGTATTATAGATTGGTTCAACTTTGCAACTATATTGTTTGTTTTAGTATAATAACTATGGAGAGATGGCTAACCAACCTTAGTTGTATAATTTTATGCCAAGAGGAAAAGAGTCATCTAAAATTTACAGTCACTGAGGAGACTACTGTAGCTGAGGAGACCATTGTATAGGTAACTAATGAAACAAACTTGGACTCTCCATATAAGGGAAGTAAATGGAGGTTCAGTGTTCAGTCAGCTGTAACCATAGGGTCGACTATTGTTTGAGACCCCTTAGAAGACTCTAAGATACCTGTAAGAAGCATGAACAACACTTAATTAACATAGTACCACCTATTGAATGAATATGTATTTTTTTCAAGAAATGTAATGCATAAACATACGAGTGGACTATATAATTTTGCTTGAATGAAAAATACGACATGCACCTTAAGTGAAGTGATCCCCTGTGCATCCAGCACTGCAATAAATGCAGCCTGCTTCTTAATGCTACATTGGTGTTAAAGAGTTTTCTTATTTCCTATTTCGGTGACACACCAACAGCCTCAAGATTTTCTCCTCAAGACTGCTCTCAATCCATTCTCTGCCCAGCCTGTATTTGTGCTTGGGATTGCCCCAACCCAAGTGCAGGACCTTGCACTTAGCTTTGTTGAACTCCATGAGGTTAGCACAGGCCCGCCTCTCAAGCCTGTCAATGTTAACATCTTTGTCAGGGACATGAACAGTGGGATTGGGTGCATCTTCAGCAAGTTTGCAGATGAAACCAAGCTGAGTGGTGTGGTTGATGGGGAAGGACTTCTTATCAGGGAGTGTAGTGACAGGACAAGGGGCAAATGTTTTAAACTGAAAGAGGGTATATTTAGCTGAGATATTAGGAAGAAATTCTTTACTGTGAGAGAGGGCGGTGAGACAGTGGAAGAGGCTGCCCAGAGAAGTTGTGGATGCCCCCTCATCCACACTCATCCTCAGACTGAACAACACCAATTCCCAAAACAGAACACACTATTCAAGGTGTGGTCTCACCAGTGCTGAATACAGACCACTGAGCCCTAGTGATCAAAGGGCTGGAACACCACTCCTGTGAACAAAAGCTGAGAGAGTTGGGGTTGTTCAGCCTGGAGAAGAGAAGGCTCTGGGGAGACCTTACTGTGGCCTTTCGATACTTGAAGGGAGCTTGTAAGAAAGGCTGAGAAAGGCTCTTTATCATGGCCTGTAGTGACAGGATAAGGGGCAACAGTTTTAAACTGGAAAAGGGTAGATATTAATTTAATATAAGAAAGAAATTCTTTTCTGTGAGAGAGGGTGGTGAGACACTGGACCAGGTTTCCCAAAGAAGCTGTGGATGCTCCAGCCCTGAAAGTGTTCAAGGTCAGGTTGGATGGGGTTTTGAGCAACCTGATCTAGTGAAAGCTGTCCCTGCCCTTGGCAGTGGACCTGGACTAGATGATCTTCGAAGGTCCCATCCAACCCAAATCATCCTGATTCTATGATTGTTTAGGCTCCCCAGGTCTCCTGTGCAGGTTGTCCTTTGTCTTTCTGTGTATTTGTATAGTAGAGATAGTATTGTTTTACAGAAAGGTTGGGAAGATAAGTACAATGAAACATCAATGCATCATGAAGATTGCTTATGCATAGCCAACACAAACAAGGTGAAAATATGTACAGAATAAAGCCTTATTTTTGGAAGAAGTATGGTTTCTTTTTGTACAATCCTTTCTTATAAAGTAGGAGAAAGAGAAATAGTACCGCCTAACAAAATGAAAAGGACATATCATATTTTTTTCCTTATCACTAGGAGTAGCTTCTTGTTTAAGGTAGCTCATCTAACCGCATTAAAGATAGTAAAGAGATGGCAGAATAAATCCATTTTCATACCATAAGGTAAAAAATTTCAACATATATACTATTTTGTTAACACTGACAGCTTTTTTTGCTGCAGTGAAAAAGAAAGTCTGACCTTGCAATGATTTTTTCCTTCATTGTCAAAGCTTTAAATTGTGTGCACAAGGTAAGTAATTGTGTTTCATCACAGCTAAAATACCAGCCAAGCACTATTTCGTTAGTGCAGAATGTAGCCGAAGAATTGAAGGACAGTAAGGAAAGAACTAGGTGTTCTGTAAGTATTCCAGTTATAATTAATTCTAGTATAGATTGCAGTATAATTTGGAAAATTATATATTGTTCTCAGTTATTTGAAATATTGTGGTTATTTAGAGGTGAACAGACAAAAAACCTCCTCAGACTATGGGCAAACTGGTAGCTCTGACTGCTATTTTATAGGTCATAGAATTTCATCAGTGAAAATTACAAATAACTCTTTTGGGAGTGTGTACAATTTACAAGGTACAATGATCATATTCTTATGAGGAGTTCTGTAAAGTTTAAAGACTATGTAGTACATGCTAAATACCCAAAAGTGCCTTGATGCCTTGCTAGTGCTAATCTAGGTATGTGACACTTCAGAAAGAATGTACATGTCACAACAGTACTGCCTGGCAATGAGGAAGTAACTAAGTTATTTCAGGCATGGATACCTAATTGATACTGGTATTAAATATCATCCAGAATAAATGATCTTGTATTGAGAGATGTATATCTGAGATTAGATTCTACCTGCAGCTAACAGTGGTTGTTTAGGTCTAGTTTGGGCTGGTTTACATAGCACTACATCACTGTAGTTGTTGTGCAGATAAATACTAAATGGGAGACTAATCAACTACGATTTGTTACTTGTGTTTCCTCAATGGAGTATGCTTCAGTCTATGAGCAAGATCTTGACCATAAAGAAGCAAGAGTTGAGAGGTAGAGTGGGTAACATTTCAAGGGCTATCACAGCAGCATGTGGGAAGAGCAACAGGGGCATAATATCTTAGGTAGAATCACACCGAGCAATGTTCCTATCTAGATTGAAAAACTTACTGGAGAAGTCCTCTTTTCCTACTCCTTAAATCTGTCTGGCATGCAATGAACCTATACCAAACTTAAAAATGTGTTCCGCTTGACTACTGAGTATTCAGCTGCTGCCTTGGCAGTGAATCGCATCAGTTCCTGAAGAAAGCTTTCTTCCTTTGTTTTTTGAAAGTGAGGTGTGAAAACATGAAGAACTATCACTCAATTAAATTTCAAAGCTTACATTTTATTTTAAAAAAATCATGAGGAAAATAAAGCAAGACCTTTGATGTATATAAGTCCCAAGATCTGACACTAGGAGAAAGGAATAAAAAACCCCTATAATTAAATTAGTTTTACACAAAAGCCAATATTCAATGATAATGAATAGAACCAACACACAAATACAAAAGGACAGAAGACATTATTACCTATAAAATAACATGATGAATGACAACCCTCAAGCGGTAACAGCATGTACAGAATCAACCACTAATTGTAAATGGATGCATCCTAATTACAGAGGTTTCTGGTTCATTTTCAGTTACAATGTTTATCTCTAGTGTAACAGCTAGGCACATTCATAAAATTCCTCAGATGTTTTTGTCACTGTATTTTTTAATTTTTATGTTAACCATATAGTATGTTTTAATATTCTAATGCCTTTACCTGTGAGTCAGCGATCTTTTATCTTAAAATATGCATCAGCCAAACCTCAAATTCTTGGAGTTGCAGAGAAAGCAAAGTACCGTTCTTTTACAGAGCCTGCTTTCAGAGAAATAATTTGGAGGTTCTAGAAGTGAGTAGAATTAGGCAGGCACATACAATAGAAAGCACCACCATGAACGATGGTGACAGTCTCCCAAGCAAGCATTCTCTATGCATGCGTGATACAGCTATAGATTTTCCTTTCCATGTTCTTTCCAATTCCATATTTATTCTTTTGAGGGGAATTTTGGTTTGTAGTTTTATTTTTTATTATTATTTTTTAAAATTTTAATTAATTTCCAGCAGAATTTTCATCTTGACTAGTAGAATAATAATTCAGGGAATTGAAGAAAAAATTATGGCTTGGGCCTATAAAGCTTCTAAAACCCAAGACAGTTTTTCCTGTCTTCCTTCACTGAATACATTATTATTGTTATTTTCTCATTTAAGCACATGTAGCTTGATGAATCATTTTGGGGTTTTTCTCAATTTTCATTATTTTATTTTTATAACAACCATACTTCTGTTTCTCAAACTGTATGAAAAAGTATACTATTTGTTTTCTTACATTCTCCAATATATCTTGGTATTAACTCAATCAAAATATCTAAGAAACACAGAATTGTTGATGTAGAGAGGACCTCTTGAGGTCATCTTGTCTTCCTTCCATTCATGCTTGGTCACCTAGAACAGGCTGCCCGGGACCCTAAATATGCATATATGCCACAAAAGATTAGTAACATCTACTGTGCTCTAGAACCTTAAGAACTTAGGCAGGGAGAGAATGCCAGAACAAGTAGGCTGCATCTATATGAATAAATCAAAGAGTGACCAAGACTGTTCCTCAGCATGATGACATTGTTATATCATCATCCAATCTCATCACTCCAAGGAACAGTCTTGGTCACTCCTTAGAAACTTCTGTAGCATGATTTTGGCCAGTTTCAATTTGCACTTGTACTATTCAGTTCTTCAGACAAAACAGTCCAGGGCCAATTTCCAATTGTTGTGCTGAGTTGTGTGTAGCCCCCACATTTTGGAGTTTAAGACAGGATAACAGCATGCAAACGTGTTGGCTGATGCCAGTAGGCCTCAGTCTGAGGAAGCATTTACATCCCACTTACTGACATCCCCTCTTTTTGCCTCCAGAAGGCGTTGGACAGCAGGTGCATTGGATGCATAGTCCTGCACATGCTGGACTGACAGAAATATGGCACCTGTGTCAGTGTTAGCACATAGTCAGCAAGGCTAAAGAGAGCTTTTGAGGTGTCTTGGTTTCAAGGCATGCACTCACGCCCTACGTGCCACATTTTTGGGAGGCATGACCCGCAGTGGAGTACTTTAGCACCATGTACAGCAGGGATCTCCTGAACTGAAGAAACCTCAGGGGAGCAGAGACATGTGGGCCCTGGCAAGGCCTCTCCAGCCCCCTCACTTGCCCTTGAAGGAAGCAAGGTCGTAGTCAGAGACAGGAGCCACAGGATCTTTTCCATTTGCACCAGGGACATGATTTGCATTTGGTTTGATTGTCAGGGTTTGCAGGGCTAAGTTTTGCCCCAGCAGAAGGAATACAAGGAGAAAACCCCTCATGGACACAGGAGTACCACTTGCTCTTTTGTCTCTTCTCAAGGACTGATAGCTCTTATTTTCAAGACAACTCAGAGTCAGACCACCTGGCCCAGAAAACTTTGCACTTCTCTATGTAAGTCAGGGACATCCACCTACAGTTCCTATTTTAGTTTCAATTAGAAGTTTGGATGGTGTCTGCCCACTTTGCCAAGAAAGACTCTGGGACCTCACTCCTCCCAGACAGGTTTGTGCTTGGTGTGATGCCTGGTACCCGCTGAGCTGGATGGTGGGAACGAAGGCTGGGGCTTGCCAGCTGGGTAATGCTGCTCTGGTGGCTGTGACAAGGAAGAGGACAGGCCACAATGGGAGTTGTCCTCAGGGACATCACCAGGTAACCCTGCTGCTGTTTGACTTGGGGATCAGTGAGTGCAGCAGGCAGAGTGAAGACTGGGCTGGATGGTGAACGGGGCAGATGGCCAGGGGATTTCTAACCCAGAGTGAGAGCTGAGCCCCTCAGGACAGGGCACGGTACCACCCTTAGAGCTGGAGGCAGAGGTGCTCAGGGCTCCCACTGGTAGCAGGTGCCCAGAGAGGCTTTGGGGATGTGCTGGGTGCCTGTGGCTCCATGGAATGCTGTTGTGTGGCAGGGATGAGGCCTTGGGAGACATTAATCAGGTGTCCCTTGACCTTTCACGGGGCACAGCACAACCAGGGGCTGGCCATCAGGGAAACTTGGGCAGGATGGGTCCCATGCTGTCTCCAGCCAGGGTCAAACAGTTATTCTGCATTCCAGTTATTCTGTCACATAAAGGATAGCTCCGCCACCCCATCTTCCTGGCCTAGCTTTCCTAAAAAGAACTGAGATGCAAAGGATTTTCTTAACTCTATTTTCTGCCACCAGGTAAACTCTCTGTTGCACCACTTCTTCCCAGTACAAAACCTGTGTTGACTATGCGGATCCCAAGATCACTAGCAATTTGATCAGATCATATCCTACTCAAATTACTATTATATCTGATGTCATTATTATTTGTTTTGTTTGATAACACAATAGCCTTTAGAAGTGTGAATCCATCAGTATTCAGCCCCCATTGTATTAGATTCATTGCCACTATAGCACTGTAAAAGAAATCACAGTATTCATTTTAGTGCACATTCTCTTTTTTTACTCTGTGCTGTATTGTAACTGCTGTAATTTCATCATCATTTACCTTTGGAACCAAATTCCTCCATCTTGCTTTGGTTAAGTAGCAAGTTTCAGGCAAAACAGAAAGAAAATATTCAACACATAAGCATTATCAACAAAAACAAATAAATCTTCTTAGATATGCCAAACCTTTACTTTCTCCTCTTTTCAAGTCTGTGTTGTTACATTCATATTCAATGCCCCTGCCACTACTTGTTTTTTGGAGAAAAAACACACTTTTATTTGTTTAGTTGCCTGCATTTATACAAAGAGAAGTTATGTAGCAGACAGGACTGAGAACAAGATGTTTCTCAGACATCTAGTCTTCAGTGGAGTGACTCTATAATAATATCAGAGCCTTTTGTTTTAAAACAATTAGAAAGAAGTTGCACAGATCTTTCCATAATGATAATTTATTAAAAATATTATCGATAAATTAACAGTCTGATAAATATTTTAGATGTAGTTGTTAAGGGGAAACTAAATTTGGTGGGCTTCAATGTTCAGTGGTCTGCTAGAGCCAGGACACCATGTTCAGCCAGTAGTGAGGTGGAACCTGTATCCCCAAAACACACACACTGTGTAGACACTATCAGCCATTAGCTTTTCAACACAAACTCGAGTGATGCCTTTGCAGGCATCCCTTACAGATGGCATTCACACAAACATGGCAATGCAAATGGTCCATTCCTGTGCTTCCTTGCTGGCTAATAAGGTTCAAAGCTTACTAGCAAATTTCACATCACTTCAATCCAGAAACATAAATGTTCGTCTCCAGTAGCTGATCCAAGCTTGTTGGTCACTCTAGTAGCTGATTCTTGGCTCTCTGGTCTCTGCAATATCTGGCCTCCATACCTGTGGTGTCTCTGGTATCTGGCTGCTAGACCTCTTACTTTATTCTCAGATTGCTTTAGCATGAAGTTCACCACTGCTGCATACACCTAGAACAGAGGTCACTCTCAGCCTCAGAAACAGTTCAGAACAGAGTTTAATAAGAAGGTAAGTCAGTGGTGATCAAGCACAAAACTTGTATAGATAAAACATACTGGTTAGTTTATATGTGTTCGCATTGAATGTCACCATGTAGCAATGTACATCTGTGTAAGTTCACATAGTCCCTGCTGTCATCAATTCCCCAATGAGCTATCATCAAATTTTATTTAAAGTCACGCACCTCACTGCAATGTTTTATTTTTATAATCAGCTTGTAGAATTCCTTGATGTAGCTTGCAGATTCTTTATTTACCAAACTCCATCATGAAACCATGAATCTTAGGTCAGCTCACTTCTCCTTCAGAAAAAAAAGGACCGTACTCACCCTCCAGTTGCTGGCAAGATGTAATTAGAGTACATCCTTTGACAGAGAGTAAGTCTGACCTGACACACCTAAGTGTTCAAGAAGCCTCTTGATTTCTTCCTCTATACGTAAGCATACTTTTTAAAACCTGTATATTTATTTACTTAACAAGTAAGATGCATATTCAAACTCTCCTCAGCTACTTCTTCAATCTAATTCTGCTCCTATTTGTGGTATTTTGTAGCAAAGACTTTTCATTTTCTCTCACTATTATCTCTATAAGGTATAATT
Source organism: Ibycter americanus (assembly GCA_035590275.1). Lineage (NCBI taxonomy): Eukaryota > Metazoa > Chordata > Aves > Falconiformes > Falconidae > Ibycter > Ibycter americanus. The sequence goes on from JAVJGI010000001.1 coordinate 29,367,484, forward strand.
CCAGAAGGATTTTCTCTGAAAGATTTCTCTTCAGTGTTATCCACTAAATTTTACCACATTTAGCATACTTCATTTTAGCAGTTGAGTCAGTATTACCTAATAAACTTATTTACACGCATTAGTTCCTATCACTAATCAACCAACCAAACAAACAACACCCCCCCCGCAAAACAAACCAAGACCCTAAAACATTCACTCATTATTAAAACAAAATACTGTGATTAGTGCTGTCTAGGTGCTTTTCCTGCATTTTTGTAAGTCCAAAGTTGTAATACTCCGGTAAATCCATTAATCTTTACATGGTCTTACATTTCCACAATTTTGTCTGTTTAGTTTTTGAATTTCTTGAAGAATAGCCTCTTTTAACACCAACTCAGCCTTCAGGAAAAAAAAAAATGGTAACTTTATAAACTTGGAATTGTTAAGTCAATGTATTTACTCCCACTTTGTATGCTTCTATGTGTTTTATTTTTATACTTTTACTGAGTTTAGTTGGGATAGAGTAAATTTTTCTCACAGTAGCTTGTCTGGTACTGTTTTGGATTTGTGATGAAAACAGTGTTGCTAACACACCAAGGTTTTAATTACTGCTGAAGAGTGCTTACACAGGGTCAAGGCCCTTTCTACTTCTCACACTGCCCCACCAGCAAGCAGGCTGGAGGTGGGCAAGATGTTGGGAAGGGACACAGCTGGGACAGCTGACACCAACTGACCAAAGGGATATGCCATAGTATATGACATTGTGCTCAGCAATAAAAGCTGAGGAAAGGAGGAGTGGGATGTTTTGAATTATGGTGTCTGCCTTCCCAAGTAACCATTACGTGTGATTAAGCCCTGCTTTCCTGGGGATGACTGAACATCTATCTGCCAGATGATGGGAAATAGTGAGTGAATTCCTTCTTTTGCTTTGTTTCCACAGACAGCTTTTGCTTTACCTATTGAACTGTCTTTATCTGAATCCATGAGTTTTCTTACATTTACCCTTCTGATTTTCTCTCCCATCCTGCCGTGGGGCAGTGAGCAAGTGGCTGTGTGGTGCCTAGCTGATAGCGAGGGTTAAACCGCATTGTTTGTTATCCTTCTGCCTTCATGTCACGTGTTGATATTTTAAGCATTTATTTGCACTTCTGACTGTCTCAGCTACCAAACCCTTTTAGTATAATCTTTTGCAGTTTCACATCACTCATTTGTGATTTGTATTGGATATATCATGAGACTGATTTTTCAATAATCATTCCTCTTCCTTAACTTATCTAGTTATTCTTATTGCTTTCCTTTTCAGCATGTTTGTCCATGTTTCATATATTTTGATTGTTCTTTATACTTTTTGTGTTTGACAATTGCCTAACCATATAGGAAAGTTGAAAACAATTTTAAGTTTTATCTGTTATTTCACTGCATTCTGACTGAAATTTTCTGTGGTATCTGTGTGGTTCTGTTGCTTTACTTGGTTCTTTATGATTAATCTATCTCTAACAACAGAGTAATCAAAGGTATAAGCCGAGCTCCTCTTAGACTTCTGGTTTGTAAGTTGTGCATTGTTGAATCAT
>JAVJGI010000001.1:29369263-29450907 GCA_035590275.1 Ibycter americanus
TTGTAACTAAGAATATTTTTCTATTATACCATATTGTAATACTATTTCATCAGAAGGTAAATGCATTTTTTATTTAGCAACCTACCATTGTAGTAACATTTGAGAAAAAGGATTCTAAGAGTATTTAGTAGATTCACCAATAATTTCTTTTTAAATGTAAAAAGTGTCAAACAATACTTAATATTATTTTTAAGGTAAAAGTATCAAGCATAAGAAGGCACTGCTTAGCATGATATAAGAGGTTTTGACCAAGCATAATGGTATGAATAAGCAAAGGAAAAATGGTTGTTAACCTTTAAAAAATAGAGGAATAATTTCCCTTTATGAGAAACAAATATTCCAAACTGATAATGATACAAAATTCTGGGCATATCAATGTGCCCATACAAAATATAGTACCACCAAGGCTGAGCAGGAATATGCACAATATAGAAAAGTAACATAATCAGGAGAATCATTCCTATTTTGTAACTATCCCTTTTTGTAAGTAAAATAATCAGAAAAGTATGCAACATAGTTGATAGCTTCACCTGGATTTTATTTGTTTATTTTTTTTAACACAAATGCAAAAATAAGGTTTCAGATACAGGACAAATCAAATACAGCAGAACAGATTGGATAATGAAGAATGTTGGTTACAAGAATTGTAAGCATTGTAAAGGCAAGAAGGTATTCAAGAACAGCCAACATGGATGTGCAAAAAACCCATCATATTTGACTGTCCTAAGGCATTCTGTGATAGTGTTGGTGATATAGTCAGCATTCCTTGTGTTTTTTCAAGATATGGCTAGTTAAAGCCATGGCTTAACCAATTAAGTTTTGATCACAGCTGTGCTTTAAACAGACAGTTGGTCTAGTTGAATGGAAAGGATCTTTGGAAGTCTTAATGTCTATGATTCTGTGCCTATTAATATTGATTTATTTTGATGGCTAAGATTGATACTTCTCATATAATTGATAATATATTATTTTTAGGCAGATAACATCTGGTCAGCTTTCTGCAAATTGTTCAGGTACTACTGTAACACAGGTACTGAACTGGTCTGCATTCAGCTACAATAATTCAGTTTCTTATTCATCTTAGCTTAATTTCAGTCAATTCCACAGGAAAAAAAAAAAAGTTCTTTTCATCCACAAAATAATTCTTACCTTTTTTTTTTTTTCAATCTGGAGTGTATGAATTCCAAGTGTTCTTAAATGTTGTAAATTCTACTTCCTAACCGATAGCATTGTCTCTTTTAGCTATTAATTGGGTATGTGGGACTATCACATCATGATTCTCCACTGGTATTCTATCTATCAGAGTGAACTTGTGCTGCTCATAGCTGTTGGCATTATAACCTGCTTGGCCTCTTGAGAGAGTCATTGATTCATTTTCTTTTCCCAGCCTGTTTTCAGATTGTCAGTATTGTTTCTTAATCTAGTTCATATGGACAGTGAAAGTCTCTGTGGTTTAGCTTACTCACACAAAGATATGTGCAGCCAGCCACACAGGAATCCAAGGAGAATTATCTGCTCAGAGCTATAAATCCTCAAATGTAACCTGGTATAATGGAGACACTGAAACAACCTTTATCTACTTTATTACTTTATAGCTATTGACACTGGAGTTCCTTTTGTCTTTCCATATCTAAAACAGTGTCCCCATATCTAAGAAAGACAATTTTAAAATGTTTTTTCACCACAAACCAGTAATTCAAATCACCCATGATATTTGATGAGCAAAATTAAAACTCTCTGCAATATAAGTGCGTGCAATATAAGTAACGGAAACTGTTGACCAGGGAATTCATATGACCTGATAACCCATGGTAGTACTCAACTATTGATTTACTTCAGCTATCTCATTATGTACCTATAGGCAATCAATTAAAGGATAAGGAAAAGACAAGACTTAAATAACAAGTCTTGATTCAGAAATATAATTGATATTCTAATGCAATAAATAATATAGTTGCATGCTGATGAGACTGAAATAACTAATTTGATGATAAGCAAATAAGAAAGAATAGAATCTCATAACCAAACATCACGTTACAATGCATATACACAGTTAACATTAGCGCTGTATTTCCTTACTCTTTAGCCGGGAAATTTTAACATGTTTCCATTATACTGGAACTCAATAGGAATACAAGACATGGGTTTCTTTTCTTTTTTGATTTAATAGTTATCTAGGGGACAGCTATTTGGTTGTTCACTCTTCCACACAATACCTGACCTCATTCTGGTTCAAACTGATGATAAAGTGCTATAAAAGCTATCCCTCCGAAAAAAAATAAATAAAAAAAGTCATTTGTACATCAGCTGCACTAAATGTCTGATTATTGAGAATGATACTCTTTGTGGAAGATCATCGCTGTTAACAGCAGGGACACAGAGAGATAATTCAAAGATATTAAGCCTATACTGAGTCCATCAGTGTCCCTGAAATTTAATAAACTGCCATATCCAAAGAAATCCTGTAATACTTGCTGTAACTATTCTTTAACTATTCTTTAACATTGTGAATATATAATATATAGTTCTTTACATATGAAACTAACAATAGGAGGCAATGCAGTTTATCAGATTTTGTAGATTTGTGTTCTCAAAGGTTAAAAAAAACCCAACAAAGCATCTCTCAATCAGGTCAATATTTGATAACACTAGCAATTATCCTACTTTATTCTCTAGAAGCAGGCCAGCTAAAACCCATCTGTCTATCTTTGGATTGACATTGTGCTCATCCGGTATAATTATAATTGTAACTTAAGAACAGATTACTCAAATCACTAGCCACATGTTGAAGTAGAAGTACGCACCTTTTGCATTGCATGCTGAAAGCTCTGGGTCTTTCTACCCTTTAGCTAGCTGGGAAAACGCAATATGTATAATTGCCAAAACTGAAAGAAAATAAGCTTTTGTGATGTTATTATCAGCTTTTCTCACAGCACTGCAGATCACATATGCCATTGGTTTTTGTACAATATGTTGTGCTATACAGTTATATCCGATCATGAAATAATATAATTCTGTAAAAGTAAAGTTATTAATGTCACTGTGAAAGTTGAGAAATCAGTAGTTCATGTTAGGAATTGTCAGCATAAAATTGAAAGTTTACTGCATGTATTTTTCTCCATATCTATTTCTTACATTATACATTAGTTCTACCATAAAATAACACAAAATAACTTATCTGATCCTACAGGAACTATATTCTTCTGGATTTAATTTTCAGTTTTTACTTGATTTTCAGGTGGATTTAGAAAACACTTCTGAAGAACAACTGTTTATCTGTATAAAATGTTTCACAATGATTTCATCAGACTCCAGGCAGTGCAAATACACTCGTCTCTCAAAATCAGGGGCTCATTTGTGCCATCATGAAAATGAATTTCGAGCTGATGGTGAATCTGTAGTATACGCTTTGTCCCGACCACAGGATCTTTTTTATCCAAACATTGCTAAACATACATCAGGTAAGGAAGGCTGAGCCTTGTCTGATTGCATAGCTAAATGTTCAAGTGGGAAAACACTTTGAATTTTTGCTTGCCTACTCATCTTTTTAATTTGCTTAATAACTTATTTAATATTGATGCTTGGCTGTCGCAAAAATCGTATGAGTTCACTTTCTTTTGCTTTTGAAAGGACAGCAACGTCAGCATAATTTCCTGGACAGGAATAAAAGTGCTCTAATTTCAGAAAAAAGCATCAGACCTTGTTGGAATGTGCACTGTTTGATATGTTGAACTGTACTATGTGAAGGTGGCGAGGTGCTGACAGCGAGGTGCTGCAAGGGCAGCCTCCGTGAGGAGAGGCCGGGACTGCCCCGTGCTGGCTCCAGCTGGTTCTGGCCAGCTCCAATGGACCCGCCACAGGGCACAGCTAAACCCCTTAACCAAGCTGGTGGCACCTCTGGGAAAACATGTATAAAACACCAGAGAACAGTGAGGAGTGAGGAAAATCAACACGTGAAACAGCTCTGTGAACAAAAAAGTCAGAGAATAAAGAAAGGGAGGAGGCACTGCCAGTACTGGAGTAGATATTCCCCTGAAGCCTCCAGAAAGAACCATGCTGGAGCAAGATATCCACACTGCAGACCATGGAGAACTCCGTGCTATAGCAGGTTAATATTTCCTGAAGGGACTGCAGTTGGGTGGAGACCCTGCACTGGAGCAGCAGACAGGCACTGTTATGGACAGAGCATGAATCCCATTCCCCTTCCCCCTTTCTGCCAGTCAGAGTGGTGAGGAAGGAGTTGGGAATGAGGGAGTGAAGTGGAGCTTGGGAAGAAGGGGTGTGGTGAGAGAAAGTTATTGTTTTAATTTTGGCTTTGTTTCCCACTATCCTACTCTATTTTCTTTGGCATTAAATTAAATTAATATTCCCCAAGCCAAGTCTGTTTTGCCTGTGACATTAACTGGTAAGTGACCTCTGTGTCTTTGTCTTGACCCATGAGATTTTTCATTTCATTTTCTCCCCCCAGCATATTGAGAAGGGGGATTGAGAGAGCAGCTGGATGGGCACCTAGCAACCTGCCAAGGTCAACCCACCACAGGAACTATGATTCAAGCCGGACTAAGAAAAGATTAGATATTGTGGGTTTGGTTTTTTGTTTAAGATAGTGAACACTAATGTAAGCCTATTTTAAAGTGAAATCCCTAAAAGATGGTCTACAAGAGTTCTAGAACATTTTCTTACCTTTTAAAGATCAGTACACTTTTATTATTCTCACACTATAAGCAAAGAATGAAATGAATATGTAATTTAATTCCCTGTTTTCTAATTCTTATTTCACCTTAGTAGTACCATGTTAGTAACAGTGTATACTTAGTGAAGGTACATTCTTTTTTATGTAGAAGTAGCCGATAGATATTTTCCATGTTCTTTGCTTTTTACCCTCATGTTCAGGTTAAAAGTAACTATTCAGAAAAGAGGTTTGTGTTGTACCTTGTAAACTTCATCTGAAATAAAATATTTCAGCCTGACCCACTTCTATGTGCATCTCAGCTTTAACCAGTATCTAATTAGATTGCTAGTTTCATTGTAGAAACAAAGGAAATAGTGAAGAGGAGAAAAAGTATCCACTTAAAAAAAAATAATTAATTCTATAGTAATTAGAGTAAAAAGAGATTAATAGTAATTGCATAGGTTATTAAAATCCTATTTGTCTTTTCTTGGATTTCACATATACTAAGCAAACTTGTTCTTCTGTGAGGTTGAGAAGACCAGTATGTCAGGAGTTCCATTATTATCTTCAGGTACAATAACGTTCTAATTTGTTGATAAAGATTTATAAGAGTTGCGTGTTATATCAAAGAGATTCTTATGCAATCAAAAATATATCTCAGATACATATTTAAAGGAAGGAAAAATTAAAGGTATTTAGAATTTTTTTTGAGGTTCAACATTTCTAAGCATTAATCAGCATTTACTAAGCCCAATTTGATGAATATAAGCTTTTACAACTGAAATTCATGACTGCACTCACACTAGGGCTTTGATTCTGAAGAATACCTCCATCTGCAGATGTACTTGTGTGATTTGCTCCTGCCCACTCCGCCCCAGCTTTATGCTTTGGAGTGTAAATCTGATCCTATTGTTGATTTAATGACATCCCAAGATCTTATTTTGCATCTAAGAATAACAACTGTAATGCTTTTAATTTGACTGAACAAAGTACAAATTATTTACATACAATTGGATCACAATGACTTTATAATTGATTTACATAAGTCATAGATAAAGCTGTACCAGAGATATATTAGCTACATGAAATTTCATTGTGAGAACCCTATACTTCTCTTACCTACTTTTTTAGGATTTAAGCTGGATGCAGGAGAATTAATCTGCAAAGCATGGAGCAGGAAGAAGTAGTCTCACAAGCCCAGTGTAGTTGTGTTTGTCTTTCTGTTCAACCATTAGCCAGAAGACTGCTTCTTTGCAAACTGGAGGCTTCCCTTTTCAGAAGCCACGCATCTTTTTTTATGTACTTCCTCACCATGGTATAAGAATTGGGAAATTCTTTGAGGCATGGAAAAAGATCCTCTTTCAACAAAAAACTCTGAATCTTAAGTTTAAGCTATAATCTTAAAATATAAAAAAGCGTGGGGAAAAAAACTTACTATTGGGGCTTACATATGCTGTTCTGTGCAAAACAGCTGAGAACTAGGTTAGTAGGCTAGTCTAGGCTTTAAATCTATGGGCAGAAGGGAGCTCTAGCTTGAAGGCAGTGTTGAGTTATTTGGGAAACAGTGAAATCGCTCATGAAAATTCTGATAGGACTAATATGCTATAAATTTGAAAGCAAAGTGCTATAATGACATTTTTCTTGAGAATGAAAAGCAGATAATTTGGAGGGAAGAAGCAGAAACCTGGAAAGAAGACTGAGGAAAGACAAGAACTGAAGATTATGAGAGCTTTTTTTGGGAAAAGTTATAAGGGACATAGTTTAATAAAATCCATGGGGAAGATAGGAGCATTAAAGGAATAGGAACAAACAAGAAAATGGGACATATTTGTGAAAGTATTAGTTTTCTAAGAATAATACTATGATCTCAGAAGAGTGTTAGTTACAGGTGACAAATTAGAAGAAATAGGTTCACAAGTTCATTCAGGTTAGACATTTTGTAACTCAGAGAATCTGAGCCTTGAGTTGATATTTAAAGTCCAAATGCTGTCATTTACCAAACGTCTAATCCATATAACATTACTGCTGTCAAATCTGATTTATCAAAAGTGAGAATTTGACCCAAGATAGTTCTTAAAAATAATTATATAAAAAAAATGTGTGGGTAAAACAGTGTATAAAGTCAAATGCTTAGTTGATATTAAATCATGATAACTTTTTTCCTCAACACTACTTCAGGTTTGTGGGACCTTTTTTCTATTCATTGATCAAAATGATGGCACATTAAAAAATAAAATTTAGCTGATTATTCTAATACAACCCATAAATATGACCTTTCGGTTAATATAGCCAGGACATCTCAGTATTCCTTTACTTTTTGTTCTGTTTTTGATTTATGTATTTTCACCTTCACAACTTTATTTTACAGACATTAGACACCGTACAATTTTGTCCAGCTCTTAGACGTTGCTTTAGACCCTCTAGGAGTAAGTTTTCTGATTAAAAGAAATAGGAAGGAGAAGAAAATATTTTTTAAAAATTGTGAAGATGATGTAAATATTGTTGCTTTAGAATTCTAAACCAATGGTTTAAAAACATAGAAGTAAATCTTTTAGAAACACACAATCCCTCTAAAAAAATTTTCTATCTCTTGCATTGTGAGAAACTGAGAACGTGTGATTATTTGTTCGACATTAAAGAAGTGTCATAAAAATGTATTATTGTACAAATTTTATTGTATGAGATTGTGCATTAATTTTATACAGTTTTAATAGTTAATTTAGATTTTTTCATTTCTTTAATGTATTTATTTAAAATTATATTATAATTATAAAATTAACATTATAGTTCATAAGGTTTCTTAACTAAAATTTTATCAGAACTTCAAATTTAGGATGTAGAATGAAATTATGAGTGATGGGAAGCAGTATTCATGCAATTCAGGATATTCTTTTGTGTTTACACTGTGGTCCTTACGTGTTCCTCTGGGCCTTTTCTCTGTGTGTAGATAGCTTCATTTCCTTCAGTTAGGACATCCAGACATGCACTATAGCAAAGACTTTGGAAGAGATCTTGGCCGCAAGACAAAAAGAATCTGTAGTGGGTTTTGAGAGCTCTGTGGTCTGAATGACAAACTCCACAGAGTACGGAGAATCACAGTTCTTCTGATTTTTATTTGCTCCTTGAAAGGAATCACTATTTCATCTGTCCTGAACAATCAGAATATTTTTATCTGTCTATCTTGTAAAGCTCTGTCCACTTCTCGTATACTGTTTTTACATTATCTAACTATACATATACCTTCTGCTTCCTGCATGAGGATGTCTTTGCACCACCATGGCTGAATGTGTTATGCTCTTTGATGAGCTGCGTTTCTGATAGAAGTATGCACCCCAAAGCAAGCAATGTCTGTTTGTCCTTATTCTATCTCTCTGATTAAAACGATGGCAAAGAATTGCCTCTGCATTTAGTAAAGGAGGAATGAATGCGCATCCTCTCTTTGCTGCTATCTTTAACTAGTATGTCTGAAGGAAAATCATGAAGGAAAAGAAAACTTAAGTAAAGCAGAAATCTTACTGAAGAGTTACCAGTGTGTGCTTTCTGCAGAGACAGTTTATTGATAACACTGTGATATGAGATAAAAGAAAAAATGAAAGACACTACAAAACTGCATCACAGTAGACTGATAATCAATAACAATATAAATTAAAATGTAACAGGCCCGTGATAGAATTTACCATGTTGTTGATCTTACATTTTTATAGTCTAGATACAGATCTACTTATATGTTGGACACATAGCAGATGGAAGCTTTTAGAAATCAACAAATACTGAACAAGGACAAACTGACTAGACATCACTGAGTTAATTTTCCTCCATTTTTAGGCAATCAGGCAGTAGATTGTTAATTCAGAATGGTTTAGAGATGAATGCTTTCTCTTCCACCACACACTATTGCGTATTTCTCAATACCACTATGGAAAACCTAAGACCCATAGAAAAAAAATCTTGAAGGCACACCTATAATGTGATCCATGAGGAGAGCAGAAAAGATAAGGTCATTGCCAAAATCTCAGTTCACCTGTATAAAATCCTAAGAACCACATACTCTGAGGACCTGACCCTGAAGTCTGATTCTATCTTGTGTCTAATAATTATTCTTTAACTGTTGCCCATTTTTTGTAAAACAGCCAAGAGGTTGGAACGCTACACTTGAGGGACTTCAGTGTCTGGTCATTTCCAACTTTAGATTGTTCTAACCCCTTACATAAAATTAGGTCTGTAAAAGGTTTGCTTGGGTCTTCACTGCATTCAGATATTCTCCTCCATTACTTTGACACAGTCTTAAAAGCTTCCTAAGTATTGCTAGCCATTGAAATACACTATCATGCCTCTTACAATATTAATTTTCAAACCTGTCCATGCAAATTCTGTGGACACTGCAGCTGTTACTTTGGTAAATTTCAGATACATTGAATAGTAAAGAAATGGATAAGTTATATGGTAGTTTTGTTATGGACTTCATCAAAGCTCTACTGGGCTTGCAGAAAAGAGCAACAAACTTCACTATTCATCCCCTGATGTCCTAACATACAAACTGTAGCCATAGCTCTCATCAGAGCCCAGCCTACATGTGACTATCTGGCCTTAGCTTTAATTCCAATAAATCCACATGATTTAAAAAAAAAAATGTAAACAGATTTCTCCAAACCTCATTGTTATTCTTTTCCATAAACTAGAGACACTTGTTAAAAAGCAACTAAATCTTAAATCATTGCTACCTTCTGGTACCAGCCTTAATTGTAGCTCTTTTCAGGCCTTGGTAAATCTAAAGAAAGGTTAAACTGAAGCCTAGCTTCACCATTCTTACAAGTCCAAAAATCTTGAACCTTTTTCATCCTCTTTGTATTTTAGGTATGCAATGCTATCATAACACAGGATTTATCCTAACTTCTTAGCGTTATCTATTCATAAATTGTAAAACAATCGGTATTTAATTTTTCTTCTCCCTGCATCCGAAACTAGGCATAATGCTACAGACTATAAGTGGCACATTTAAATTGAACATTCTTCTCTGTCTTCTTCTTCAGTGCCATACATGCTATTTACTGGATTTCCTTCTGTGTTCTGTACTGTTATTTACCTGCTGCATCCAAGGAAGAGTGTATTGTAAACCTCTGCAACCTTACTTCTACTGAATATCTGAGAAGGAGAATCCTGATCTTTACTTGGATGAGAAAAAGAAAAGTGGTCTTAATTGCTGCACGCTGCTTGGTGTCTGTTTTATCTGAGACATACCCTCCACATCCCCAACTTCTTCCTATTTTTTCCTGCTTCCTAAAAAGAGCTCCACATTTATGTTTTCCTGTTCTGTTAGTCTCTTAATGAACATCACCTCTACCTCATGTTTCTTGCCTCTTCTCATTCCTCTGCTTTAATTCAATCCAATTCCATACCTACAACCTGAAACAGAGTTGCTAGATTGCCAAGTTGGTTTTGTGAGGACTGAGTGCTAAGAACAAGGAGCTTCTGCCATCAACTTACTGAATGATGGTAACTGTTCACATATAACTTTCCACATTATTACTTTGTAGAATTTTATGAAAAAGCTTATTCATGTGATTGTCCTGGTTTTGGCTGGGATAGAGTTAATTTTCTTCTTAGTAGCTGGTGCAGTGCTGTGTTTTGGCTCTGATGTGAGAACAATGTTGATAGGACACTGATGTTTTTAGTTGTTGCTGGGTGATGTTTACACTAAGTCAAGGACTTTTCAGTTCCTCAGGCCCTGCCAGTGAGAGGGCTGAGAGGGGCGCAGGAAACTGGGAGGGGACACAGCCGGGACAGGTGACCCAAGCTAGCCAAAGAGGTATTCCATACCATGGGACATCATGCTTAGTATATAAACTTGGGAGGGGTTAGCTGGAGTCTGCAGATTGTTGCTTGGGGCCTGGCTGGGCATCAGTCAGTGGGTGGTAAGCAGTTGTACTGTGCATCACTTGTTTTCTGTTCTCCCTTTCCCTTTGAATTTTGTCCTTTCCCCCACTTTTACATTATAATTGTTGTTGTTATTATTATTATTTCATTTTTATTCTGTTTAAATTATTAAATTGTACTTATCTCAATCCTCAGGTTTTACATTCCTTTCTGATTCTCCTCCCCACCCCTCCGGGTGAGGGGGAGTGAGTGAGCAGCTGCGTGGTGCTTGGCTGCCGGCCGGGGTTAAACCATGACAGTGATGCATACTATCTTACATTTGTGGAAGGCATCAGCTTCCATTTAGTCATCCTGGGTCTATTATTTTCTAAAATTAGTTTTCCACCATCCTGAAAAGCCCTACCAGAATCCATGCAAACTCAAAGAAATTTCTGCAATATTTATCCAAGTTTAATTTAACACAACTTTAATAGTCTTAAGTTTAGATATGCTGTCTAGACTAGTCATCTTGTATCCACCCTGACACAACAGAAGATGACACTCCAACTATCTGACATCCTTATTTTAGGATGTGATTAAGATGTTTACACTAATACAGCTATTCTGCACCATCACAGTTCAGGAAATGTTTCCACAGTCTGTTTTGCTGCCTGAGGTTCCAAGGGAAGTAATCTTTAGCTGGTCAATTGTAGCAGCAGGTAGCATCTTCAAACTTTCCTGTTAGGAAAAGATACCTCTCTCTCTACTGAAAAGCAAATCTCTTCTCCAGGTCACAAATATAAAGAAGGAATATTTTTCAGGTATGTGGTCTAGTTCAGGATGAAGGATCTATGAACTATTTTCAACATGTGAATGATTGTACTTCAGAGAGATGTTAGAAGCCCCAGACTTGGAAACTGACTTACAATGAAAGTCAAAGGAAGCAGACCTTAGAATTCAGCATAAACACAACCTAAACCAAAGGTCTTTGTCACTTAGAGTCTAGGTAAGAACTGCTCTGTTCAGTAGAAAGGATACACTTGCACTTCATATAGGTTTTATTTTCCAATCTACCTTAAATACTTTCTGGTTTTACTACACTGATGTTGACAGATTTGGGGTTGTTTAGTTTGGAAGCACTGTACAAAACTGCTGTGGAATACTTCTTTTAGAGTTTCCAAGAGAGTTTTCTCTCTCATTGAATTTCCAAAGCTTTTGAGGGTCACTTGAAAAAAGAACAGATAAAAGTAGAGGTAGTGAACACTGACAGCCATGTCATGGGTTGAACCCTACTTAAAAGCACTATTCAGGTAACTGAGACTTTGCCTACATCTGCACAGCTTTAACTCATAAGAGTTAGATTACCAGTTACATTCTGGTATGCGCTGGGAAAATAAACAAAGCACAGAAAATTGTGATGGAAATGTCTTATGCCAAAGCTCTGGACTGTATCTGCCCTGTTCTAATGGTTTAGGTATTCACAGGAAACAAAGTTCAGACAAATGGTCAACTTTGGTTTAATTCTTGTAGCATGTTTGAGGTGGAGAGCAGAAAGCGTTGCAGCCACTAATTGGTTATAACTATGGAGAAAGTCAAAGAAATTGGCCTGGGGAAACGTGAGAAACAAGGCCATTGGTGGCTTATCCTGACCATCTCAGTTAGAAAGCAATAAACAGTGAAAAAGTAGCTCCTTGTGGGGTGCATCCTATGAATGGATTTCTGACACAATATAGAAGTGGAATTGTTGTGTGTAGAGACTGAGCCACCAGCCAAGATCCAAACATGTCAAGTGGTCCATCTAAACTGGACCAGTGGCACAGGGGTAGGAATCTATGGGGTGGGTATGAAGTGTGTGAGTGTTGTTGAATAGAAATTGCAGAACAGAAACCTTAGCATAAAAACCTTAGAATAAAAATTACTATCCATCTGCTTTTCACATCCTATCTAATAACTAAATTTTATGCCTCGCTATACCTGTCACATTTCATAATGGAATTTTATGTCAGTCAGTAGTGGGAGCAATGAGCAACACCTTTAAATTTCCCCATGACACCCTCACGACCAGAAACCAATATTCCTCATAAAAAGTAGAAATTTGAGCCCTAACACTGAATAAATAACCTTTGAAGTCGTAAGAGTCAAAGCATACCACTGGACCTGTAACAGTGTATTAATAAATGAAGTATGCAGTATAGATCTTAAAATTTCTGTTCACTGAGGATTATACTGTACTTCTGCTTAAGCTATTTCTGGATCTTTGCTGAAATTAAAAAAAAAAAAAAAAAAAAAGAATATTTGTGTTCCAACACAGGGGAACATCATTGGTAGGTAACACCTAAACATAATAGAACTAGCAGCAAATTGTTCAAATATTCAGCTAAACAGAGACAGAAAAAGTACAGGTAAAGAAGAAGTAACATGAGAAAATATATTTCCAGTGTAATAAACAGAATAAATTTAGTGAGTTTCAAAACTGATCTTCTCAAAGAGAACATTAGGTATGTTTAACATACTAGCAAAAAATTTCTGACCTCCTTACCCTGGCATTCTTCACACTTAAAAATAAAGAAGCTTAGACAAGCCTTCCTTGTCCCACATTTGCATGGCACTTTCTTATAGAAATTAAATTACGCACTAGCTTGAAGTAAATTCATGCAGTTAATACATTTATCTTTAAAGGACCAGATGGTCAATTTAGTATTTAAAGTACAGTTTTAAAATTTAAATCTTAAATGAATTTCAGTCACAACTATTTGTGGGTTTATGCCTTATAAATATTATTTTAGATGTAAAATAAGTGATATTTAAGTTCACTGTATATATTTTAAAGCAAACACCCCCATAAACTGTATATTGTATTCTGTCTTTCATGTTTCTTTCTTCTCTCCCTCTTGTAAATTTTTAGAGCATTTAAACACTGTGCCTTGCAATCAATTTTTAGCAGCAGTTTTGTTGCATTCAGATTGCATCGTTATTTATTTGCTACAAGACAGTATGTCAGTCTTCCACCTTTCAATTTTCTTGATTTTTTTTCTTTTTTAGAAGAAGGAGGGAGGGAGAAGTATTTGTCTCTCAGCATCATTACGTTTTTACCTTCTTTTTTATTGACCTGGTTGAAATTGGTTTACCCCAAGAATGCTTCTGAAAAAAAAAAAGTATATATTTAATAAGCAGTTTTCAGTACCTACAAGCAGACAAGCTTAACCATAATAATGGGTGTTATGTGAGAACTGGATAAGTAATTTGACAGGAAAAAGAGCTTATTTAAGTACTATGATTTTAAGGGAATGAAACTTCACAGAATAAAAGCTCTTTAAAGTATACTATTAAGATCACAGTCTTGTTACGTATTTTTGCTTTTTTGTTTACTTACCTTTCAAGTTTTGACCTTGACTGTTTTCTTTGGGCTTGATTCCAAGAGACTCTGACAGAATCAAGTTTTCCTTGTTCTGGCAGCCAAATGAATGGACATGGAGAGGAAAGAGAATTGTGTTCCAAATGGATGTGCTTGTTTTCTAAGAGAAAAATGAGGAGCTCAAAAGTATCAGAAAGGCAGAACACAAAGCAAATTTTTTTTGTCCTTTAAAAAGAAAAGGAAATAGATTAGAAATGCATTTTAAATAAATGTTTATGCTTCTGTCTCTGCCTTAGTCCTTCAAAATACCCTGCTGCAGAGATCATGCATGTCCTTTTCGAATCTCTAAGCAACTTCTTTTCCCTGAACTTTTACAGTTTATCACAGCTGCAGACCCTCAGGACAAGTAAGGGAACATGGAATTCCTTCTGGATCTCATGGGTGCATCTGAGACACTCCATTATTATCCAGAAGGGCCTGCCCCTTGACGTGACTGCTTGGCACTGCTTCTGCAGTATTCCTACGGTAGGCATTTTTAGCAGAAGTGTCCAGAAGTTTGAAGAATTGAGGAAGTCTGCCTTTTCAAAAAACCTCTCCTATATAAAAGAAGACATACCAATTACCATACAATAGGACATTAAATGTCTATAGATTGCAAACTGTAAAGGAAGCCAAATGGTATAAATGTGTGACTTCTTGCTAGCTTCCCCTTAAGGGAAGACTACTAAAGGGAGCGTATTAGAGTTCACGCTAAAACAAACTTGAAGAAATAAAACAGAAACCAGAAAACTTTTATTAAACTCATGTAATAAAAAAAGTGCTTTGAAAGAATATATACATTAATTACTTCCTTGTAAGGCAAACAAAATGCAACACAGTTGTCTAAAATATCATTGATCCTGGATTCACTCTGTTGTTTTAGAACAATTATATTTTGAGGAAAAAGACATTATTTACCCTTTTTGTGCAATTTGCTTTCCTTATTCTGGCTGTTAAAATGCTAATTGGTTTTGTTTGTTATTTTTGCAGTGAGGATTTTTGGCCTACTGAAGCTACAATTTATACCTGACATTCAGTCCTTGCTCCCTGAATTTCTCTCTGCATCAGATTCCAAATTAAGCTTCTTCCTGGAAACACTCCACGTTTTTATGATTGTCAAATATAGCTGTAACAACAGGGTTCCAATTTTGGAAAGTCACCATGAAATGCAGCTTTCTCATTTGGTCTCTTATGTTCCTAAATACATGCTATTAAAAATTTGGGTGTTCAGGTTTCCATATATTCTTACGAAATCAAATAACTGGGTACACAGTTCAATATAGTAGGAAGGGTAATATGTTAGTAAATGTCAGTACTTGGTAAGATTCATCATGTTATACTGTTCACCATTTGCTCAGTAGCAATGTTTTCTTCTGTGTTTGTTACGTGTGCAGACAGTGTAGGCACAGTAAATGATCTGCAAAATATAGATTTTCTTTTGTCTTGATTGGTTGCAAGACTGGAAGATTCCTTAAAAAGAAATTTCCACTACTGTACTTGTCAAAGGTGTGTAAAAAATAAGACAAAGTGGAGAGAAAAATAAACCCTGAGGGACAAAAGTGAAACTGAAAATGGATGTATGAGAAAAGAAAATTATATTTTAAAGCACTACACATTAGATGAAAATAGAAAAAGAAAACACTCAAAGACTGAAAGCTAGAAAATTGAGTGAAAGACAAAAAAGTATTCTTTTTATTAAGACAGAAACATAAGGTGATGTATGGATCTATGTAAGGTTTATAGATGTAAAATCAGTCTTGAAGTTGGATCACTGCAGCCACTTCTCTGAACATATATACAACTCTGAAGTTTGGTGTGATTCTGGGCAGGCCTAAAGGCAGAAAAGTGCATTTGCTTGAAGAACTAGTGAATGAAAGTCCGGTAGTCCAACTAAAATAAAAGGTTTCAAATGTGCAGGTTTTCTGCCCAAAAAAGAAATTGCAGCCTTTCCATCTGCAAATTCCCTTGGAATGTGCTGAAAATATTCAGCTGGAGAAATACACGAGTAGCTCACAAACAAAAAGCAAACAGAAGTTCTGCTAGAGATTGCAGACTCTTATCTAATAGCTAAGTGGCTGCTATTATATCTGAGATATTCTCTGCAGCTCTTGTGAACCTGGAAATCCCACCTTGCACTTCCAAGGACATCAATAATCATATCAGTAAGTAATCATCAGTAAGTACCATAATATAGGAAATTAAAATGTGCAAACTTCTATTTTTTGAATTAATGTTGGTTTAGGATTACTGTCATTATAAACTGAACATACACAACCTAGCTACTAAACAGAAAGATTTTACAATCTGCTTTCTTTAACAATTATTTATATATTCTAGATGTAGATGTAATTTCTGTCTACATGTATCTTGGCAGTGAATAATAGATGAGGGTCATGCACATAATCACTTTTTTCAACTTTGAACATTATCACCATGATATTCTTTAGGGAGAGAAATAACTGCTTTCAGAAGGAGTACAGGAACCCAGTTTGAGTTACTGCTGGATACACAATAAAACACAGATGATCATCTCTTCCTACCACCTCTGTGGAGGAGTTCAGCTTAGGAAACCTGTATTCTCCTAGAAAAGACAGCACTGACCAGAGTGGTACTTCATTTCTCTCCAGTGTGAGAGATCCTGACACCCGTCTCCAGCTGGATTACAGATTCAGCACAAAGAGGGAATATTTGCCCTCACTGCAGTGAGATCTTTTGTTTTAGTTCAGAACTCAACAGGGTTTTGCAGCTGTTGCCTTTCACAGGGCAGAATTTCACCTGATTATTTGTCACTTGCCTGCTTTCATTCTGAATTTGGTAGGAGCCAGAAGACGTTGCCTTAAAGGAAGGTAAAAGTCTAGTTCATATCTGGTGGATGAGCCTCCTCATGTGGAAACCAAACCATGAAGGCAGGATGCCACTAGACATTAAATGCTAAGTGATCTTGCCTCTGTATAAAATACAGAACCATAAATATAAGTAGCATATCTCTGTTTCAAGCACAAGCTGTAGCTCTGTAGCTAGGGTATTATTCTGAGAGATATGGACTGATACTTCTTCAACAAACAAATTTCACCTAAATTTCTTGCATTCTCCTTGACTGTTATAACCATTGTACAATAGATGTAAGCAAACACCAGCAAACTTTTTAATACAATTCAGCTACTGACATAGTTTTGTAAGTATATGAGTTGATTTTTGTTTCTGTACTTGTTTGTTTTTTCCTTTGTGTTTCCTACTAGCCCTAGGAAATTAAATATGCAGTTCAGGTCAGGTCAGTTCTATGAGCAACAGTCTTCTCATTTAAAAAAAACAAACAAAACCCCACATCGGGTAAGGAAGGAAAAAATACATATCTTTTAATAAGTATTTTACCTTGTGTCTGGTATTTGGAACAAAGCATCAATCTTTATCAAAGGTGCAAATAAATATTTGGACTAGGCACTGTATGAAGAAATACTATCATACATTATCAAGTAGAAAAATCAACCAAAGACAGGCATTCAAGATGGAAAATAAGAGTACAATGACTTAAAGTTGGTAACAATAAGCAGGTTCTTATAATAGTAACACCATGTCAACCTACATATGAGAATTTTTTCAAGGACTATCACAAAATTAGAATTTCAGAATGAAAACAAAGTGTACACTCTTTTTCATACTCAAAAATAACAAAAATTGAATCCTTATTAACTCCTTTGGTGGGGAAAGAAGAAAGAAAGAAGTATGGATGCGCTGTTTCTCTAGAGAAGGTACAGCTTCATTGTCAGGGATGATCCCTTAAGATTTGAACCAAAGCTCAGTTCTCTGCGTGATACTGTTGTGGTTTAACGCTAGCAGGCAGCTAAGCACCACACAGCTGCTCGGTCACTCCCTCAAAGTGAGATATGGGACAGAATCAGACAGGTGAAAGTGTTATCTCAACTCATGGGTTGAGATAAAGACAATTTAATAGGTAAAGCATGAGCTCTATGCACCATCAAGCAAAAGAAGGAATTAGTTCACTGCTTCCCATCAGCAGGCAGATACGTAGCCATCCCCGGGAAAGCAGGGCTTCATCACACATAATGGTTACTTGGGAAGACAGACACCATGGCACCAAACATATCCTCCCTCCTTCCTCCTTCTTTCTCCAGCTTTTATTGCCGTGCGTGATGTCGTATAGTATGGAATATCCCTTTGGTCAGTTTGGGTCAGATATCCCAGCTGTGTTCTCTCCCAGCTTCTTACCACCAGTCTCCTCACTGGTGGGCCAGTGTGAGAAGTAGGAAAGGCCTTGACGCTGTGTAAACACTCTTCAGCAATACCTGAAACATTGGTGTGTTATCAATACCATTTTCATCTCAAATCCAAAACATAGTACCACACAAGCTACTATGAAGAAAAGTCTGTCCCAGCCAAAACCAATACAGATACAAGATCAGGCTTGTGACACATTTACCAGGCTTCTTGTTTTCAGGAAGATCCTCTCTCTAATATACATCAGAACTTTCATTTTGGGCCTGAGAAAATGTTAATTAAACTGATAAATATCTATTGAACAGTTTTGGAGTTCAGAATCAGTGTTTCTTGAAAAGAGCATGTAAGGAAGAGGAAAAACCATGGCAACAGAGGAAAGACGTTCTGTCTACATTGTGATGTCCATATTAGTTTTTTACTGTGTATTTTTATCAGGGTTTTGAATAAATATATTTCTTGGTTTTAAAATATGACTCTAAAGAAAGTTGTAAAACAGCTGAGAGTACTGTAGAACTTCATTCCTGACTGTTTATTTTTCATTCATGTCAGATATTTGTACAGTTCAAAATCAGTTATAGAAACAAGGTTGGTTGGAACACTCCAGAACTATCAACAGCTTTTGACAACGTCTTTAAGGGCTGTGACTTTTTAGCAGAAGAATAAATTAATTTATAGAAGAAAAGTATACCCTTATGTCTAGATTTAGTAGTATGTGAAACATTATTCTGATTTCTTTAATTTTCAGCTCAAAGTTTCATCCTTTAAAGTCAGTGTAATACCAGCATAACTGAGAGAAACATAGACAAACTGGTCAATAATAGTTTTGCAGTCTGAGATTGAAAGAAACCTAATTTGATCTAAAAATGATATACAGAAATCTGTTCTGAGCCAAACACATTCCTTTGCTGAGTTTCATTTGCATATAGACTACATAAAACATAAACTGCTACTGAAAAAAGAACAATGTATAAATAAAGACACAGTCAAAGGAAAAAGTTTGCAAACAGCGAATAGAATAAAATATGATAATATAAAATGTGTCCAAACAACTTCAAATTAGATACAAATTCTTATAAATTATAAGTTGTTTGTGACTATTTTATGAGGAAAGAAAGGGTTATATTGCAGATTAATTAAAACATTTGTAATTTGTGTCTATATTTTAATGAGGGTTTTAATGCTTTTCCATTTAAAGTAAAAGAAAAATGCTGTGGGCATCAATAGGAGTAAGAATGGGCTTTTAGCCAGCTGGGTTGCAAAGAGTATCTGCAAACCCAGAAGGTAGCGTCTTTATTTAATAACAAGGAACCGTTATCCAAAACTTGTCAAGATTTGTTGGTAAGGCAAAACTCACAAACGTATGAATCATCTCCCCCACCCCACCTATGAGCTCAAGTTTCCACATACAGGAGCTACAGAGTCACTTGAGAGACTAACAACGTGCATCCCCTGTCCCCACTCTAATTTCTACTTCACAAGGTACTTGGTCTTCTCTCAGGAGTCGTTAGGTATATTTCTTTTCAGCTGACCTTGGACCACTCTTGAGGCTTAGTAATGTGTTAAATAGTTATGTCCAAGAAAGAACAGGCACAGTCAAAGGGAAACATTTAATTTCTTCTTCCCACTTGTAATAAATAAAACAATGAGCATGCATAAAGAAAGTCCAAGAAAAGAACATGAAACTCAAAACTCAGTCAAATTTTAAAAATTGAAGGATAGTGCCTCATGCTGCTGGCTTCCTTTAAGCAGGGGTGACAAATGCCGTGCTCTGAGATAATAAGCACATCTATCTTCTTTTGGTTTAATGGAAACCGAAAGTGTTCTCAGTAATGGGAAGGAAAATATCAGAAACAAACAAACAAAAAAACCTGAGAAAGAGTAAGTGGAGAACATATTTAAAATCACAATAACAACCTAACACAGGTTACAAGATGTCATTCATTTATATCACATCTCAGGCTCATAAATGTGAATATAATGACACCAATCATTTGTTAATGCTAACAGTAACCCTTTTAAAAGTTTATACCTAAATTCAGCTGCTGCATATCTAAAAGGAAAAGTTGGCTTCCGCTTAGAAAACATAGAATAGATTTCAGATTTACCTGAATATAAATTATTAAAAAATCTTATTCCTGTGTATAAGTATTCACAGGAGAATCCCATAATTGCTGCCAGGCTTTTCCAAACCCAAGGAAGAGCTGATTTGGCTCAGCATAGCCTGAAGGCTGGAAACCACTGCTCTAGGCAAAAGACATGATGGATGTTCATCTATTAGCTTAGCCTGTGTGTGTGCATACAGCAGGCTATGCCATTTTTAGCTGGGAGAAAAATAAAACATAAAAATTCCAGAGACTTTATTTTTAGTTTAATACTTGAGGGTTGGTTTCTAGGTTTAAAATTATTCAAAATAGTTCTTGTTTGTCAAAGAGGAAAAAATTGGGCTAGATATGTATAAATTTACCCTCATCTGAATTCCAGTTAGCAGCAGATCTATATTTATTAACATAAAAAATAAATTATTCTAAAAACTTCATAGTAAAATTACTAATACCTTTCATTTCTATTGACCTGAATTTGACTTTGCAAACTAGCTTGCCATTATTTATAAAGATAAAACTAAGTTATTCAGAAACTTTGGAGTTAATTCCTTGGGTGAAAGCTCAGTGAAAGCTATTATTTATAGACAGTAAGTCAAAGCAGTGAGGGAGAAGATGAAGCAAAAATGTATCTGTTTCATGTTTGTATGGACATAGGTGTCCTTGCTGCAAATGCTTAGGAAAGCTTTCAGTAAAATCTGTGAATTTGTGTGAATATTCACAAGTCAGTGAGGCAGCTCATGTACCTAGCTATGTTTTCAAATTTACAAGCAAAGATACATGAAGTATGTGGAGGAAGGTGGAATGACATTGGAAGAGAAATGGAGTTGTTTGTATGAAAATGAGACCATTTTCCCTGGACAAACAGCTAGGAGTTAAGGAAAGCTGAAAACAAAAGTTGTTTATTGGTTTTTTGTTTTGTTTTGGGTTGTGAGTTTGTTTATTTTCTCACTCTGGTTTTGATTTGTTTTGTTCGGGTTTTTTTTCTTTTTTCTTTTTTTCCCCTGTGTATCAGCTAAATTCAAATGAAGTTTTAGCTCAGTTTCACCCGGCAGGTTAACTTGAGTGGAAATGGTGAATCCATCCCATCTTTGACAGAAATAAAAGGTATTGGCTAACCTCAGTAAGAAACACATCTCTTTTCATAATAAAAAAAAAAAAAACAACAACAAACCAACAAACAACTGGGCACAATTGGCACAATTTTAGAAATAGCTACTGTCAAGAATTAGTGATAACAGCCCTTGATTACTTGTACATTTATCAAACACTCTTGTAAGACATCTTATCATCATGTAACAATACTAGCTTTAATTTGAATATATTATTGAGTTTGTGTGCTTGTCCTTTCTATGAAGAATAGATTCCAGGGGGAAAAAAGTTATTTCGTTTGCAAGCTCTGGATTCTTAAAGTGAAAGGTGATCATTCTGTCTTATTTCTTACCAAACATTACTAGATTATGTATCTTTTTTTTCTTAATTAGAACTCTTATCTGATAATACGTACAATAATTATGGATATTAAACTGTCTTATATTCCCAAGATTACTGAGGCAGTGCTTGGTTCCTGTAATGTAGAAAGAATGTATTGCTTTTATTTGTGTTCCATTCATCCTCTGGAAAAAGAGAAATCTGTTTTAAAACAGTTTTATCTGATTGTTTAAATAAAAGGAATAAATTTACACATATTTGTTCTTTACCATAACACAGCACTTTGTCAAATGAAACTAGTCTGCTTTTATAAGAAGAATCTTTGCAAAAGTTAGACATTCTCTCTTTTTACTGATATGTATAAAAAGCCTCTCAGAAGTTTAATTATTTCTGCCATGAACCTTTTTACTGACTAATATTTTCTCTCTTATTTCAGTCTTTTGTATTTTATTATCACAATGTTAGTACAGTTAATTGTTTACTCATCTACCAGTGAAAAGCCTTTTCTATTAATAAGATTTTATAAATTTTAGCCTAATGCATTCCTGAAAGAAAGGTCATTTTAAGCATACAGGATGACCTTTCATTTGTTACCAGAAATATTTCATTTTGTTCCTTACATTTAGTTTATCTTTTAAAAAACAAAACAAAACAAAACAACCAAAACCAAAACCAACCCTAAACATCAGCATTTTGCTGACAGATTCAACTTCTAATCAAACATCTTGCATTTAGAATCAATGAAATGATAAATGATATCCTAAAACTACAAATACAGAACTCACTAGCATGACTTTTTTTCTATATTAAAGATGTGAATATCTTTCACTCATAATTTTTCCTTTGAATCAAAAACCTACTTAAAACTGACAGTTGAAGGAACTTGAAATAGTCAACTCTGTAGCTGCTTCTTACACATAGGCTTTACAAATGTCCTGTGGACATACTTCATAGGTCTGTACATTGTGTGCTTGCATATCTTCTGTGTATGACCTTTTGAAAAGCAATGACAGATTAGAAGTGCATTGTAAAATAGTAAGATATCTGAGCCACTCAATGGAGTAAGACCTCATGAATTTCTTCCTGCACATACATATACTCAATCTGAAATTTTGCTGAAGACCATACAGTGACTTTTATCTGCATCTTATAATTTTTAAAAAAAAAATTAAAAAAGGTAATATTTAATGATTTAGTGGCTATTTTCAAACAACATTTCTGGTCATACAATCTTCTCTACTGTAACCTGATGTTTTATAGTAACTCTTTTTCTTGTAAGCTTGGTTATTCTCAGTACTGTGTGTGGAAATGCAGTTTCAGTCTAGTCTATGTATACATTCTGCATAATTAGTATTTAACATTAGCCTGGTGCAAACCTGGAGGTTGGTAAGGAGCATAGTGATGCTCTTACTGTACCACAACCTAGTTACACAGGTGAACAGCAGCAGGAATGTTGATATCTGTAGAATTTAAAGAAGGTTCTAGATGTTTTGAGTCTTCCCAGGCTATGCACCACCTCAGTGAAGCTTTGATTATCAACTTTTGAATGCAGTCTTCAAAACTCTTTTTACTCCAAGACATCAAGTAAGGTCTTTAATTAAAAAAACATATAATTCTTGCCTAATACTTAGGTCACAGGGATTAATTCTTTTTCACTGTGTGATAACATTACCACCCTTAAGGTTCATGGGATAGTTCAGTTTACCAGGGACATCAGGAGGTCAGCTCTGAGGTCAGACCACATTACTCAGATCTTGATCCAGTTGGTTCTTAAAAACACCAAGGATGGAGACTTGACAATATCTCTGGGCAGCCTGTTTCACTGCTTGACTGTCCTCTCACAGAAGTTTCTCTCCTTTCAGTTTATGCCTACTCTACCTCGTTCTCCCACCACCCAGCAGTGAACAGCCTGGCTCCATTGTCTTGATGACGACACCATCACCCAGGTGATCAGAGCCATCTCTTCTCTGGTCTGAACAACCCCAGCTCCTTCAGCCTCTCCTCACAGGGCAAGCACTCCAGCTCCTGACCACACTGCTGACTCTGCTGAACCCACTCCCATTAACCAATGCCTTTAACTGGGAGGGCCAAAATTTGACAGTGGACTCTAGATGCAGTCTCACAAGTGCTGAAGAGAGGGGTATAATCACTTGTTTGACTTCTTGGCCATTCTTCTGTTAGCACAACTCAGGAGGCTCTCGGCCTTCTGTACTGCATGGGCACACTGTGGCTCATGCCCAGCTTGCTGTCTACCAGCACGAGCAGAGCTGCTCCCCTTCTAGTCAGGTCCCGGCCTCTCTTATTCCATGGGAGCTCGTTATTCCTGAGTGCAGGTTTTGTCATTTTTCCTTGTGGAATTTCACGAGCAAAGATAACCAAATTTTGTCTTATACTTAGATTATGTATTGGTCTTTCAGTTCAAGGCCTTTTGTGGATCGGTCTAGGAGACTGGCTAATATGCACAGGATTCAGACAGGAAGCCAGTGCCAGTATCTCTGAGCTGTGACTGCAGCACTACATTTAAGTAAAGGAGTCCTCATGAGGGGAAATCCTTGTCAGTTTGGTAACATGGCTTTTGGAAAGGATTTCCAGAACTTCTGGACCCAAACTAATAACTGTGCTCTTTAGAACACATTGTTCTCCATTTCATTTTATGATGATTCATTACAGAGAAAATTTACTAACACGATAGCGACATACTGAAGTCAAGAAAATGATTCCTAGTTAATTATTAAAGAAATGGAAGCAGACAAATTAAATTGATTTTAAATATTTTATGGGATCAAGCAACATCATGACCCTGTGGTCACATTTTCTAGAATTATTTGTTAAAAAATAGAAACTTCCTATTCAGATCATAGAGATTGCAATTATTTGTAAAGCCATTTCAGTTGAATAGCAGCATTTTTCTTCCTTAAATCAGACTTACATCTCCTGTAGTTTGTGTTTTGTGGTAAAATTTGCTACTAAATTTGACTTTAGGCCAAAAAGAACAGCACATTCTGCTCTATAGCAATATCTTCCTAGTGTGTTCTTATGAATTACCAACTCAGATGGCTAACTAGAGTCTTTTATTTCCCTCCCCAGTTTTAGGGTTTTTGTTAGGATTACTCTTTTTTTGTTAAGTTTACTCAGTTGCATGCTGAATTTTTTTTATACAGTATTAAATTTACTCTTCACTTAATTTCCTGTTATCATAGTTGTCCTGCACATATATGCAATATATAAATATGTATATATGTAATACAGAATATAGGGGTATGTATTTATCTCTGTATATAATTAAATCTGCATTTAAGTCAAAAGGAAATAAAAGAAAAATGTAATAAAACCCACTGTAAAACTGCATGTGGCATAATCTACAAATTTCATTTTTAAAACTTTATATTTAAAATTTAATGACTCGTCTTAGTATCTATGGATACCAGTAATATCACATAGAAGTAGTTTAGGTATTTTTATTGACATGATTGTGTTATAATGGCAGTATCCTCTAAAATAATAGAAGGGAAGTCTCTGATTCAGTGAACTCAGCTTTCACAGAAATTTTATAATACAGTGTCACTATGTCAGTTAACTAATGATTTTTTTTTACCTAAGAAACCACCTATTAAAACATATTATATCAAAATACATGTGTCCAAAGGTTTTACTGAAAACTTTTTATTTTTAGACCATAGTTAAACTGTAGGAACGAACAATAATCTGAACTTTACCGCAGTATATATCAAAGGTGACAAAACCAAGCATAATTTTTGTAGGATATGTACACTATTCTTCTTACCATTTGTCTTTGTCATAACTGCTCTAACTACACCTGAACTGACCACAAGAAATGTAGTATATCTGAATATAGATATGTATATAGCTGACACTATTTAAATTTACTGTGTCATCTGTACCTGAATTACAAATTAAGCATTCCCCTGTACTTCCTTAATAGTATATTTCTATTTATACTATGCGATAGGGTTGGTTGGTTTCTCAGCATTACTCTGTTTGAATAGATGGCATTATTTCTTAGTTCATATGATTTTTTAATTCCACTTACTGTTTTAAAATTAATTTTTATCATCTTCTTAAATAATGCTTTCAGATATGCCTCTGATTCAAATCCACTAAAGTAAAAGGGAAGGTTCCATAGATTTCAAGTGTATTTGGACCAGATTTCATCTGAAAATCAATCAAAACGTTATTTCCAAAAGATAAAGATTTCTAGTTCAATTTGAGGACATTACTGAAACATCCTGAAAACAATCCAAAATTCAATTAATTTTCTGTGTTTGATATTGTCTTCCTATACTTTAGGCAGATAAAAGAGAACTAGTATATATAGCTTGCACTTCTGTTTGTGATATTTCTGACAGCTACCATAAGTTATTGAAAATGCCACCTCAAAGAGATTGCAATGTTGTATGTAGGATTTCTCATTTACAGGAGTTACTTTCAAAATGTTATATAAAATGGGTGTTTTACTCTGATATTTACTGTAGGTGTACTCTTACCTGATGCTGCTGCAGGTTTTCATGTGCCCTTTTCAGACACATTAACAGGGATTTTAAGTAATATAAGAAGTAATAAAAACCATGAAAATGCATACATATATACATACGCACATAGAAGAATACATATGTGAACACATACATTCACACATCTGAAAAGAAACAATGGGCTTTTTTTGTTGGAGCATTTATTTTTCCTGAACTTAAAATGGAATATAAGATTTCTTTCATTAAATACTAGATTTCCAAAGAAAAGAAAACGCAATAGTCTCATTACAATATCAACATCGATTCTGATAATGATAAATTAAAATAAACATGCATAGTCATGCAGAACTTGTTTTATAGTTATTTATATTTTATAGTAGTGTTGCTTGTTATTGGTCATTGATATACTTTTTTACTTTTTCCCATAAGTACAGTACAACATTGTCAGATACACCTTAAGTGAAAGTGAAATACTTTTTATATAAAATAAAGCTAATCATAGTATAACATAACATAATGTAACATAAGATAATACTGTAATATATGTGATATAATGTAATATAATATATAATATAAAACAAACGTATTCTCAAGACTTTGCGGAAACATGTTTTGCA
This sequence comes from Ibycter americanus, assembly GCA_035590275.1. Classification (NCBI taxonomy): domain Eukaryota; kingdom Metazoa; phylum Chordata; class Aves; order Falconiformes; family Falconidae; genus Ibycter; species Ibycter americanus. The sequence continues at coordinate 29,396,056 of JAVJGI010000001.1, forward strand.
GGGCTGCACAAGAAAACATTTGTTTTGAACTATTGCAGCTCTCTATAAAACAAAGGAATTAAATGCCAGTTTCCAGTATCGAGAACAAGATTTCTAAATCAGTATTTAAGGAGTAAAGCGTGGGAAATGAGCAATGACATGCACTGCTTTTACCTATAATAGATTGTCACTAACTGTCATATCTCTTCTTGAATCTAGATTTTGATGAAGCTCCTCAGATACGGTTTTAGGATCATTAATATTAAACCTATACATGAATGGTTCATACACTGATATGAATTTGATGTACTTGTAGTCACATAGCTGCATTTCTATTGTATTACAGCATCTGGAAGCTAAAGTTTTACACCAGCTGCAAAAAGACAGAAAATGCAAGGTAGCATTAGGAGGAGTATGGCGTACTGGTAACAGCTGATTCAACATCAAACATTCCCGTTAACACTTATTTAGCAACTTTGAACTGGCAAGGGTTAGTTGATAGTGAATTAGTGGTAACCTAGCACTGGGATCCCAGTGTCAGATTTTCACTGTTATCAAGCCACAGCCTAGCGGATTACATTTAACATTCTTTTTTCCCCCCCTAACAAGAAAACCGAGCTGGTATTCTGTTCCACACTCAGCCTCTGCATTAGTCCTTTTCCATCTGCTACAGAAAGACTTCTGTATACGCAAAATCTTCACAGATAATTAAATCACATTTTCAGTCATTGTAACTTAACACATTATTTCAACGGTACACCTTGCGTAACTATTTTAACAGTAGGCTTCACATATTTCAACTTACACTTCAAGCAACCTTCCCAAAGCATCTAAACTTTTTGGCATTTAAAACATCACTGATCTGTACCTCTTAATTCTTTCACCAGATGAGGAAGTTAATGAATTGTGTGCAAGACCTATTCATTTTAATTATATGTAGGAAACTTTTATTGTAATAATGGCAATGGGTAATTGTTGCTGACCTATGTTTTAAACTATTTATTCAACATAATTTTTCAAAATTCAGCTGATTACTTATGCCTATTTCTCTAGACAAGAATATATTAATTTTTTTTAATTTATAACTGTGATAAATATCTGTACATGCTGATCTTGTTTCCTTACTTTGACTAATCTTTTTCTGACTTCTGTAGGTACTGTATTCACCAGCTACAAAGGATGGGAAAGGACCCTAGAGAGAAAAATTGTCTATCTAGGCAACAAGCTTCTTTTTAGAGGCTTGTGACAACTCAATTTGACTGCAGAAAACTTGATCTTATTGAAATAAGTGAGTTTTTTTCTTTTGATCCCAATCAGGATAAAAGAATGCATCCAGAAATATGGACCTTTACTTTTTTTTTTCTGAGTTGCTCTGATTGCCTAATGTTATTGACTTTTGTTTTCAAATAAATTACTTGCCACAAGAAAAGTGGAAAAAACAATAAAACAGCTCTCCTCTTCCTAGTCTCAACTCCCCTTGTTTTCACCACACATTATAGTCAGTCCCACCTTGGTGAGGTGAGGTGGTAGTGCAGGAGGTTAAGGTCATAACATAGACGTTCCCTTCTACTCCTCGCTTCTTGTTTTCCTCAGCTGCTCCTTACTTCTTACTGCTCCTCTGCTCCAGTGTGGGTCACCCATGGGCTGCAGTCCCTCAGAGACGTCCCTGCTCCAGCATGCAGTGATGGCACAAAGTGTCTCATGGTCTCTTCCCATACAGAACACCCTGCAGCCCTTGCTACTGAAGGCCTGCCTTCTATGTCCTATACAACGTTGTAAGCTATTTTCAGCTGGTTAATAACCTCGTGCAATCTAATTACCATTTGGGAGGAAAACAAAAGAAAAACACAGGTTAGGTTTTTATTGTATTCTGGAACACTGATGCTTTGAAAATATAATTAACAAAACTTCTCAAGCAAAACCTATTTGTTGGGTTGAATTGAAATACATTTATATCATCTGTTTTTCTACATAAAATTCTGTAGATATTAACATACATTTTTCCTTCACTCTACAGGCTACTGAAATCCTAGGAAAGCATTTTTATATCTATCACCTTCAAAAAAGGGGAGAAAAAAAATGCATAATTTATACGTGTAAAAACGCACCTGTTCTCACAATCCTCTGTTTAATATAAAAGAAGACAAAATTATTTCTATATTCTTTGGGGTATATAAATGCTTTGAAGAGAATCATGCAGAAGCAGGCATGGTTTTACTTAAGGCTGCAAGACTCTTAAAACTGCACATGGAATTTGGTTAGACTAATTGAGGCAGACATGCAGCACTGGATTAAAATCAAAGGCTTGAAACCGTTGCTGCCTCTGAGGGCCCTCCATGCCCTCCTGAGCAGCATTTCCTCCCCGGAGGCAAGGATGTCTGATTTGTTTGTGAATAACTAGGACCACTGTGGCCTTCCTCCTCTATCTTATGTTAAACTGACTCCAGTTTTTTTTAACCTCTGTATAACAGACTGGAAACTGAGGTGGTGCTGGAGCTGATTTTTGAGTGGATCATATGTACCTACCTTGGTGGCAACTATGCTTATCAGTGGGATGAGAAAGGTGAGTGGGGGTGGTAGGAGGTGCAGCTGGTTGATTTATATCTGCTACTTCATGTCTGTTGAGAGCCCTGAGAGGAGGAATATCTTCTTTGATTACTTCCCTCCATATTTCATCTGTGTTCTTAATTTCTCTATTTACCACACAGTTATTGCTGTTACGCTACCTGGGGTAGATCTTTGTAATTGGAAGATTTGTTTGGTTTGTAAGGTATTTAACACTTTCTGGTTGCTCAAACCAGAAAATAATTGAAATGTAATGTAATTAGAAATTAATACAATATCTGTAATGGCAGACCAGATTCTAATTCATGATGTTAACCATGAAAAGTTCTCAAAAGAAGACTGAAGTATAAATCAGTAAATTTTTGTGAACAAACAAGGGATTTAAGTAGTGAGGAAAGTTAACAAATACACGTTAATTTCATATAATGGCTAGTACAAGTTATGACACCAGCTCCCCTCAAATGCATTTAGTACTTACAAGACCATTATGCAAGTTTAGCAGTTCACCATAGACAGGACACTGAACTTGGTTGTCTGGGTTGCATACAGTATTAGTAACATTTTCAACATAGAACTTTTCTTTATAAAAGCATGAACAGGCAGAATAGAATCTACCTGATTCTCAAAAGACAGTACAGACTGTGTTTCTATAATGCTGTGTAATTCCTACTCAGAGCCACGCCTGAACAGTAAGGGTGATTTAATTATCTAAATAGTAATTAGGAAATTAAATGGAGTTGAAAGCTTACATTCCTTTGAGCCTTGGGACTTGGCAAATATGGAAAAAAGTCAAAGGCTTCTCTCCCTGATCACATCTGAAGGTGTATGCAGTAACGTAAAACTTAGAAGAAAAGCTTTTTTTTTCCCCTCAACATAATTAAGGGTGCATATTTCACTTCTGCTGGGATGAAAAAAACCACATTAAGTTCCATACAGATGTAGGTAAGCTTGTAGTAAAAGGGACTTCAACTTTTAAAATCATAATCAAACACCAAAATGTTGTTCACGAATAACTTAAACTCCAGCTCCATTAAAACCAGTTATTTATTTGTGTACTGTACATTGTATCATCTAAACCTGAATTCTGTTTGTTTGCACAACAGGAAGTAAGGAACAATGATATTTAGGAAGAAACTTAAATAGTTAGAACCAAAGACTGTAAGGCAGCCAGAGATTCACAATAACTCTATCTATGACAGCGTTTTGAAGATAATGACACACAAGAAAACCTTTAATTTATATGGAATGCATTGTTTGCAATATATGGAAACAGAAATGTGATTTTGAAATTTCATCAACCCACAAATAATTTAAGTAAGGAAGGCTATTATTTGTAGCATTTATATACTACTTCAGCAACTATTAATGAAGATTATTAAACTATTTATGAAATAGTGTTTATTCACCAGCTAATGATTTAAATATAATTGTTATTTTATAATACAAACATATATCAATAATTTCAAGCTTTTTTTATAGGCTTGCTAATGGATTGTATAACTAAATCTAATATTTGTATGTGTGTTGCAACACAATTGTACCATTAAAAAATTATCTATGTTCTGTGTGATGCGTTTTGAGAAAGGTCATCTATTTCCATTGCCAAAATTTTGCATGCTGAGATAATGATGATCACAGTATGTAACCTAAACTTAATATATCCTAATTAATGAAAGCAAAATAAGCCTTTTGGTGCATCCCCTCCACCAACAACTGTTCAAAGGTCTCGGTCATCTTTAGGACAAGTCAGTGTTCTTAAAGGCTGAGTGGGAGTCACTGAAGCTAAAACCAGGAAATGTTAAGTGTTTTTCATGGTTCACAAGAACAAGAATCACAACAGATCCTCATAGGTTGCCTTTAGCAGTAACCAATAGAAGATAGATATATATATACACACGCAGAGTATATATAATAACTCCACTTCATCTGAGCTATTTAAATTGTTATAAGCTAAACAAAAAGGCCCTGATTAATTCACAGAGATCAATTCCATAGTTTAGGAGTTGTCTTCTGAAAGATGATCAACTTTGATTGAAACCTGATATTTGCCTACTCCTACTCTGGAAAAAAACAGTTCTGAGTTTAAGGTCCATGTTTTCAAAATGAAATTACACTAAAAATGATGGATTTCAGAAGATCACCAGAAATGCAACTGTGAAAACAAGACTAATAAAACACCTCGCTTTACTATAACCAACAGTTTTGTACATGGAAATGGAATATATGCTTATGTATTTTTCAATTCCTGTCTACACAAAAAGGCTTTACAGCTAAAATTTGTACAGCTTCCTCATGCCCCAGTTCTACAGATCTACCCTTCTGCTTATTAATTCCAATAGAGAAATTAGGTGTGTACAAAGTAGGTGTTGCTTTCTAGTCTTTCCATAATTCATAGAGCGACTCAAGCAGCCTAAATGTCTTAAACTAGAAATACTGATCAAACAAAGCGTTGAACTTTGGTCCAGTATAGTTTTGAAAGGTTAAACTATCAGATCAGAAGCTCCAACAAAGAGATTTTGCATAATCTAAATTAAAATATCATTAAATATGTACAAAACTGTAAAAATGCATATTTGGAGAGTGCTTTTAAATAATTCTTAATCAAAGAATTAATTAGCTGGGGTTATGCAAAGGTCTGTGCTCGGAGAACAAGTGTGCAAAGGAGACATAGTTTCATTTAGTACCTAAATTGTGAAATAGAGAGTAAGATGATTAAGTTTGCAGATGGTAACAGTCTGGGAGGAAAAACAAATACCTTAGAGGAAAGGATTAGAATTAAAAAACATCTTCATAAATGGAAGATATATTCTTAAAACTGTTATATTATACTAATCAAAAGGAATGAGTTCAAGATAATATATTTAAGTTGCCAGGTTGGATGGGGCTTTATGCAACCTGATCAAGTGGAAAGTATCCCTGCTCATGGCAGCGGGCTTTGGAACTAGATGATCTTTTAGTTCCCTTCCAACCTAAACCATTCTGTGATTCTATGATTCTATGATGCTAAGTCAGAATAACTGACAGTCTACATATATACAGATTAAAAAACTAACTAGATAGGTTCTCTGTAGGAAAGGAACCTAAATGTTGAGTATACTTAGACTATTTCAGTTGGAAGGGACCTACAACGATCATCTAGTCCAACTGGCTGACCAATTCAGGGCTTATCAAAAGTTAAAGCATATTGTTAAGGGCATTGTCCAAATGCCTCTTAAACACTGACAGGCTTAGGGCATCAACCACCTCTCTAGGAAGGCTGTTCCAGTGTTTGACAACCCTTTCAGTAAAGAAATGCTTCCTAATGTCCAGTCTGTCTCTCCTGGTGCAGCCTCGAAGCATTCCCACGCATCTTATCACCGGATCCCATGGGGGTGAGACTCAGCACCTCCCTCTTCACTTCCACTCCTCAGGAAGCTGTAGAGAGCAACAAGGTTGCACATTAGCATCTTTTTTTCCTAACTAGACAAACCCAACATCCTCAGCCACTCCTCACAGGACACTCCTTCCAGCCCTTTCACCAACTTTGTTGCTCTCCTCTGGATGCATTCAAGGACCTTCACATCCTTCTTAAATTGTGGGGCCCAGAACTGCACACAGTACTCAAGCTGAGGCCACACCAATGCTGAACACAGCAGGATAATCACCTTTTTTGACCAGCTACTTGCGTTGTGTTTGATGCACCCCAGATGCAGCTTGCCCCTCTTGGCTGCCAGGGCACACTGCTGACTCATATTGAGCCTGATGTCAACCAGCACCCCCAGATCCCTTTCTGCAGGGCTGCTGTCCAGCCACTCCTCTCCCAATTTATACTTATGCCTGGCATTACTTCATCCTAGGTGCAGAATCTGACATTTGGACTTGTTACATTTCATCCCATTAACGATTGCCCAATGCTTCAGTCTATCTAGATCCTTCTGCAAGGCCTCCTGTCCCTCAAGACAATCAACAGTATGTTCCATTTTGGTGTCATCAGGAAACTTGCTAATGGTGCATTCAACTCCTGCATCCAGATCATCAATAAATGTGTTGTACAGAACTGGCCCTAGAATTGAACCCTGAGGAACACCGGTGGTGACTGGTTGCCAGCTAGGTGTAGCCCCATTCACTACAACCCTTTGAGCTCTGCCTTTCCACCCTGCTCAGCACACCATGAACCCACTCATCCCACAGTTGGCCACTTTGTTCAGAAGGGTGCTTTCAGAAACAGTATCAAAAGCCTTACTAAGATCCAGAAAAACTACATCCACCATCTTCCCTTCATCCATGAGGCGAGTGATTGTAGAGGAATTGTAGAGGAGTGAAGGTGGGTTGATAAACATGATAATATACAGCTGTGGGCTTGCTTCACGGGTGGTGGGCTGGCTGACGTGGATAATGTGCAACTGTGGGTTGTTCCTGCTAAGTAGCTAAAGAGCACTGAGGGACCCAGAAGAAAAGGAGAGACTAGATGAAGAGGAGCCCTGGGTATAGGAGAGACAAAGAGAGGCCCCGGGAGAAGTTAAGAGAAGGAGCGGTGCAGACCGGCCTGAAGAGGATGAAGAAACAACACGGACAGTAGATGAACCTTTGAAACTTTATGTGAGACTGATGGTGGTGCTGAGGCATGAGAGGGCTGGTATGTGATGGTAAAAGCCTTGTTGCAACCTGTTAGTGCTGTGACAGGTGACCTTAGCATAGAAGGATATCAAACTAGTTAAACAGGAACCTTCCCTTTGTGAGCCCATATTGACTGTGCCTGATGATTGCGTTACTCTTTAAATGCCTTTCAGTAGTACTCAATATAGTCTTCTCCATAATTTTTCCAGAACCGAGGTTAGAAGAACAGGTCTGTAGTTCTCTGAGTCTTCTATCACACTCTTTTTGTAGATAGGAATAACATTGGCTTGCTTCCAGTCAGCAGGGACCTCCGAGAATCCCAGGACCTTTGGTAGAAGATCAAGAGGGGTTCTGCCATAACACCCACTAGCGCCTTCAGTACTCTCGGATGAATCCCATCAGGCCCCGTTGACTTGTGAATGTTCAGCTGATACAGCTGATCCATTACAATTTCAGTGTCCACAAATGGAAAGTCACTGTTCCCACACTCATGGTCCTCCAGTTCAGAGGACTGGACAACCTAAGGTCCATCAGTATTGTTAAAGACTGAAACAAAAAAAAAGCATTGAATGCCTCCACTTTTTCTTCATCCCTATTAGTCAGGCAACCACCTTCAACAAGTGTCAGTCTAATGTTTTCTTCAGACCTCGTCTTGCTATCAATGTACTTAAGAAAGCTCTTCTTGCTCTCTGACACAAGACTGACCAGTTTCAACTCTAACTGAACTTTCGCCTTTCGTGTCTTCTCCCTGCATATATGAACCACAGCTCTGTAATCTTCCTGTAAAGCTTGATCTTGCTTCCAGAGGTCACACAATTTCTTTTTCCTCTTGAGCTCCATGAGGAGTTCTCTGTTCAGCCAAGCTGGTGTTCTTCACTGCTTGCTTGACTTATGACACAATGGAACTGCCTCCTCTTGTGCTTCTAAAATGTGGTTCTTAAACACTGACAAGCACTCGTGTACTCCTAAGGCCTCAAAAGCAGATTCCCAGGGTACTCTGCTAAATAGCTACCTGAATAGCTTAAAGTTTGCTCTCCTGAAGTCCAGGGTAGCAACTCTGTTGTCCTTTTTTCTCATTACACTGAAATTTTAAACTCAGCCATTTCGTGATCACTGGGGCCAAGGCAGGCACCTACCATCATGTCTCCAATGAGTCCTTCTGTATTCACAAATAGCAAGTCTAGGAGGGCATCTTTCCTAGTTGGCTCATTGAGTATTTCTGACAAGAAGTTGTCTCCCACAAATTTCAAGAATTTCCAAGACCTGCTAGTCACAGCAGTATGTTATTCCCAGCTGGTGTCCGGGAAGTTGAAATCTCCCATAAGGACAAGGGCTACCAATCTAGAAATTTATCCTAACTGCGTATAAAGGAACACATCAGTGCTTACACTGACTGGGTGATCAGTAGTAGACACTCACTACAACATGTCCTTTGTTTTTCCTCCACCTAATTCTCACCCAGAGGCTCTCAATCACATCATCACTAACTGTAAGGGCTGTACAATCGAACCTCTCTCTTGCATATAGTGTGACACCAATGTTGAAAGGCTGTTGGAACTGAGTCAAAAAAAGGCTGCTGTTTGTTTTTATATGGCTTAAAGACAAGTAAAATGATCTTTCTGTTCTATTCATCATTGGTAAGACATCAGTAGAGACATCATGACAAGTTCAAGACATGCAACATTTCAAGATCAATAAAAAAAAGCGTGAGTGTCAGTTAAAAGATGTGGAGGTAAGGAGGTCAGAGAGATGATATATTGAAGGTATTTCCTAGGTTATTGGTTCCTTGAGTATATGTTATAGGCATTACAATCAAAGAGCCTGGAAGCAAAAGTAGCAAATAAAATATTTATTTTAGCCCCTCCCCCCATTTTTCAGTAGACAAATCTGGGAAAAATATTAAACCTTCTTTGGTTTGCTCACAGAATAAAATGTCTATACTATTCTGTAAGCAGAATAGTACATCACAAAATAACAGCTTACACAATTAAACCATTAAAATGTAAATTCCTGAGAGGCAAGGAAGGAATGTTGTGCCAAATTTTGTCTCTATGTATTAAAGTAATCTAAAAGTCCAAGTTACAAAATGATTAACAGATTCACCCTCCAGACACAACAGATGGAAACATTCTGATCCTGCTTTGTTGCCTCAAAGACAGCTGATGACTTTGTTCACTTTTCTTGACTAATTTCTTTTTTTATATTACACACTGCCAGGGTCAGCTTTTGAAGTTTCATTTGTTCTATTCCAAAAACTTTCTTGATTGCTGAAGAGAATCTTTTTTCTTTAGCAGTGTGCTAATTGAAGTTGACAGGCACAGCTACAGCTTCTCCTACAGAGTTACAAGCACTGTAGCTTACTTATATTTATACTTATTCAGAAATATAGGAATACTTATCACTATATTTGATACAATAGACTTCTTTTTAAAGAGTGGTAGAAAATTTAAGCTCAGATTCATAATTAGCACCTAATTTACCTAATTCTCTCTATTCTTGTTAACCAAACATCTGTCAAATCTCAAACTTGAGATGTAAGTTAAGTGAATCTGAACTTCAGGTTTTATATTACTTTCTAATTTTATTTTTGTACAAAGAACCAACCAACCAACCAAAAAAACCCACCAAAAAACTCCAAAACAACCAACCAAAAAAACCCCAACCAAAACCACGCTCACATGTTTCTTTGCCTCAGTTCTTACCACCAAGCTACGTGGCCTAATGCATTTTTCCAAATGAAAGCTTTCATAATCTAACTTTGGTCTAACTTCCAGAAAAAATATCTCCACTATCCTACAGACTGGAGCCCTCATTAGGTTAGTCCTTTCAGAAGCTCAGTGTCCTCAGAAAAGCCATAAGAAACTGTGTTTTCCTCCCTGTTATCCATTTTAGGATATTGCTAGCGTCTGCTTCTTTGGAAAAGTACATGGATCTTGTTAGCATTTAGCTCTATTTTCAGGTTATCAATGTGCTGGCATTTCCATCATTCAGTGAGCAGCGACTGTTGGCAACAATAAATGGATGGGAGACAGTACAAAATAATTATGATACAAAAGACTGAAGATTAATTCATGGCACCCAAAGCTCCAAATTAGATGGCTCAAAACGGGGTATTAACATGAAATTCTGGCTTTGCTAATTTCTCAGGACAAGATGCAGTTACAGCTGTTTCTAAGCAACAGGTGGAAATAAAACCACTTCTTTGTTGGAAAACTGCCTGTTTTACAACAGGATGGTGTTAACCAGGGAGGGTGATGCTGGGTCTCCGAGGTCCAAAACTTAGTCCTGAGATATTTAAATTGTTAGACTGAATGTCAGAAAGCTGTTTGGTGAAGACAGGGACAAATGGAGGTGGAGGAAGGTGCAGGAAATCTACTCAAACAATTTTGAACATTCTTTTTCAGTATGAAAAGGATATAATTCCTGGGTTGTCTGAGGATAAGCCACAAATATGTTTTTCTGGAAGGGTCAGGGAAAGAGAAAATAAGGTTTTCCAGTGAAAGTCAAAATAATTTTCTCATTTAGAATCAGGCAGCTGATGTTACACTCAAAATCTTGTTATGGGCAAAAGGGAACACATTGTTTATATGGAGTGAAGAACTTACTATTTAATTAAACTCCTAAAATCTAATCAAAATACAGCAGTTTCTCAGCTACAACAATGCTAATACTTGTAGCCCTAATTAATGTAGAAAAGCCTCATAAATAAAGTTGTTACACATAAACTTACCACTAGCATCCCTTTTTCTCTATTATGATCAACTTCCCAATATTTCTCTCCATTTTCACCAAACAGGTTTAGAGATGGAGGGGTTTATGACAAATCAAAACTATCCCAATTTTTTTGATAAAAAAAGGATATGATGTCTTGGAATGAATTAATTTTTAATTTATTTTTTTCTTAACACTATCTCTTCTGTGTTCCTTCTTGTCACTGGCTTCCCAGTTACTTGGTCTTTTTTTGTTGTTGTTCTTTTGTTCTTCATTATCTCTAATTCTGGTTTTATGTGATGCTCAAGGTTGCACTTTCTGGTAATGACCAGTGACTGATCACAGTGATTAGTGTTTACAGTTTGAGATTTCTGTCTGGTATTTTCACTCTTCCACAGCACATTTTATTATAAGATCACATGTACACTCCTCTACAGCACATTTTATTTTGAGATCACAGACAGTTCAATCCACACAGAACAATTACTTGGATTTCCTACAAGCTAAAACTAAACTTTTTTTTTTCTTTCTTTCTTCTTTTCTTCCCCCCAGCTACCTGACAGTTAAAACTAGTTAAAATCAGCTCAGGCCAAGAGAAGCCTGTTTGCCTGACAAGGAGGAATATGTCCAGTGCTAAATATTTTGATGACAGATTTAGGATTATAGGATCCAAATACTTCATTAAACTGATCTCAGAAGGTCACCTGAATCCAACCTCCTGCTCAGAGCAGGGTCAGATATGAGGTTGGACAAGGCTACTGAGGGTTTTATCCAGTTTGGAATACAGTATACAGAATGAGATACAGCGTATAAAATCTTACAGACATCAGGGCAGTAGGTATCTAAAATGTTTAAGACACTTTCAGAGGGCGATTCATCTACCTTTCCTGATTATAGAAGAACCTTAGGTGGTTAACTGAGTAGGTGCCTGACCTTTTCATAGCTTAAGATGAGTACCAACTTTTGCGGGCACTTTTTTGTTTTCTAAAAAATATTAAGATGAGAAACAGTCTGTCCAATCACCGTTTGCCAAAAAGAATTTTTTCTCATTCTCACCTATGCCCCAAAAGTGCAGACCACCTTTGCAGAATATTTTCGGTGGATCTAACGTGCTCCATATGCATCAAGACCTTTGTGCATTTACTGGACAATAAACTTATTCATTCAAATGGTTTAGTAAACCCAGAGTAAGATCACTTCTAATTTTTGATCAGAATGCAATCATCCTCTCCACCCCTGGGCATCACCATTTAGTCTCAAACTTTGTCTTCATTTTTCCTGTATCTAGGTTCTTCTTCTGTATTAAAACTAACATCCATTTTAAAAGACATTGTTCATGTCTCTCCAGACATTTTTTACATGTTCTGAAAATACAAAGAGAAAATCCAGTAGTCACTACAAATTTATAGAAAGAAAAATCCAAAAGTATGATGAATTTGTCCTAAGAAGTGGACCCTTCCAGAAAGTCTTGAAGAAATGGCATCAAGATATGCTTCAATTTTTGTCATGTATGATGATGTCGTGCATCAGATTTTCTTCCATGGGGAGGATGACATAACTGAGGTTTTTAAATGGCAAAGAGCTCACAGGACAGAAGCTTTACAATTTTTTTGTAGTCTTGCATAATCAGCATTTGTTTGTCTACCACCTAGCTCCAAAAACGCAAAAACTGGTTTGGTTTTGGTTTGGTTTTTTAAATGGAAATTGGAATGGTAACAGCAGTAGTAGCAGTATTAGCACACAGGAGTCCACCTATGCACACTAAATCTCAACTGTAAGAAGTACAAAACCCATATTTTTTTCAAATGCCTTCTAGAGGAGTAGACAGCTTGATAGACTAAAATCTACTCCAAATGTAATTATTGAAAAAAAAACTGAGAGAAAGTTGAAGACTTAGTTTAACTGCTGCCCAAAAGAGGCAGAAAAGCATTTGATTTCTCATACTCCTAGCGAAATATAACTTGACTATTGGTTATTGGGGGGCAAGTGGATTTCTTCAGGGAACATTCAATATCCTGTCAGACAAATAGAAGACTACATTAACACAATCATGCTTTGGTTATTTCTACAGTATTTATTTCCTGGTTAATCAAGGTGATTCTTTAATAATTTATTTTCCTGAATAAGTTGTTGAGACAATAAGGAACACACGTATTAACTATACACAGTACATCCCATAAAATAAGAGGTAACAAAGAATCCAGGTACTGGATGAACCTCGTGGCCTACATAATTTACATGTGCATCATGGGCTGACCCTCACCAGCAGCCAAGCACCCAGCCTGCCTTTAACTCACTCACCTCACCCTGGGGATGGAAAAAAAATAGAAGATGAACAGACTCATGCATCAAGATAATGCTAGTTTAATTAGAAAAGCAAAAGCTGCATGCACAAGCAAAATAAGGAATTAATTTACTACTTCCCATCAGAGGCAGATGCTTAACCATTTCAAGGAAAGCAGGGCCTCAGCCAATGTGACGTTACTTGAGAAAACAAACTCCATAACCCCGAATATCCATCCTTCTTCCTTCTGTACCCCGGATTTTACTGCTGAGCACGATGTCATATGGTATGGAATATCTCTTTGGTCAGTTCAGATCAGCTGTGCTGGCTGTGTTCCCTCCCAGTCTCTTGCTAACCCTGAACCTAATCAGTTTGGGGGTGCTGAGGAGAGATACAGAGGAAGTCTTGATGCTGTGTAAGCACTGTTCAGCAGTATCCAAACCCAGTGTGCTACCAGCATTGTTTCAGCCCCAAATACCAAGCGTGAAACCATGCAGACTGCTATGAAGAAAGTTAACTTCATAACTTTATCCCAGCCAGATGCAGTACAGTATGTTTATATATAGAAATCAATAGGAGACAGAAAGACTAAATCCAGGCATCACCTAAAACAGGTGAGAGAATTAACTTTTAGACCATTCTTTCTTTTGCATCTGAAGTCAGACCACTCATTTGCTACATAAATTGTGTCGAGTATGTTAAAAACATTAGAAATTCCTTCTTATCTTGTAGATACACGAAGACCATCATTACCTAATGAGAAAGTCTATACATTATTTGGCAAGTATATCTTAAGGCTGTGCTGTTTGCATTCTTAATCGCATATGAATGCTGAGACCTGAAGAAAGAATCACATAAAACAGATATGAGGTGGTTCTAAATATACCTCTGATTTTGTTTTGATCCCAGTACATTATTGACTTGAGCATTACAAAGACACAAGATTACTTACACTGACCTTTCTGCCACTTGCTGTCCTGCATACCCTGCTTAAATAGCAACAGAATATAGAAATAGTGTATTAATTATATTAAAACTAATTTAAAACATCATTTGACATTAATAAACATTTCTACGTACTCATTAATAGCTCTCTGAACATCTGAAATGTGTATTCCACTGTTAGAAAACACTTTCAAGATCCAAGCTGAATTTGGGTCACAATGGTCATTGCACTTCATCTCCTAGCAAGGTGTGTAGTGTCATTTATTATTTGCATCTCACTCTGAATCAAAACAATATCACTTATTTGTAAAAAAAACCACCCTCTATTAATTCAGATAAAAGGCTATGAAAAAGAACCCCATCCTAATAAAAGTTGCAAGCTGTATGAACATTGTATGCTGGGCTTACGTAGTTGCTTTAAAACAGTGACCTGTTTCAGTTTCATCTTAAAATACAATTGCTTAAAAGTATTTCCCTTCAAATATAAAGAATTATGTAGGGTGATATCTTCTGTTTCAATTAGAATGACAAGCTTGATGCTTTGTTGTATCTGGGTCTAATCCTATAGCATACGTAAGAAATTCAGCACCTTATAGAACCGAAATCTTGTTATCACTGCATATACTGTCTCAGTAATACTGTCAAGATGATGCTATTAAATTATTGTAGCTAAAATTACTTGAAACTGAAGTATACAAACCAAGTAATATACTTTGTTTAAATTCTGATAAAACTTCAAAACAATAGTTCAGATTAAATTTTGATTCAAAAGATTAATACTGTTTTGGATGTGGATTAGGGATCAGATCACAGAAAAATAATAATTAAAGTTTAATTCAAAATACAAATTTTTAAGGAGTTATGGTTCAAATTAGTGGATAGTTCAGTTTTAGTTTTACTTCATGCCAGAGACAATTGCTAAAAATCTTTAAACGTTTAAAAGTTATTCACTGAAATGTATATGAAGTATATGAAGGAGAACAACATGATTCAGTTTGCATTAATTTAGATTTATGTGAAGCTCAAGCAAAGACAGGAACCCAGAGCAGTGTATTTCTTCTTGTAGTGAATTCGCAGCCTCACCTTTGAGCAACAATTTATCTTCACTGTAAATAGGAAGATTTTCACGTTTCTATTTTTTTCAGCACCATTCCTCGTTGAGTGTTCCAATATCCTCTGCTGTGCGGGTTGAGAATTTAATCTCAAAAAGACTTTGTAGAAAAGCAAAACCCAACAACACCACAGCCAAAAAAACTGCTAACCCTGACATCCATGCAGAGAATATCCACTCCCAGAAAATTATTATTTAACTACTGCGTGAAGATACTGCTTATCTCCAGAAGCAGAGATTCTTTAGTCAGGCTTTTAACAACTTTACTAATAACACCTTTAAAAAGCTTTGCACTTTCAGCCTATATTTGCAATTAGCAGTCTCTCAGGCAGCCTTGAGAAAACAAGACATTTACAGAATATTTTTCTAACTGATGCCTTCATCGTGAAAAAAGACTGGAATGACCTAATTAGGCTGCATCTCAGTAGCTCAGAGGCAGGATTCTTACTAGAAAAACAGAAAGTCCTAACAGAGAAATCCATTTACTGTAGGTGATAAAGCTGTTAACATTGATAGGAAAAGAACTAGAAAAGTGACATTTATAGATTTTGCATTATATATATGTGTGACAAAGTACTTTCATGTCCTCTACGATGTGAAAAAAACCCTAATTATAATTTTTAAATTTGCAAAAATATACATAGGAAAAAACCCACTTAAAAGTATTAGAGGTGATCTGATCCACTTTTTCCCACTTATATAACATGAACATTAAAGAAGACTGAACAAATATTAAATTTATGCCATAAATATACAAATGACAGAGCAGATACCTTTTCATCATTTCCATGCAAAAGCTCAAACAACTTTCAATTAATTAAAGAGTTAACAACAGGAATCATTTCAATCCTAGTCTACAGGAGAAGAGAAAATCAAACTAGTGATATTTCACTCTTCAGTGAAATTATAAGTTTGATTGATAAAAGCAAGGCATAAATGTAATACAGTAGGATGTGTATTAAGCATTTGACAGGAAATTGAGTGTCATACTAATTTGAAATACATTACTAGCTGCATACAATATAAATAAAAAAACAGAAAGGAAGAAAATCAGTAATTTGTCTGTTCTTGAACATAATAGTAAATAAAGAAATCCTATAAATTAATGGGAACATTCTTAATGAAGTTCTTGTGGAATAAATGTGATACTGAAATGCTACTTACAATTTTTACTACTGTTGTGGAATTTTCATTAGTGCACCAACATGATTTGTGTATGACAAACAGCAGTTATGTCAGGAAATTCACATCATAGGATAAAGTGCTCCCTTTAACACTGTGCTAATGCCAACAAGTGCAAAGGTAAATACAAAGTAAATTGAATAAGTGCAAACTAAGGGATTATAAATTAGAAAACAATCCCACTAAGATGGATCCAAGCACATAGTGGACAACAGAACATTAACTTCATATGCTAAGGTATCAGAATAGCCTAGATCTATAAAAACAGTTAACAGTTATATGTTGCAATGTAGCAATTATATTTAAATTAAATTAGAAAGACTAATAAAAGCATACATCATCCAAATCCAGTGAAGACATGTCAGAAAAGGCAAAAAACTGTGCAACCAAAATACATGTAAACTCACAATTCTGAACATAGAGATTGATAAGCATCCTAGCTTGCAGAGAAGTGAGAAATTAATTATTGTATGGTGCTAAGTACTTGTCTATAGATGACAATGAAGGTATGATTAGACCTCTCTGGAAAATTTCTACTTGAAAATAAAGAGAGTTCGTAGTATCATAGGATAATTCAGTTTGAAAGGGACCTCAGTAGGTCTTTAAGCTAAAATTCCTATTCAAAACAGATTCAGCTATGAGGTCTGACCAGCTTTCTAAGGGATTGATCCAGTGGGGTCTTTAAAACTGCTAAAGGATGAGGACTGTACAACCTCCCTGGGCAGCCTATTCCAGTGCTTGACTGTCCTCAAGAAGAAAACATTTATTTTTTTTTCCAGGTGAACTTTCTTTTGTTTCAGCTTATGCCTGGTGTCTCATCCTCCACCATGTGCCACTATGAAAAGCCTGGCTCTGTCTTCTTGATAACCTCGCCAGAGGTATGAAGGGGACTGTCCTAAGATTCCCACAGTGCCATTTCTCCTCCAACCAGCTACCTCAGCCTCCCCTCACACGGCAAGTGCTCCAAGCCTTTACCAGACAGGACAAACTCTGCTGAACAGTTTATCTATGTTTTCCTTGTATTGGGAGGTCCAGAAATGGATGCAGAACTCCAAATGTGATCTCAAAAATGTTGAGGAGGGCGGAATAGTCACTCCCCTCAGCCTCCTGGCTGTGATCCTATCAGTGCTTCTACCAGAGCACACTGCTAGCTTATGCCTGGATTGTCACCATGAACACTCTCAAATTCATCTCAGCAGAACCGCTTCCTGGTCAGTTAGGCCCTCAGTTGTATTGTTCCTGTGAGGTCTTTCTTCCCAGGTGCAGAAGCCGATATCTGTCCTAGTCAAATTTCATAAGGCTGCTCATTCCTCTAGCCTATGTCCCTCTGGATAGCTACTTTTTGAGTATAATCCAAATTCGCTGTGATCTGCAAATGTAGTGAGCAAGGACTCCATCACCTTTTCAAAGTCTTTGGTAAAGATGTTAAATAGGATCAGTCACAGGATAGATTCTCGCAGTACTCTATTTGCCACTGGCCTCCATGTGGAGTATGACCCATCAAACACTACTGTCTGAACCTGGTCATCCAGTCAGTATTTTATCAAACAAGCTGTCCATCCATCCAGACTAATGTCCTAACTTGGATATAGCAATGTAGTGGAAGACATCAAGGTAAATGACATCCACTGCACTACCCTCATGCATGAATGCAATAATTTTATTGTAGAAAGCAGTCAGGTTGATCAGGCATAATTTGTCCTGAGCTTACCATTACCAATCATCATCTTCTCCTGCATGTATTGGAAATGAGCCACAGGAAAACATTTCCCAGGGATGAAACTGAGGTTGACTGACATCCAGTTACCCAGGCTTACCTTTCAGCACTTTGCAAAGACAGGTACCACAATTGCTGTTCTTCAGTTTTCAAGGATCCCCCAGATCTTCAAGACCTTTTAAACATAACATACAGTAGATGTCTGAAAATATCCATTTTTATCCTGGAGTAGTAAACCCTCTGATACAACCTGAGCCCTATTTTGAGGAGCAAAATTATCAGAATTAAACTTAGATTTTGTTTCCCTTTCCATTTAAAATTTAAAACCAAACAAACAAAACAGAAAAACCAAACCAAACCCACTTATACCAACAGAGTTGAAGGTTTATGATATTTTTGAGAAAGCCAAAGTTTCAAATTCCTTGATAATTGCCCAAGGCCACCTTTTTTAGTTACTGAAGACAAGTAAGTTGGCAGTACTCAGCATGAATTCTCTTTGAGATGATTGTTATACTTGATTGACTGTTTTGATTCCCCAGTTCAAGAGAGACATTGAACAATTGGAGAGGGTCCAACAAAGGGCCACCAATATTATTAGATGGTTGAATGACTTGGCACATGAAGAAAGGTTGAAGAAATTGGCTTTATTCAGCCTAAAGGAGAGAAGTCACGGAGGGGAACTCCTAATCACAGTCTTTGAATAGCTAAAAGAGAGTCACAGAGAACTTACAGAGGTGGTTTTCTCACTAGGCTGCAAGATGACAGAATAAGAGGTGACAGGCACAAGTTGCTTTGGGGTAAATTCTGCATAAATACAAGAAAAAAATAATCCTCATCATGAGAACAATCAAACATTGCATAAGGTTGGCCAAAGAAGAATTGGAATCTGCTTCACTGGAGAGGTTCAAGACTCAGCTTGACAGGGCCCCAGACAACCTTAGCACTGCTTTTATAGGGGGTTTGGAACCAGATGATGTGCAGCGCTACCTTGTAATCTACACTTTCTCATGACTCTGACTGCTTTGATGATGAGATGGAGTTGTTATGGTATCAATGTGTAAACAGGAAACAGTTCTGTGAAAGTTTTTATAGATTAATGAGATGTTTCCAATAGATTATTTTCTTCCTTGCTGCTTGAAAAATTAAAAATTTGTATTCATGTAACTTTTGATGCAAAAAACCTGTGAATATAAACCACAGCAAGAGTAATTTAAGCAATGTAGAGGTAATGTTTGGTACTTACAGGTATAGAAGGAAATAAGAAATCTTCGTGAAGTTCCAGGGAGGTGTTACTGTAGTTGTACTGGAGAGTTACCACATTTCTGTGTGGGAAACTGTTTCACAACCTCTCCCTATATATGAGAGGAAATAAGAACAGTTTTTTAGAATAGAAGTGGAAAGATTTGGGTCTAGTGGAGTACTAGCAAAATAAAAATGAAGTGAAGACTGTTATTTCCTGCTCCCTACAATGTCTGGGGTTTTGGGTATTTTTTCCAGAAGTTAGAGAAATCTTAGGCAGTAAGATATATAATCCAGTAGGAGTCTGTCTTGGACCCTGCTACCTTTTCTTCTTTCCAATGGCAGAAAAGAGATGGGTCATCAATCCACAATATGAAGAGAAATGTTTACTGCTTTTATAGCTTTGATGGACAATAAAACCGTTGTAATCAAGAGCTATAACATAAATATCACATAATTTGAAGGCCTGTTTTAGATGGAGATATTTTAAACGGGTCATAGTAAAACCCTGAAATTTTGTGATCCCTATTCTCTTGTTTGGCAACAGGAGAAGAAAAGTTCCAGCTGCTTTTGTGAAGGAAGGCTGGTTCCACCGAATGGAAAAAGTCAGAACTGCTTGATCAAGAAACAATCATAAGGGGCCCTGTTGGCTTGTGTCCTTTACAGCACGTTACCTTAAAGAGAACAGTCTAAAAAAGGACCACTTTCCAAAATGTGAAAGCTATGGACAAATAACTTGGGTATTTATATATTGCTTACTTTTGAAGTTGTTGATGACTTTTCTTGTTTTTCACTCCCCTGGGAATAGTTAATTAATGTAAATATTTACAGACCAAAGGCGGAAATTAGAATTATTCCTAGAAGTTAAGCCATCCAGGCAGGAAAGAGCAGCATGCTGAAATTCATTAGACATAGTTTTAGCTATCTAAGAATTAGGTTTTTAGTCTCAAATCTTCATGCAAATTTCTCCTGTAGTCAGTGTAAATTCTGGAAAACTATTTCATCCCAGGTACTGAGACATTTATCTTAGTTTGGGATTATTTGTATAGGCCTATATCCATTTAAAATAGACGAAACTAGATTGGACACTAACTTTTAAAAGGCTACAATTAGATACCAAGAAACACATCCTACAAGATCTATGAAACCATTCAAATAACCATTTTTTTTCAGTAACAAAGCCTGAAAAATCAATTTTGAAGATTTGTACACAGCTGCATTTTTGTCTTGCTCTAAAAAAAAAATATTTTGTTTTCTATGACAATTTTAAATTTCAGCAAATTTCTAAAATCAACTCTCTAGTTACAAAAAACCCCAAACACCTCGCACAAAAAAACCCAAACCAAAAAGGCTATAGATTTAAAATCACTAGGAAAAAAGAGTTTGCAAAATTTTCATCAAATTACAATAAGACTATTTAGTGTTGAAGTACCTTTCTCCACATGAATCTTAGAAAACATTTTTGCTGCTGATGAGTTGATGCTGTAAAACACAGGTTCAGCAACAACAGTCTGAGATTGCAGCTGATTCAATGCACCCATTATATGGAGGAAAAAGGAACACAAATGGAAAACAGCCTGATTTTTTTTTTACTCTCAAGTCAATCTCATATTGCAGGTATTGATACTTAGAGCCTGAAACTTTAAGAATGGTTGAAATGGATAAAGCTGTTCAACTGTTTGCATACTAAAAGGTATATACTATGATAGTCATGGACTATTTCTTTCATGACAGAACTACTGGTAATAGATACCATTACTCTCTCATTGTTTCTGGAAAAATAGAACAACATGGCAAAGCTATGAAGAGAAATTGAAGCCTGAGGAGGTATTGTTAGTGTGGAAACTATCACCATAAATTTTTGTTCCACCTTTCAATTTAGTATTTAATATCTTTCAGAGTATGTTCCAAGATCAATATTTTTCAAAGGCAAGTTCTGAAAGAAATTTTGTGCATTGCTGGTCTTGAGAGTCCAGTTTTAGATGACTTGCAGGAAACCTGAATTTCAGTGACCTGGTGATTAATATTTCCTGAAAACCTTGGTTCCATTTGCCCTACTCAGCTTTAAAAACTGAACTCAGAATCATATTTTAAAGGCATTTAAATTATTAATAATTTAATTAATGTAGAATTAGCAACATATTTTAAAATTAGTACATATATTAAAAATGTATCCACTTTATCCTTCCATACTGAATACACAGAATAATGGCATTTGTGCTTCTACTTTACAGTCTAGCTGTTTAAAAACAACAACAAAAAAGTGAACAAAAAAAAAAAAGGAAAAAAATTATACTGTGACTTTGCATCCAATTTCAAGAATCTGCAAGGAAAAGGATTTGGTTTTGTCATTTTTCAACATGCGGTAATTGCTTTATTTATTTATTAAATGCTTGCCTATATTCTTTCTGTACAAATAATGTAATTATGTTAATTAGTTACACGGTCAGGGAGAGTGCCTTCCATCTTGTGTTACAATTTGTCTTTTACTTGTAATATTCCAAAGGTTAACTTCTAAAGACTTGTCATGGATACAGTAGCTAGTCCTCTCCCAAAAGCACTGAATACACTTACCCAATTACAGCAATGTCCTTAACTGTGTTGAAAATCAAAGGTCTGTTAAACCTAGGAGGAGCGTTTAAAATAAATGACTGGTGGACAGAAGCTTCAAGGAGAAGGCATTTTCACTAATGAGTGAAAAAGATGACAGTTTTATGAAGAGGTTTGAGTAACTTGAACTTGGGGCTAACATAATTAATATCTAACTGAAACTGGAATTAGGTTCTGTATATGTTTAGTTCACCCAGGGTGTCCATGTTCAGATCATTAATAAGTTTTGCTAATGCTTGCACAGTTAATCCCATTAATAGAGCAGCTTTTCTTTAGTGAAATTTTGTACCCCAGCCTACAATGGAACTTAGACAAATACCAGAGCACATGAATTTGATAAACAACGAGATAATAAATCATTACAAATGTACATTTAAGCTATCACTCTCAAAATTCGTACTTTCATCATAAGAATCTCCTAAGGTCATCAGTTTTGTAATATGTACAAAACACTGTCTCTTAAATTGTGCAACATAGCAAAATAGTTTTGTTTTTTTTAAAATAATAATACAACAGTAATAAAAAGGTGGATGAGCACTAAAGATGTTTCAAAGTTTTGTGACTGCATTTACTTCAGTGGAACCATGCTGATTTATTCCAGCTGAGAATCTGTCCCTTAAGTTTAATATGTTTTTTTGAAAAATACTATTTTCTGTGCTGGAAAAGCAATGGACATACCTGATATAGTTTAGATCAAACAAGAGAGTTTGAGTCTCAAGTAGCACATAAGTAACCTTGAAACAGAGTAATATAAGGTTTTAGGTTAGAAACCTAGGGACATCTTTCCCTCCCTCTTCTATTCTGGGGCAAGGGGGAGGAGGGGAATAAAAGAAATGAATACTGAAGATATGTGTATATATAAAAATGTTTTTAAAACAATTGCATTTGTTCATATATGTAGGAGAGTCTGACATCAGGAGGGGTGAATAAATAAATCTTGTGGGTTGACCCCAGCCAGCAGCCAAGCACTCACAGAACTGCTTGCTCATTTACCCAGCCATGGCAAGACAGGTGGGAGAAAAGGAAGGAAATACATGGGCTGACAGGTTAGGTAGGGCAAACTCTGCATGCACAAGCAGAGCAAAATAAGGAATTTTTTACTCATTCCCACAGGCAGGCAGATATTCAGCTGTTTCCTGGAAAGTAGGACCTCAGCACACATAATGCTTACCTGGGAAGACAAGCCTCATAAGCACAAACATCCCCCGTTCTTAATTCCCCAGGATTTTAGTGTGGAGCATGACATCATATGCTATAGAATATCCCTTTTGTCAGTTTGGGTCAGCTATCTCAGCTGTGTCCTCTCCTAATTCCTTGACCACCCCCAGGTTGCTCACTGTGGGGGACAGAGTGGGAAAAAGAAAGCCTCGGGGCTGTGCAAGCACTGTTCAGCAGTAGCAAAAATGTTATTTCTGCATTGTTTCAGCCACAAATCCAAAGCACAGCACCATACAGGCTGTTATGAAGAAATTTAACTCCATCCCAGCTGGACCCAGCACAACAGTCTATGAGAGCAATACCTGAAGAAAAAGTATCTTGGGCAGGAATATGAAACTGTCAGATATACAGGTGATTTGGAAGATAGATATATAGACTTGGAGAAAACAAATAAAGCAAAAGCAGTTAGATAAAGGCAAGAAAAGCCAAACCTTCAGTTTATTGTTATTTCTTAATTTAAATCTTTTATAGTTTTATTTTTTTCCCCACAACCACGAAACAACACTGAGGGAAGTAAACATGAAATCCAAAATTAGGTTCTATCCTGTAATCACATCAGCATTCCCCATATGCACAGAGAAGAGCATACGCCTTCTCAAGCAGCCTATCAAGGGTGCTCACCTTCTCTGCAAGAAGAATGCTACCACAACAGAGAGCTTCAGTTACAAGGTTAGCCACGGAATTAATTTTTAAAATAGCAATAAACACTGAGAGAGAAACTGCCATTAAATACTACATATTTCCCTTAAACTGTTGGTATCTGTACCTTTCTTTGCATGGTAGGAATTTTTTTTTATGATATTACAAATAGCCAAGTGTCAAACAGAGAAGTTTACCAGGTGCATCTCGTGATCTCCTGCATCATGGAAATGCTGAGAGCAATATTAGTCCCATTCATGGTCACAGATTTTCTGAAGATTGTCAAAGCTCATCTTTTTCTGTAATAGCTTCTCGAAACACTGCAGAACGTCTGGGACATGCAGATTTCACTGCTACATCTCTTTTGCCTCGTCTCAACCTGGTGCATTACTGACCTTTTAAAGGATGATCACAATACTAATAACCTTCTATATCAAGGGGTATTTTTCACAGTCTTTCATGCTAAAATGCATTGCGGTATTTCTGTGAGTTCCAGGTGATCAAAAGGGAGGCATCCTGCAAGGTGTATGTTTTCATTTATACTTGAACAGTTCTGAAACTCTGTGTGTTTTCTAGTTATTATATGCATAGTGTATGGCATGTCTTGCGGAATAGTTTCAAAAGCACAGATGTGTCCAAATAATTAATCAGAATTTAGTAATCTGGCATCAATTAAGTTTCTGTTAAGGTTAGCGTGTTGATATGTTGTACTGCATGCTGCAATAGCTACCGCTTTTAAATGCCACGATAATAATGTTTTCTTCTGTTTGAGTAAAGGTGAGGAATGAGGAACAGATTCTGGCATGAAGGTGTCTTGAGGGATTGTTAGTCTTTACAGTTTAATATCAACAGCATTTTTGCACAATAAACTAGCTAGACACTAAATCAAATAATTGGGGAACACTACAACAGCCAACAGACCAGTCTTCACGTATCATTCGCTGATTACTTTTCCGTATGCACTTTACTTTCTCACCAGCTTACCACTCCTACCCCACTACCATCACAGAATTAATTTTTTTCTAACAACCTTCAAGCAGCCCACAGTTTGAAAACTGAATTCTAGATCATTCCTTCATGACAAATAAATTCTGTAAGAGATCACATGACTTTCAACATCATAATGCTTGGTATGAATTTATACTAGTTAAAAAAACAACAACAAAAAAATCAGAAAAGGTGGAGTTTAAGACCTTACCTCTGATATTGCTTACTTTTTATTTACTAGTCTTATTTTACCTGCATGACTTTAGTGAATTCAAAAGTGTAACCTTTCATTTACCCTGACATAAGTGAAAGCAATTTTAAGTTGTGAGTTTAGACAAGCTACAATACCTTTGAAATACATGAAAGCAAACCTGGGTGTTTCCCAACTCAGATTAAGATTTAATGTGCAAACCTTATATAAATGCAGGTGTCTGTCCAACCATCCCCACACTCCGTTTGTTACCCTCGTCACCTTTGCTAAGAACCACTAGGATGAACATGAAAACCTAAGAACAAATTTGCCAGTAATTCACTTGAGAACCTCACAGAAATTGTGTATTTATATCAAAAGTATGGGTGTTCAATAGCAAGTTTCTAATTTTGTTATGGTGACAATTTTCTAGTGATTCATGATTCATACCTGATTTATTTTTTTCTTCCATTATAACAGATTTTTAAATTGGATGAGTTGTACCTTTTTTTTTAAAAAATTTATTTCAACTTTAACAAGGAGAACTTATAATATAATTGTAATAGTGTAATGGGGAAAATGTATTATATTAATTATATCCCAAGTAGGTAATTATCTAAAAGTTTTGCAGAAATTCTTCATTTCACAGTGGGAGTTTCACCTGGGTATAAACAGAGAACATTCTGGTTGTTTAAGTTATAACAAGTCCAAAGATATGAATGACACCCTGTTCATGGTCTACCAGACCATGATCTGTTCCATCATCTGGATTCTCTAGCAAGGTTGAAGCATGCACCTTACTAAGTAAATTTGATAACAGTAGCTGAAAATAGAACCATGAACCATCTGATGATTATGACATAACAAGGACGTTAAACATAATGGCAAGGGTTCCTCAAAGAACAGTCGTGTCCTACTATTGTAGATAAAAGTTTTGAGATTTTAAGTTCTCTTGTCTACTATTTTGTTAACAATCCTGGAAGGAACAAAAACCTATGTTTATGTAAGAAACTATAAAATATGCAACTAAATAAGCTAAAACATCAGTAACCAATTTCCTTTCTGTAAAATGCAAAGCATTTTCATCAAAAGACACCCAAAGTACATTAAGTACTGTATTATGTGGCTTTGGATTAAAAATATTGAATATAAATTGAAAAAAAATTTGAATATATATATTCACATATATGAATATGTTACCTACAACTCTAGGTAGTACAGAAAAGAGGGAAAACATTTTGAAAAAACTCCAGATTTAAATTAAATTAAGATTAAAATAAAACACACAAAAAACTTTTCAACATACTTCATGACAATGAGATTGGATACTTTTAAAGGGTTGCATCCAGCTAAGATCATAAAATGAAATATATAGCTGTTCTTGTGCACACATACAGGTTAATAGGTCCTGTTTTTATTCAGGAAATGTACAGCCCTTACAAACAAAGACTTCCATGAAAAACTATATTTACAAATTTTAATTCAAGATTTGTGTAACATTAAGCCATGGATAACACATGCCGCCCTGTATTATGTTTCAAATATCTGTTACAAACAAAAATTAAAATCAGGGGGTATTATATATGTGAACACTAGCGTGATAACTCAAAATATGACCAGTAGTCATACAACATGCTCCAGGTACAGTACGTGTGAGCAATTTGAATATAGTCTGATTTTCTGATTATCTGATGCCCATATGTATCAGTTGGTGTTAGTACATATAGATTTATAAACAGGCAAACACAATGTTAAAATAACAGCTATATTTATATAGATTCCTGAAGGATAGACCTTCTAAATATTTAAAATACTGAAAAAAATATTTTGTCAGAGAAAATTAAAAAAAATTAATTTTATGCTGTAGTACACAAACATTTTTACAAATAATTGTTCCTATTTGCTGTCAATACTTTACACTTCTTTTTGTTGTGATGTAGGATGTATAAGGTATCATAGTTCTACTACAAGTAGACATTTAATGTTGTAGTAAGTACAGATTTATCCATAATTACTCCATAAAAGCTACAAATATGGAGCTTTGTCCTATACTTTAATGAGGAGTTAAAAGGCTTACCTATATTTCTTTTTAGCATACCAATGTGAACCTGCTATGCTTTTTCTGCTAACACAGAAGGTACCATCCTGACATTGAAATGAATAGAACTTTCCCCCACTAATTTCTTCAAGACCAACGTGTTACACTTACTTTTTCCAGAAGACAAGAACAAGATGAAGACAGATGTGGGTTTTTTTTTTTAAAAAAAGAACCTTTGAAACTTGTTTCATGCTTTGCTCTGTTTGGAACACAACATGGAATTTTGTTTTATTTTAGTTTTAGGGAAGTTTAACCTTTATACAAGTATTTGAAAATTCATTTACCTATGAAAAGAAATAGAGATCTGTTAATCTCCTTACCCCCTCTTTTAAGGCTATGTTATTCATGTTCATAGCTTCTCTCTCTAAACACAGAATAAGTTTCCAAATTCTCATTGGAATTCTTCCCTTAAAGCATTTTAGTTGGAAGAATCAACACAAATTTGCAATTAGAAAACAAGAAACTGTTTCACTTTTTCCTATGATCTCATGATTCTTTGGTGCTTTATGAAGAAACTGGCAAATCAGTCATTACACTGTGGAGAAAACTTCTAAAATTGATAGTCTTACGAAAGAATTTCATTTGAATCAAGTTGAAATAAACACACCTTCTGCCCTTGGCATAGTAGCTGCTGGAAAGTTTAGTTTACGTCTTCATTTTAGGACAAAAGACAATTTTTGCCTCTTCCTATATTTTACGACGTAAAGCCAGTAGAAATGGCAGTGACTACATTTCCATTCAAATAAATATTTAATCACGATTTGATAAGGCCAAGAGAGTTCAGCATCCTGCAAATAACAGCTGTACGTAGCTAAATAGCCACAGGTATTTTTTTGGCTTGTGGACAGAATCAACCAGCACAAAATGTAAGTATTAAAAAAAAACCCAAAAAACCAACAAACCAAAAAACCAGTGTTCAGGACCTTTTCTTGTTTTTCTGCATGCAGGTTTTTAAAACTTAAACCACTGATAACAGATTGGTTTTTCAGTTGTGAGGGTCATGCTAGCCCTTCATTTAACTGATTAACATTCTTTATGGGATGTTCCCATTATTCCATCCTTCTTGAGTAAAAATATTATTATTATTCAGCTAACATCCTCTCTGTATTTGCAGTTATTTTTAAGTTGGGGAGGGGGCAGGGGAATGGACACGACAGAGAAAAAAAAAAAAAAAGGGTCAATCTTTACTTTTTCAGAACCAATATCAACTGATGTTTCAGTTACCGTGTATAAATACATTTCCCAGGGAGAATTCTATGAAAGGGCACCTCAGTTTAACAGAGGAAGGTTTAATAAAATTTAAAAAAAATGTCTGAAAAAGTGATTATTCAAATTACCAAAGCAGGCAGCAGCTCCTTTTTCAATTCAGGAGCCAATATCCTTCAGGATATCAGTTTAGGACTCAGATTAAAAATAACCACCTTCCACCTCCTACCCCCCCATATAATACGCAGCAGGTTTATACAGTTTAGTAGTTCATATTGGCATGCCCTCCTATCAAAGCTTTTCCAAATACCGTATTTGTTTTATACAGCAAGGTTTTGGTAGTGGGGGGAAGTCAGAGGCTGCCCCCATGTCAGACACTGCAGGTTCCAGCCGACTGCAACAGAGCCACTGATGGACACAGCTAAGCCCATCAGCCAGCTCGGTGGTGACTTTGTGGAAATATTTTTTAGAAAAATAAAACCCCAAAAATGTCAGAGGAGGACTGAAAAACAGAAAGAGTGAGAGACAGAAGAGGGACCACCAAGGTCAGAGAAGGAGGGAGAGGAGGTATTCCAGGGGATGGAGCAGGTATTCACTGTAACCCATGAAGAGTCCATGCTGGAGCAGATTTTTTTCTGAAGGACTGTGGCCCATGGAGGACCCATGTTGGAGCAGGGTAAGAGTGTGAGGAGGAAGGAGCAGCAGAAAGAAACCATTATGTGCTGACTGCATCTTCCCATCCCCCAGAGGAACTGAGGGTGAGAGTCAAGCTGGGCTTGGAGGAGTTGGAAGTGAAGTATATAAATAAGGCATGGAAAAAGATGGAGGAGGAAAGATGTTATTTTTGTCTGCCAGAATCTATTTTAAGTGGCAAAAGATTAATTTAATTTTCCCCATATTGAGTCTGTTTGGCCTGTGACAGTAACTATTAAGTGATCTGCCTGTCTCCATTTCAACCCATGAGCTTTCTCATCCTATCTTCTCCTCCTGTTCTGCTGAGGAGCAAGAACAAGAGAGCAGCTGGGTGGGCATCTGGCCCCTAGCCAAGGCTAACCCACCACACATGTCCAGAAAAAGCTGATACACTAATTTTTTAGGATTGTAACAGAAAATATGGTGTTTGTGTCTGTTTATGAAAGGAGCAATTCAGAAAGCAAACAAATCATGCTTTTCATTTTATTGTGACTTTGGAAAGCGTTTGCTGAAGGTTTTTATTTTTGTTACTTAACATATAAATTATTATATATATATAATGTCATGAAAAAATAATCACTCGATGAGGTGTGCTACAGAATTTGGTAGAAGAAGATAAAATCAACTCAGATTAGTGTCAGCTGTAATAATCATAACACTGCTTAGACTAGATGACTAATTCATGTGATTTAACAGTCAAGTTAGCTAAGTTGTCCATTATACTGAAGATCATTGAAAACTTCAGCCAAGCTCTTTACAGTCAATACAGACTAAAAATTGTTAAATTAGTTATAAGACAGAGAGGAATAGATATTTCTATTACCTCTGAACTGGGGAAAATGGGGGAACAGGAGAGGAAGGAGGTGGAAAGAAAAGAAAAAAAGGGCCAACTGTCACACTGTGTGAGTAAAAATCCATGATGGGCTACCAACCATAGAGATACCATCTTTAAGAAAATCCCTAACAATAAATAAATTGATTGGGAGAATATATAAGGAATATATCAGTATGCTTGCCCTGTTCTGATTTTCATCATAACCTTCACTTACTGTTTGTTATGGTTAAACTTAGTAAGGTTAAACCATAGGATTTAATAAGGGTGGTTTTTTTGTAATTATTGTGTTGTAGATGTCATTTTCTAGCCACCAGATATTCTGTGTTTCTCTATTAGATTAGCTTTCATTAATAGAAGTAATTTCCTTTCTGTAGGCATTTCTAGACAGTTATCAAGTAATTTTTTAACCTCCTTCTTCATAAATGAAATAAGCTGAGTCTGAGCTCATTTAGTTGTGCTAATCATTAAGGAAGAATTATGAATTTATTTTTAAAAATAACACATTTATTTTAAATTAATAAGTCAGATTCATTTTTGTTAAAGAGCTTTAACATATTTTATCTTTTTGAGAAAAGACTGTACAATTTAAGCACCAAAAAAAGAAAGCTATCTCCTGCCTGGAAAAAAGGACACTGCCTTGCAGTCACACTAAGGAAGTGAAACAGATTGGTTAGCAATATTCCTATTTTAAATCATTCCTTATGTTTGAAAAGCTATGTCCAAAACCTAAAATACTTAGAAAGGTGTTTTGCTAAATGTTAGTCATATGTCAAGTGATGGATGACAAGTGAGGTTCACAATCTGAGAAGTATACGTTGCTTGTCATTTACAAGAGCAGCCACTAGAACCTTTTAATAATTAAGCTGGTGGGAAAATCTAAAAGAAAACACAGAAATCATGCCTTGCCTTCTTGTTGAAATCCATCTCTTCATTGAACATTTCCTGCTCTTAAAAAAAAGTGTAGATCGTCAACAAATGCTTGTCTTCCCCAGTTATTTTGCTCTTTCACTTTTCTTCTTTAAATGGAAAGTAAGGAATTTGTTCCAGGTTCTTATTGTCATTATACTACTTCAACAGTACAATTCCAATTTTAAAAAATGTGTGTTTTCTTAGGTCTCATTCCCTTTCCAAAGCACTGTATGGAACAGGCAAACAAAATTCAGGTTTTGCATTTTTACTTTTACTTGCTTGCTGGCCTTTCCCCATCTAATCTCCTTTATTCCCACTCATTCTTCACAGGAATACAATAGGAAAACAACAAATATGGATCTTTATGTACATATTTGTGAGAAATAAAATACTTCACTGAAGTGACTGCATTTTTTTTTTCTATAAATCATAATAACAGGGCTTCACTCACTTCCAGACAAAAAAGTACAACAGTCCCCATCCTGCAAACATTTATGGCTAGCATTAATTAGGACATGTTTTTCTTTTCAGAAATGCAGGATACAATTTATAACTCTTGTTTTTATTTAATTAAACCCCACAATTATACTTGATCTAAACTACATTAAGCACTTTTAGAAATTAAAGTTATAGTAAGAGTACTTTGGTTTAATCTAACATTATAGGAAAAAGCAAAATCACCACAGAAGTCAATTTGTCTGCAAAGCCTGAATAGAAATACTGGTTAATTCTGTCATGCAGAAAGTCATATTACAAACCAAAGTACGGCAGCTCAGTGAAACTGTAGCCCAGTAAGTACAACTTTGCCATTACTAGTCAGCACTATAGGTTTTATAAGGTCTCAGAATTGGTCGGGGTTTCCCTCACTCCTAACTGTTCTTTACCACTAGTCTTGGCCATAATGGGCCACAGCAGAAGACATCATAATAAAGAGATAAATAGTTCAAGCATAATCTAGGCAGAGTATAATTATAGGCCTTGATTGTAGAGACCCATATGCTACCATGAGTATGACTGTCTTTACCTTTCATATGGAGATGTGTGTGAGCATACTACTCTGTGAGCCTCCGTGACCCCCAGGTGAATTTAGCTTACTAACTCTAATAAAGAAACCTGTACTTCTTTCCTGCCCAATACATATGGATGATGACATCCACATCCCTCATTTTATCTCGAGATTAAGCAGCGTATGTACATGTAACACTATCTGACAGTAGAAATTAAGAAGAGTTGTTTACTTCTGAGAAAATCCTACAGGAGCTCGAAAGACCACAATGTCAAGTAACCTTACTGAAGGATTGTCCAGCCACGCGTTTTAGACACAAATTCCCCCTTACCTCTTCTCTCAGAAAACTAACCTCAGGAATAACGTGAAAGTTAACTAATCTTTACCTATAGGCCTGTATGGGCACTATATGCTATATTGTTACCTTTGGTTTTATTCGTGTGCTTTAACTGCTGCTTGAGTGTTCAAAATTTGAACTACTATGGTTATTTTTATAATTTTCTTGCATCATGTACCTGGTTAATGTGATTCCTACCAGAAGTATGAAATACGCATATTTATTTCTTGGAGATAGAAAACATAATTAATTCAGAGTTAATCATGTTTCTTTAACCAATATCAGAGAATCAACAAGAAATACATGTTGAATTGCAGACATGCAAATAGATATTTTGTCGTGGAACAGTACTGCCTCATGCCGTAGGCTTTTTCTAACCTAGAATTCTTACTGAACGACAAAAATAACTTTTACTTTTGTTTCAAGTGTTCTAAGGAATTTAAGATTTATTAAAGCAAATAAAATAATTTGGTTACATAGCAGAGAAACTTCAGTGATCCTTCTCCCTGTTTGGAATAATTTCCAGCTTTCTGCAAACTAAATAAAATTGAGAAGTGCTAATAATGAAGTAATGCATTCCATAGGACTGCCTAAGACAGATAAGCAGCAAAACCCAAAAATAAATTTCATAACATGTTGGGAAAAAGTCTTTCTTGTATTAGAAATGGACAACTTAATAAACGTTTCTCACAGGAATTATTAAATATAAATAAAATTAATATAATATCTTTATATTTGAACAAGACTAAAGGGGTTGCTTACTAAATGTGTGGAAGATTGCACTTGGGTTTGTCCTTCTGGCACATATGAAAAGAAAGTCCTATGTCAAGTGAAATAAGAAAATGTGTTCATTACATCAGGCCTATATAGGGGATATTAATATTACAAAAGTAATTTCAGCTTAAAATCTGGCTTTGGTTTAAGGAATCTAAGTTATAATGCACTCAGTTTAAGTCAGATATTTGTATATTTTAACTGAAAATTGTGGCTAATTTTAATTTAGTACTTTGGAATTTTAATTTAAAAGGTAATTAAGGTCCTAATCCTGCACTCATGAAAAATAACTTTTTTTGCCTCAGCTAGATAAAAGAGCTATGCCTTAAATTGATTACATTGCCACCAACATAACTCTCTTCACTGTTACTTCAAGATCATTTCAGAGCAGAAATCACGTTAAATTCAGAGTATTTCTACCTCAGTTTTGAAAAACACCATTGTTAATACGTATTTTTCAGTTTGAGCCAAAAAAAATAAACAAACCACAAAACCCAACTACAACAAAAAAAACCAAACAAAAACCACAAACCACTCCCACAACCAACAACAAAAAAATAATCAACAGAAAATTTACTTCCTTGACAGGGATTTTCTTTTCCTACATTATTGCTATCTTCAACATCGAAACAGAACTTTTTTTTTTTTTTTGGAACCAAACATGCTGAAGGACCAGAATTATGAAAAGCAACTTTCTCTGGTTCTTGGCTTATTTAAACTTAATTCATTGTTTATTCTAACACTTTATATCTTTTCATCCTAGGGATTTGGATCACATCAGCAACATTTCACTTCTGGCTCTGAAAGTTTTAATTTCGGGGTCAGATGAAAGAAATTAGAATTGACTGATAAAAATTATGTGAATAAGGAGCAATAAGTAGTCTAACATTCCAGTAATCCTCCACATTTAAAGCTTCTTTCAGAAAAAAAAACCCAAAACCTTTTTGTGTTTATCTTCCATTTTGCAGCAGATTTCCCTTTGAGATGGAACATGTATAAAGAAATCCTATACAAAAAGCCTTTTTGTACAGTTCTCAGATATAATTTGTTACAGTAATAGTTTGATGGCTAGTTGAGAATGCCTTAGAGAGCTTCTAAGTAAATTCATTTACTGCCTTTGATTGCATCCCCCTAGAGTTTCAATGTAGAACAGAACAGGGGAATAGTTTGGAAGAAATCCACATGGATTCAAAATAGGTAATTATTATCCAGTGTTTCTATTCATATTCCTAGATAAATTCAAGGACGCATCAGAATGAGCCAAGACACTTAATAAACTCAGATTATGTTATATAATTCTTTGTGATGTAGTCAAAGTAAGATCTTTCAGCTATGTCTGAGAGCTTTATTACTTTTTTCCTATTAAAGTGATATCTTTTATTTTCATTTCTCTCTTCAGCTCCCTTCAATGACCTTTAAATATTAAGTGACAATATTAAATGAGAAATATTTTTGTAGATTTTTCATATTTCTGTAATACACATCAGCTGACATTATAAGCAGCTAGGGATATCCATGGCATATGGGACTCCAGGTCATGTCCTCTTTGCTTTAGAGCCAGAAAAATGAACTTACTGCAACTGCTACAGAGGTTTTATATCCTTGGGGATTGTGCCTGTGCAGTCAAAGTCTCTCAAAGGTGCAGTTCATTTGCTTCCAGGACTGTACTATGCAAGAACTGCTGTAAAGCAGCCAAACTGAGTCCCAGATTTGGATCTCCTTTACTTCAAAGGAGAAGCCATTAAAATACAACCATTTCCTTTTGCAATTGTGTTTCCAATGCATATTAAAAGAAAATTATACTTGCCCCAAGCCCCACTTCAATCTCATTTTAATTGATAGTCATTGTTTGTATTAGAGAGATGTATGCAGATAATGAAGTTACAGCCATGAAAGTCCCTAATGGAGATATGTTAAGACATCAAATGGGACTTATTTTAATGATCAAGGTCTTTTAATTTGTCTGGAGAACTAATAAATATTGTCTTCAAAGATGAATCCATCTCAGATAAATTTGTACAGAGATTTGGTATGTATTGAAATGTGTGTTAGAGAAGTATTTCAAGCACTGAGCCAAAAAAGAGACTTAAGCAAAGAATAAAGATGTTTAGGGGTTGGTTGTTTTGGTTTATTTTTAAGAAAGTAATGTAATTTCTCACTGTAAATCTCTACTGTAAGGAAACATTACCATGTAGCCAAGAGAAAGGGACTATCAGTGCAAATGATGGATGAGATTTGGACTGGACAAGAGCAGAAGTACAAACAAGTAGCTTAAAACGCAGGCAGAAAAATCTCAAATCAAAACTAACCACTGAGTCTCTTAGTCCCTCTGAGGATTAAAGACACATGCTTACTCGAGCTCAGTGCTATAGATTCCACTCTACTTTCACATACCCACAAAGCTCATACTTGTGATCCCTAACCCCCCTGGATATTCTTTTCCTCAGCCATTTATAATTAGGTCAGTATACCCTGACTAAATACATTTCACTGGTTCTTCCAGCAGTCTGTACATCCTGAATTGTGTAAAACAGAGCAAAGAGTAGAAAACAGCATTCATCCTTAACAATATAGTATTAAACTTTCAATCTTCACAATTACTTGAACATATTATAATAACTTGTGTTTATTAGAGATAGAAAATATCATGAGAGAAATTTATTAGAAACATAACTGGTCTAACTAAGTCCTGACTTCTATTTTTGCAAAGGAAGAAATAAGACTGCTTAATTTTTATTTTCAGTAGAAGATAGATACATTTTAATCTTTCTCTGGGAAACGGAGAAGCAGTTGTAAATACACTTTAGACACTCAGTTCTTGCCTCCCTCCTCATGTCTTCTCTCAAGCTTTTTTTGGTCTGTGTACATCAAAGCAGCATTTTAAAAAAACACTTCTGGTTTTCAAACAATACTGAGTTCCAAGTGGCTGACATGAAGAAAATTTAAAATGGAAGCAGTGACTAGAGTATCTGCAAATATTTGACACTGGTATATACTCAGTATGATACAGCTTTAGAGAAGTTAGCTACTTCGTTAGAGTTGTTTTCACGGAAGGCCTCAATACTGACATTTAGAATGCTTTTGTCTGAAAACTTAACACTTGAAATTACATTCTAGTATAATTACATTCAAGTACAATTTTTTATAAAAACATAATCAATATTATTTTCTACATTCAAAACAACACTGAACAAAACCATAGCACAAAGAAACCATTAAAAACCCTATAATTTTCCTCTATGTTATTTTAGAGCCAAGATATTCAGATTTTCACAAGCTTTAATAAAAAGAAAGGCAGGAGACTGCCGCTCTCTCTAAGGAACTTCCGTAATGCAGATTGCTTGGACGTGTTTTGTTACCTGGGGTATCTTATCTGTTTACCGACACCAAAGGGATTTTGAAACTCAGCAGTAGGTAAATGGAATAAAAGTTGTGTAAGGACATGTTTTAAAATGATTAGAAACAATTGGACATTCTAGAGAATTAAAGATATATTTTTGTCAAAGAAGAAACATTTTTGCCTTCCTTCATGTTTGATTTAAGAGAAAACTGATAAGTTCCTTATCTTCGGTTTCAAGACTGTTTTATTTTCCATTTCTCACATGCTCTAGTAATTGCATATCACTATCTGAATTCCTAACAAACAGGCAAAAATATATTTTAATAATAATATGATGACATTATTAATAATAGTATTAGTAAATGTTCTGTAAAAATCCGGAAAGATATCTTAGGTCCTATTGCTACAGGCCCTACTAGGAAGTCTGTCCTCATTTTTCTTGTAAGCCCCCTTTAACAATTGAAAGGCCATTGAAAGATGGTTGCTCAGACTCTGGTTTTGTATCATCAGGAAACATGCTGAGGATACACCCTGCACCATCATCCAGATCATTACAGATGATGTTAAACATCATTAACTACTGGTCACCAACTAGACTTCATGCCACTGATTAGTGCCCTCTGGGTCTAGCAGCTGCAGCTGCTCAAAATCCTGCCAGGGAGACATTCCTGTGGCATGTTACCATCTTATCTGAGACTGCTCCACAGGTACGAACTCAGCTGAGGTGTCCTTCTTTGTGCTCCGCTGCCCAGACGGCTACATTTGTTGGTGGCCACTGGAAGCTGTGCTCTGGAGCAGGCTTTTATACAGGTCTCTTCCAAACGACAGCTAAAGTGCGTTTGACTCTTCCTAACCAGGGGCAATTGCAACAAAATTTCCAGGCAACCTGGTCAAGAGCAGCTGATCATGCTCATTAGAAGCTGCTAGAGCTTCCTCAGGCTCACACCCACATGACTCTCCTTACCTCAACTTTACTCGGGAGCAGTGGGCACTTTCACATTTCTCAGAGGGTTTCCAGGCATTCCTCAATGATCCTGGGCTTTGTCTCCAAAAGATCCCAAACCAGACCCCAGAGGTTTGCTCTGCAAACTGCTGTCTTTTGGCTGCCTTTGTTAGCTGGAAGCTATTAGCTGAGATCATAGCTATTTTTGCCAAAGACTGTTATGCCTGTGACAGTATTTAAGTGATTTCTTTTTTCTGTCTTGACCCATAAACCTTTTTAAATCCTATTTTCTTTCCCTGTCCTGCTGAAGATGGGGAGTGAGAGAACAGCTGGGTGTATGTCTGGCCAAGATCAGTCCACCACACATTGTTGTCCCAGCGCACTCTCCCACGTATATGTTGGTATTCATTGTGCCTTGTTCTTCAGCTATAAATTTTTGTGAAGCAGAAAAGCTCTGTCTGTAATTGACATCATCTACACAAATGAGATCTCAATCCAAGACTAAGGATTCTATAAATTGGGTTTTGCTCCTAATATCTTTGCACTTGAGCGTTTATGCAATCCCAGATTGCTGCACATCTTTCTACATTGCACTTAATTGCCATTCATCTTTACCTTCATTTCCTAGACTAGAGAGAGACAATATCAGCCTGTGGATCTCTGGCAGCAGTGACCAGAGAAAATGACAGGGGGCAAACCTACTAGTGATATACAGCTTGTGAGTATTTTTTTATTAGCAGATTCTCAAACAAGGAAGTAAACTTCAGCTTAACAGTCCTTGTTACTGGAGCCAGAGAAAGGAAAAGTATGTATTAACTTCTCCAGTCAATTTGCACTAGCAAATTTGTTCTAAGACTAATCACACTGCAGAACCACAGCAGAAATACACCCTCTCTCATACACAGAGGAAAGTTCCTACTTGAGGACATATAATATACATACTTTTCTGTACAGTTGGTTCCATTTTTATTCTTCAGTTATAGGAAACTGAAGTTTCAGGAACCAATATGTGTATTCCAAACGACACCGTGCCTTACTATACTCACATTTTAACTTCTTTGTGGGGGAAAAAAGGCCTGCACTTATTGAACAACTGACCAGTTATTAAATAAGATCATCTTAATTCAATAAGGCCAACTCCATTTTCTTTATAGGTAATTACTTTTATACTATCTTTGATTCTAAAAGCAAAATTTGAAAATGTATTGACAGTTAAACTGAAAAGAATTTGATGCAAATGACACTTTCTTATCTATTAATAACAAGTAGAGATAAAACAAAGTTGGCTTCAGCCTCATACATATTTTTTCTAGTGATTTAACAGCTCATTAAGAATATTGGTTTACTTTTAATAATGTTAGTCTCTTTCTGATAAGTGAAATGCAGTAGTCATACAGGAAAAAAAAAAGTCAGATCAGGTCCTGGCTTCTTGCCCTTTAGTAAGCTAGAACAGATTCACACATTCAAACATGTTGTACTTCTCTCATATTTGTTGCTCTACTAAAACATCACAAATGCTAGTGGTGTCAGAAGTCAGACCTCTAATTTATGACTGTCCTGGTTTCAGCTGGGATGGAGCTGATTATCTTCTTAGGAGTTAGTGCAGTGCTGTGTTTTGGCTTTGGTGTGAGAACAATGTTGATAGCACATGGATGGTTTTAGTTGTTGCTGGATAATGTTTATACTAAGTCAAGGACTTCAGTTCCTCAGGCTTCATTAGCAAAAAGGCTGGAGGGCACAAGGAATTGGGAGGGACACAGACAGGTGAGCTGTTCCGAACTAGCCAAAGGGATATTCCATACCATGGGACTGGGACGGCATGCCTGATATATATACCTGGGGGGTTGGCCGGGTGGGCAGGTTGTTGCTCAGGGACTGGCTGGGCATTTGTTGATGGGTGGTGAGCAGTTGCATTGTGCACCACGTGTTCCTTTCTTACTTTCCCTCCGGATTTTATTCCTTCCCGCGCCTTTTTCATTACACCTGTTATTGGCATCATTGTTATTATTGTTCTGTCATTTTTATTCTATTTCAATTATTACATTGTTCTTATCTCAGCCCTCGAGTTTTACATTCCTTTCCAGCTCTCCTCCCCATCCCTCTGGGTGAGGGGGGAGTGAGCGAGCGGCTGCGTGGTGCTTAATTACCAGCCGGGGTTAAACCATGACAGTGACATAACTTCTGTTTTGAAATAACTGGTATATTTACATTGTTGATGTACAACAAAGTAATTATACAAGTCTCTTCATGTGTGTTTGTTTTTTTTTTTTTACTATAGTATTTATAAAGACTTTTTTGGTGGGTAATATTTCAGTTTCTATAGAGAAAAGATAAAAATTTAGCAGTGGAGGATATTGTTATTTCTATTTGTGTCACTATCATTATGCTGACTTTCTAAAATATCCAGAAAATTAAACTTATAAATGTATCTTTGGGAATCTAATGAATCAAGCTTTCAATTTCACAATGCATGGCAATCACACATGTAAGTGTAATCAAGGAAGTTGTAATTGCTGTGAGGGGTAGTTACTAATTACAGATAAATTGCTTAAGATAAAAGAAGAAACTAACCCTGCCTCTAAATTGAAAAAAATCATTGAAGTTTAACTTCTGTAAGGTTATTTAATGCTTCTTCATCATTTTTTTACTGTTGTGGAAAAGTCAAGCCTAAGAGTTACCCTTAAAAAACCAAACAGTCCTAGTCATAACATACTTGTTATGAATAAGCTTTAATACTAACTTAATGATATTTTTAAATCATGTATTGGTCGGCATACATTTGTCATTATATTGTTACACTCAACAAAATCAAGGACTTGTTCTGTGATAGTAAGAATTACAACCACAATTTTTAGTTACTACCTGTTGTGCACAATAGAATTCAACATCTCTATTCTGTATTCAAGTACTCATAAAATTAGTGTATACAGTGAGCTATTTAAAATGGAATGCAAACAGCAGCATAATCCATGTGCACTTACTTGTATCTAACCCTATGGACATCAGTGTATCTTAAGTTACACCTTTCCCACACCTTACATGGAGCTATAAGGAAATACCTGCGATTTCCACAATTCAAAACATTTTTCATTTAGCAGTTCCCTATATAGTTTCCCTAAAAATAAGAAGAAATATTTTATTTGAAAGTTACAATGTATAAGGAGCTACTTCTGCTTACATGTACCTACATGCGGTGACATATTTTAGATGTCTGGAGAATGCTTTGTTAAAAATGAAGATTTAGTATTTCGGAAGTAAGCAGGAAGAGTCTTTTTGATTACATTTGATTAATTTCTGCAAAAATTACCCATTTTATTTTGGGAAACTCCATCTTTTAATAGTATTTATCTGGTCATAAAGCATACTCAAATCATTCTGTCTGGAAAAAAAATATCTCTAATAGCATCTTGATTTTCAGGATACTACGTACAAATATAACCATTTCTTCATTAATACAACAGGTTATCTCTTTTTTAGGCATTGAAGTTATATGTACTGAGAACTGAATCCAAATCCTTTTACACCAAGACATTCTGTTATTCTTAATCTGAGTTGGAGTCCAGAAAGAATAAACATCTTGCCCAAAATCAAGTCAGATCTCTGACGTCCAAGTCTGAATCTACAAATACAAGCTATCCTTCATCTCAGCATTGTGTTATTCTGATTTAGAGGTACAG
The DNA here is from genome assembly GCA_035590275.1 of Ibycter americanus. NCBI lineage: Eukaryota > Metazoa > Chordata > Aves > Falconiformes > Falconidae > Ibycter > Ibycter americanus. The sequence continues at coordinate 29,436,847 of JAVJGI010000001.1, forward strand.
TGTAGGACACAGGTGTAACGAAAGCAAAACAGTGCAAAGTCACAAGCAAAGATTTCTACTTACATGTAGTAGTGAAAAGTTTAAAAAGTAAGTATGCTAGCTCTCTTGTAAATACGTTTGCATCTTTTGTAACTAGATTTTTTTAAGAAACAGATATTTATTAAATTCCAACACAGTTAACTCTTGAAAAAGGGGGAAAAAAAAATAATATGCTTCTAACATATATCTAAATGTATGCCTTGATTTATCCCAAGTATTGACTGAGCAATCCTTTATAAACTTAACCAAGTCCTACAATGTCTACTTAAAGTATTCATCGACTTTCTTTAACTACTTGTTACAAATACCGCTGTTTAAACTGTCAGCTGAATTCAGTCTGGTTGCAAAGTTGCTAAATACTTGTCATTTTTTAAAACAGTTTAAGGACTAACAACAATTAAGATTATTTATATTACCAATACTGTATGATTTTTGGTGTTCTTTGGAACTTTCAGTAGTAATGATGTTAGTAACAGTACACATTTTATCTAATCTTGTAGAATTTAGCAATCTTACCTTATATTAGCATCCTACAGTATTTCTAGATATATTCGGATAGAGATTCTGAAGTTGAAGTTACAAACTGTGGTTAAGTAATGTCTTTGCTTTCTCTGTGTTGACTCAGATATACTCCTTAACATACCTGATCGTTTCACTCTTCCACAACTGCACAAGCAGACTCCTCTGATCTATAATTACCTTAAAAAAGAGGCCAGTTATACTACACTTAAAAAGTTGCTTTAGAGAATTAGCTCATTTAGGCCCTATCTTTATTCATGTGGGGTTTAATGAGAATCTGGCATCAATTTAAGAATTAATACCTAATCAAGCAAGACACCTGAGGCTGAGTACCTAGCAGATGTTTCTTGAATTGGAACCTTAATGGCTCACCAATCAATACAGTAGCATAAGAGTATTTCTTCTGCAATTCCAGTCAGAGCAGATGTGTTTAAACAGAAACATAAGTGTGGAATAATTAGCTTATTCACTGTGACTAGCAACAGTTATCAGTTCAAAGGACAGAGGATACAAAAGATAAGAAAGTTTGCATAGAATACATAATTCTAATCATTATTCCCAAGTTAAATGTTTTCTCTGCTGGTGAAAATGCCTCTAAATACATGCAAATAATTTAACAATTTACTATGTTTATCTTATTTTATTACTGGCCAAACTATTAATTACTCTGTATTGAAAACTTTATATATGTGACTACTACTCACATTGTAAGATCTGCATTTTGAATGCAGTCAAAAAGGGTTTTAAAGTTGAGGGGTAGGAGGCTCAATAATAGCACTGGGATGCAAAAAAAAAAAAAAAAAAAAAAATTTCCTTGATTTGAGGAATTCTCAAGTAATGTTTATTAAAATATTAATTTTGATAAGTTGATATCAGATACAGAAACTGATGCTTTTGACCTAAATCCCCTCTTTCCCCTTTTCTTTTTATTTCCAATGGGTTATCCATAAGACCTTGTTTATTATGTTTTATGGACATTATAATAACTGGGAGACAAGAATGAAAGAAAATATCCATACTATAATATGATGTGGACATAAGTTAAAATAACATGCGCTTTTCCACACATTATTATCTAAAGAGTAAATGACGGTTCAAGCTTGTTTTTCATCAGTGAAAAAGTGCGTGTAGAAATTAATAATTAAGACAAAATTAAGATGAAATCTTGGAAGTGAAAATTATACAAAATTAAAAGTTATTAAGTACAGAAAATTGATAATACACTTAGGAAGAAAATTCTAAGAACTGGAAGTTTTACAAATAAATATAAAGAAAAACAGAAATAGGGGAATATAAAAGCTTGTTACTAAATTGAGATGATAATGGTAATATAAAAAGAAAGATCAGATCTTTCTGTTTTGGATGAAAACAATTGAATTTCTTTTGTGACATGAAAATAAGCAGATAACTAACTCAAAGAAGAACTGGAAAGTATATTAAAGAAGCTCTACTAGAAAAGAAAGAAAATGAAATAAATTTCAAAAAAACTATAATATAAATTGGGAAAACTAAAGTAGAATTTTGTATAAGGAAAAGGTGACAAATTGTAGGACGTTTACAAGGAACCAAATATATTCTAGGTAGTGAAATGCCAGTAACCTCCATAGAAAAGACACTGGACATGTGGCTAGAGAACAAAGTGGTATGTGATTCAGGTTTGGTGGTTCTTTTCTTTTTTTTTCCCCCTGTTTTATTTTATTGTTGACAAAGCAGAAGAGTTCAGATAAAAAACAAGATTTACAAGATTTGAATGAGAATTTCCAGTAAGGAGGAAAAGACATCCTTCAAAGAAAAGAGGGAACATTTCAGAAGCTAGCAATAGCAGATGCAGAGATTAAAAGTACCCTGGGATTTTAATATTTGTCTTACTGTTCTTGAAGTAAAAAAAGAAATAAAGGCTGATAAGATCCACGGAGCACAGACACATGTCATAACTATATGCTATTCTAAGATAGCAGTAATTCTAAAAAAGGTTTAAGGGTTCATATCAGGCAAGTGATTTTTTTGAACTCTAATTTCCTTGTAGAAACTTTGTTCAAGTAAAATTATTTGACTTAGTGCTGGGATTTCTGTATGAAATTTAGTATCACATAGGATACAGATAATGAGATTGCGTCTCCTGTACATCCAATATTACAACAGGCGCCATCTCACCTTGAGTACTCTGTGCAGTTCTGGGCTCCACAGTTTAGGAAAGATGTTCAGGTCCTTTCATGTGTCCAGAGGAGGGCAACAAAGCTGGTGAAAGGGCTGGAAGGAATGTCCTATGGGGAGTGGCTGAGGACTCTGGGTTTGTCTAGTTTAGAGAAAAGGAGGCTGATGTGCAACCTCATTGCTCTCTATGGCTTCCTGAGGAGGGGAAGTGGAGAGGAAGGTGCTGATCTCTTCTTGCTAGTATTCAGTGACAGGATCATAGGATCACAGAACAATTTTGGTTGGAAGGGACCTTTCAGGGTCATCTAGTCCCAACCCCTGCAATGAGCAGGGACATCTTCCACTAGATCAGGTTGCTCAGAGCCCTGACCTGACTGACCTTGAATACTTCCAGGGATGGGGCATCTACCATCTCCTGGACAATCTGTTCCATGTTTCACCACCCTCACTGTAAAAAATTTCTTCCTTACATCTGTTCTAAATGTACCCTCTTTTAGTTTCAAACCATTAGCCCTTGTCCTATCACAACAGGCCCCACTAAAATGTTTGACCCCGTCTTTCTCATAAGCCAATTTTAAGTAGTGAAAGGCCAGAACAAGGTCTCCCAGAGCCACCTTTTTTCCAGGCTGAACAACCCCAGCTCTCAGCCTGTCTGCGTAAGAGAGGTGTTCTATCCTTCTGATCATTTTCATGGCTCTCCTCTGGACTCACTCCAACAGGTCCATGTCACACTTATGTTGGGGACCCCAGAGCTGAAAGCAGTATTCCAGGTGGGGTCTCACCAGAGCCGAGTACAGGGTGAGAATCACCTCCCTCAACCTGCTGGCCATGCTCCTTTTTCTGCAGCCCAGGGTACAGTTGGCTTTCTGGGCTATGAGTGCATGTTGCTGGGTCATGTCCAGCTTTTCTTCCACCAGTACCCCCAAATCCTTCTCTGCAGAGCTGCTCTCAATCCCTTCATCCTGCAGCCTGTACTGACAGTGGGGGTTGCCCCAAAATCCCAAATGGAATGGTTTAAATCTGTGTCAGGGAAGGTTCAAACTGGACATTAGGAAACATTTCTTTACCTAGAGGTGGTCGAACACTGAAACAGGCTTCCTAGACAGGTGGCCGATGCCCCAAGCCTTTCAGTGTTTAATTTTTACGAATAATATTTAATGAAAGGGTACACCTGTTTTCCACTTTTACATTATTGCAACATTAGACAAATAAATATTAACCTTTAAAAGAAAAAAAAAAGTATTGATTTCGTAGAACATATTAGGGTATTGTAAGGGATAATCTTAGGGAAATAAGTCAGATAGTATTCCTTAAAACCTCAGACAAGTTAATTGTGATGAACTATATCTCTAATAATGAAAAATGTATAGTGTCGTATGGAGAAGAAATTTAAATATTATAATGTAGTTTACTGACAGGTGGTAAATTTCTTTTTCTGTAGTCTAGACACTTCACTCAAACTTCTTTGTGATTCCATAGAAAGTCATGACCACTAGGGGGATTTGTGCTGAAAACCTGCACATACTTCCAGATAGTTTTCCTCAAGATGTGGCTGCTCAGAGAGCAAGAACAAACTTAGTGGTTGTGAAACAACTGGACCAAGGGCAACACCAGAGAACTCCAAGTCATCAGCCACACCAGGTGAAGTTCACATACACAGAGGTGTTCATGTACCTAACTTATTCTACTTCCCACAGGACTTCAGGCATGTATTCCCAATGAGAAGTAAATTTAGGAATTAGACACTTAAATATCTTTGTCTACATGGTCTTATGCCTGGTCTTTATCTTAACTGGTCTTATGTCCTATTAGTGCTAAAAGAGGAGAAATATAAGCAAAACAAAGGGAACTGCAAAAAATAGTTTTTGTTTACAAGATATAATTCCTCCTCTGAATAAACTGTTTTATATTTAGGAAAGCAGAAAGAAAAAAAAATATCTTTGATCAAATTGAATAATGGGAGCGAGGATTAATTAAACTGTAACACAAACTGAACTGATGTTCATGGAACAAGAACTTCATCCTAAAACTTGATTTGAACTGATTAGATAATTTAATGTGTCATTTGAAAACTTTTTTGAAATATGGGTAGCATGCTTGAAGTCAGCAACTCCTACCCATTAGTTTAAGCACAAAACAAAGTGCATTTAATGACAAAAATAAATGATTATGTGTAAAAGGAGGAACAAATTAAACTGCTAGAGTTTGTAAAGGGTTTGTGTTAAAGATACTGATACTTTTCAAATAAAAAGCCACAGAATCTGAACAAAAAATTCTGTAGAGTGGACAGTAATTCATCATTGAAGTTACATAAAACACTCTCAGTTTAGCAGGCAAGGGGATAATGTTCAATTCACCCCCCCCCAAAAAAAAAAAAAAATCAGAATATTTTTGTTTGGGGGAGTTTGTTTTATTTCTTTTGGACAAAAAAACTCCAACATTCTCCTCAAAATATTTAAATATTTTGGGTTATTTGTCACATACACTCACATACTCACATTTTCAAAACGTGAGTACACAAAAGTTCAAAGAGAAAAGAGCTGAAAAACAAAAAAGAAACACAACTATGTCTTGAATCCCATTACCATGACTCGAAATGTCCCTCCTCAATTTTGCTGTAAAATTTGAGTAACTTTAGTCAAAAGTCATTATTATTTTTACTGAAATAATGAACAAAAGCTCCCATTTGCAGAGGTAATTTGCTTACATTAATTGCTCAGTTGTTAAATAATAAAAAAAAATGTGATTTGTGATTTATTTAGTAAGAATTTAAACAAATCAATGGTCTAATTAATCTTGCATAATTCTATTTGATGCTAAACTAATGATTTAGTACCACTTAGTAAAGGTACATACTATTTAGATTTTGATACTGTTTTAGTAACATGGTTCTCTTTCTAATATGTCTTTAGACTCCATTAAGCACCTTTCAATATTGAAAAGTCCTCCCCCTCAGACAAGTTAATAAGTGTTTTTAAATTATTTATATCTCTGTGTATATATATATATATATACATATAGTGAGTAATTTAAACTGTCATACAAAAATATATGAAAGGAATGATCATATAAAGATCCATTAAAAAGTCAGTATTTGCTCCTTCATACTGTCTGATTCTTTTAGAGAATTTTTAGAAGGATTTAGAAGATTTATATCATGAAAGAATATAATATAGAGAATATCCACCAGAGCCTTTCAACTTTTGATGGTTCTGTCAGATAACAGAGAAAGCAACCAGAGGGACAGAAATATGCAGAGAAAAGATTTTTGAGAGCTTGTTTATAAGACAACCTTTCATAATACAGGACACTGAATAGTGAAAGGAATAATTTCAACTCTTTAAATACAGTAAATTAATTGTAAGCACTCATGAAGGGTAAAAAAACAAAGACAAAATCCTGCTATACTTCTGACAAATCAAATCCAATTGTGTGGTATTTCTTGTCTCTGTTTTATATATGTTCCATAGCTGTACTTTGAGTACTTTGCACTGTTGTAACTGCTGTATAGAAATAGAGGGAGAAGGGTTATTTGCTAGAACTATTTTGGAAAGCAAAGATAATAGAGTATCAAAATGAAAGAAAGGTGCCTTGACGGATTATATTTTCACACAACAAATAAATGGTAAAAAGTACAGAAATACTCATGTGTCTTAACATCTGCTCCAATGTCCTCTGCATTACACCACACTGAGAATAAATTATTGAGGTTAATGCAGAATAAAGTATTATAAAATTTCATTGATGTGTCATTTTCTTGATAAAGCAATATTTCGCATAAATATATTGATTTTGAAAATGGTGAAAAGATTACAAACTAGTTGGTATATATCCTTGCTTCATTTAAATAACTTTGAAATATTCTGTTTCAACTTTTGATTTTGGAGTAATTAATTTTGGCTATTACATTAAAGTAATGTATTTCTACATTGATCTCATATGACCGAAACACCAAATTAAGACAAAATTGGCAAGCGTTTTTCTGTGCTTCCACAAGGAACTTTTACAGGGTGCCTAATAATTATTTCATTATAGAAATATTGGGTCTGGGGAAAACAAGCAGCATTTTGTTCCAATTTAAAGTCAAAAAAGTCAAGGTCATTACAGCCTCAATGAATATATTTCCAATTCTAGTTCTAGGCAGAAAAATACTGAAAAAACATGGAATTTGGGGGACTATTTATTTTATTTCTGAACCATCTCACTAATGATACAGAGCTGTAGATCTGGGACAGACAAGCAAAGCTGTTAGGGTTTTTTTAACAGTTTTCATGTCCTTGAAAACATCATCCTGCCAACATTAGTATATTAGGACTAATACAGCCATAATGCATTACAGATGTGAGATAAGCTTTAGAGGGATAACTAGTATTTGCTATTTGACGGAAAGATATAGCTGTGGATTGTGGGTATAGAGGTAAAGGTTTTAGGTGGAAAAAAAATAATAAAAACATAATGTAAGATTCAATTTTCATTTTGTACTCTGCCTTGTAACAAGTTCTGCATAGTTCATGATAAGGATTCTGAAGCTCTTGTAAGATCTGTTCTTATGAAAGGAAAAACCAACCAATCAACTAACCAACCAAAAACCCCAAACCCTTTTAATCTTGGGTGTGTTTGGCAGTAGCGGGTAGAACATGGTGTCAAAGTTCATTAAGTTATATTTTGTTACCAAAAAGGAAAAGGTTGAGTGAGCAGAGAAATTAGAAATTCAAATACAAACATATTTATTAGCAAAAAAATGGAAATGTGGCACTTGGGTGACACCACCTAATAGAAAGACATTGCTTCTTTAAGATACTTGCAAAAATTCTCAATGAAGAAAAAACAAATTCATTGTGGTTTCAGAAAATTCAGTTTTATTTCTCTAATGAACAAAATATTCTCTGATATTTACATTTTAAGTGGCTATGATTGTACTTAATAATCATTATTATCTGAAGTCTATCTGTGAATTCCTGATAGAATACCTTTAAAAGTTCTTTAAAATAAGCCAAAATGTAGATCTCAGCATGATACATTTTCAATATTCCTGTGAACAGCAACATTTTACCTTGTTACAAATATTTGACTCGGCTTCATAAAACTTTATAAGAAAATGGATTCTTTCTCATATCTGAATAAAATTTTTGCCTCGTTTCAACAACAGAATAATGCAGCTAAAAATACAAATTACTTTTTTTTATTTCTTTAGACTTATGCCAAATGTTACCTTTAAAAGTCAGTTTCAACACTAAAATTTATAAAGAAAAGACAGAGTAAATAATTATAAGTATTTTGCATGTCCTTAAAGGGCTTCCTTATTATGAAAGAACAGAGAAGTTAGGTTGACTTTGTGCTTGATCTGTTATGCAATTTGTTCCTATTTTATTTTCTATGACCTGTCAAATCCATGACAAAAATAAATAAACCTATCAAATGCATGGTTTTTAAGAGTTTTCTTACACTCTTAGAAAGTTAATCTTTTTATTCAAAATTCATCATTCTTTTATTCAGCTGTAAGTGAATCTAGCAGTACATTACCTAATACATGACACAACTTGTTCACATCTTTAAATTTAGTGGTTTTGTTTATATATATGGGGGACACAACTTTGGGCTGTATGGAATTAAAAATAAACTCATATTAGCTGTGCTAGAAGTTTGGATTAAGTTGATCAGCAAAAAAAAATATAATTCTTTCAGTTTATGCTTTAAAGCTTTATTTACATTGTTTTAAAAATAACATGATATTAAAATACTTGGTAAGTGATCTGTTTTGCTTGATGATTTTTGGAATCACGTTCATCACATTCAAAATCTTGCCTTGAAATATGCAGAAAAAGAAAAAAAAAAAAGTCTGTTAGAGGAAGAGACGATACTCATCTATTTTGGTTATGTAAATATACGTGCCCTGTTGTGCTTTTTCCAAAGCTCTTCAGAGTACTCATTTTCTACTTTCTGTTTTCTGTGAAAATGACGTTAGTGCTTCACTCCAGAACCACCACAGAATATCCTTTCTTGCTGCTTTATACAGGAAGCAGCAAGTAAGTGCAAAATGGTAATTATAATAAGAATTGTCAAGGATATTACAGTGATTTATGCCTGTGAAGAATAATTTAGCCTTCTTTCCACAAAGATCTTATAATGATTGCCTCTTGTTCAGGAAGTGCTCTACTGACTATCATTGCTCACTTTGCAAATCCTATTGACCCGGTTGTAACAATTCATATCTTAAAAAACTTTGAAGACTCTGCCTCCTTGACCTTCCTTGACCTGGATTAAAGTGATACCTAGAAACACTGCCTCCATGCATGCTGAATCTGTAATGACATACATCTCTCAATAATTTATTCCAGTGCAACACTCACTTTTACTATATGCCTTCACAAAACGTGTCAGACTTAGTATAATTTAATCATCAGTAATACTTAGCAGAACATATTGAAATTATTAAAAAAGATTATGCTTATTCAGCTTCTGTCTTCTATCAAGTGTGAAGACAGTGTTATAAGAGAATGCAAGTGACTTAATTAAAGAAAGTTTTACATAAATGATTTTTATGAATGGCTTTTCATTTCAGCAAATAAGAGAACAGGTGGATATTTGCTTAGAATATTGATTGCAAAATCAAACCATAGTGTCTCTGCTGTATGAGAATAATTCAGAAATTTGTAATAGATGTGAGTCTGAGACATGTTTCTGCTAAGGGATGTTACAAGGCCTCTGACTGGCAGGCTCTGGGGCCCAGGTGTTGCTCTGTCTCGGCTGCTGGAGCTCAGCCTGGAGCCCTGGAGGCTGATGGATGCAGCTGCTGCTTTGCCTTTTGGAGGCTCAGCCGGTAGCGAGGCTGGGCATGTGTCCCAGAGACACGCTCCTGCACAGACAGGGGACACTGACATGGCTGCTGCAATGACACCCATGGACCTGGCACTGCCTTTAACAATCCCCAGATATGGCACCGCCAGGACTCATATAAGACAACAGATAGCCAAGTCCCTAAAACAGAAGTACAAATAGCCAAATACCTTTCTTCCTCTCCAGCAGATCAGGACTAAAGTTCACTAGTGAAAACACACACATACACACTCACTCTCTAGGCTCACAAGCACTCCCATGCTCATGGTTCCCTCAAATACCAGCACGGTCCCTCTGCCTAATACCTCTGCCTGGACCCTGAACACTCTTACTCACTCCACAGGTGTCCTACTCGCTGGGTGGTCCAGCCTGATGTTCTCTAGCAAACACACACTCACATGTTCATTTCAAAGGCATGCCACACTTGTGCATCCTCCCAGATACCACCAAGAGCACTCTTCCCACCTGATAGCCCTGCCTGAACCAGGGTCCACCCATGCCACCTGGTCCAGCTGGAAGTTTGTCAGCAATTTAAACAGCTCCCTGCCTCCCACACCCACATACACCAGGTCTGTGAAAAATGCACCTTCCTCTCCCCCTGCCTGCGGACACCCAGGTGCACAGGCCCTGTGACCTGCTGTCCCACTCCAGATGCTGGCACCACAGACACATGGACCTGTCACCCTCGCTGTCACTCCAGTTGCTAGCTGTGAATTCATTAACAGTCTCTCCAATTGCTGTCTGAGCACACAGGACAAAGGGTGAGATTACACAGAGATAGTTAAGAAAAGATGTAGTAAGATGACAGGACGGACTGTGATGATTAGGCGTAGGGCTTGGTTGGACAAATGTACTGACCAGTGGTTGCATACACACAACTGGCTCCTCTTTTCCCTCCTCTTATCAGTCTCCACTCCCTTTTTTAGTCCCTGGTCCATCCTTTTTCTCTCCCTTTGAACCTCCCCTAAACATTCCTTAGTAAATTTTGCACAAAGCCACAGCTCCCCTCAAATATATTTAATACCTGTGTTCTCCTGACTCTCCCTTCTTGCCAGCTACATGGGCCAGGCTGACCCTCTCCAAAATTAAGCCTGGGATTTCTTAATGGACCATCAGTTCCCATTTCAGGAGTTCTGGTATGCAACTTTCTCCCTTATTACTTGTCTGTCAGATTTGTGGCTCTGTCGGTTTCATTTATCACTTTGTGTCCCTTTGAACTGGAAAGGTCCTTGATCTGATGACCTAAATGAAGCAAGGGTTCTTACATTCCACATTTGGCCAGTATATTAACAGGTAATTTAGTATATAGTTTTAAAAACACCTGTTTCTAGGTACATCTGCAGAAGTGATTGGCTGGCATTTACACTCAGTTATTGAATTTGCTGGACAGCAGTAGCATTAAAAAATTAAAGAATTATCATTCAAAACTGATGGAATAACATGAAAAAAGTTTTTGTCAGACATTGATATTCCAGATGCACAAAGATGATAAAAATTCTTATGTCTTAAAAATATGATGTACTTTATTCTTTTCAAAGTTTAGAATATTCTTTCATTAGTAATGGAAATAAAATTTTGTACATGGTCTTTGAAATGAATGCAATTAAAACCCCTTATTAATATTTTCTAATATCTTATATAATTTTACATCATATTCCTACTATGTATCTCATTGTTACTTGCTTGTTGTCCTTTTTTAATGCATGGTACATATCCTGAAATAGAATAAGTTATGACAAAAAAAGGCTAAATGGAAATTTATCCTCATTGTCAGTTCTTTCACCTAAATGTCACAATATATGGATGATGACATTTTGGGTTTTTTGTGTGTTGTGGCTTGGGGTTTTTTTTTCATGTTTTGAGCCTTCCGTCAGGTATCAAGATATGAGATTAATGCTTTATATTTTGTTGAACCCTGCTCTTTTAACTTAAAGGTGTAGGGATGACTTCTGTAAAAAAAAAAAAAATAAATTGGCCAGGATGTATTAAGTGCTGAACACAAAATTTTAAAAAGACAAAGAAAATCTAGATGAGATATAAAACTTTCTTCCATAAAATATTGTAAGGGAATATCATCTAGTTATACACTAAATCTACATTATGTATGGCAAAACTAAAAAAGAAGTCTGACAAATTATTCAGTAACTTTCTTACTATATGTTCATCAGAACATATTCACATACTAAAGTAATATTTGAACACTTTATAGATGGAAGGTAAAGCCCAGGTAATCTGACAAGAAGAATCCACCACTTCATTTCAGTTCTGATTTTATAAACACACTCTTATTTTGCTTTTTTAAAAGCAACCTTCAATTGAAATGTCCAGCTTCCTACTTTACCTTGGTATGAACCATAATGTCAGTTTGGTGGTTCCTACAACATAACTGTTGTAACCATGGGAAATATTTCACTAGATGGTTCAAGAATAAAACTGAATGATCATTATGATTCTCACATACATTTCCCAGACATATTTAAATGACTTATTTACACTAGTATTAGAGAAATTTTCAGAACAAAAGGAAACTAAGAAAAAATGCTAATAGCAATACTTAAATATGACATAACAGGGATCAATTTAATTAATAAAAAATTTATATTATGTTCTGAAGAAAGATACAAGAATAAAAACTACTAATTTTATTCATTTTTATGATTTAAAGAAGATTTTTTTTACGTAAACTTTGATGTTAAAATCTTACTGCAAATATGAAGTGGGAAGTAGTAGAATGGTTATAAAGAAGAGGTTAAAAATACACTAAAGTGAATAATCTTAGAAGAAATTCGATCATGTATTTCAAAGTGTTTTTACATCTTCTGTTACTGGCAATTTTGATTGCTTTGTAATTATTATAAATTTTCATTAACAATTCTTTTGGGCTAGTCACCACTTTACAGATTAAGAGCTGAGACATAAGTCATGAATCTTTTCTAATAATCTCTCTGATCTTTTGATTCCAAGCTGGAAGAACATTGTTTCTCTTGATCAAAACTCGTGTTCCTCAAAAAAAGAAGCTAAACTGAAGGATGAGACCCATCTACCTTAACTTTAGTCATTTGAAAGTCCAGTCAGTCATCAACGCTTTTCCCATCATCAGTTGAGAGAGATAAAGACAATTGTACAAAAAATCATCAGGGCAAATTGTCCCCTGGATCTTCTTACCACTGTCTCCGCTGATTGAAGTTAGGAGTCTAAAGTTAACAGAGATAAATCCTACCTCAAGAGACTTACTGAAAATCACAAAAGTCTGTAGTTGAGCTAAAAATGAGATCATGTGTTTAACCCTAGCTGAGGGTCTTACCCCTTAAGACCACCCTCCATACCTGATAGAAGATTAAAAATAATTAAGTGAAAAATTATTAGAGAGAAATGAAGTACAAAGGAATGATCTGAAATAAGTCATTCAGACAGTGAGGTGATTGCAAAGATGGCAGGTGTTTCCCCATGTGTCATTAATTAGCAAATTGAATGAAAACAAACTAAAATCATTATGTGATATTTTTCTCATTAGATACAGGCAAAAGGAACTATGAAAGCTGTAATTTGGGTTTGGTTTTTTTTGGGGGTGGGGAAGCATCAGCAAAAAAGAATAAATTGTAACTACTAGTAAATTGTTCTTCAAAATGAAGAAAGTTTTTTTTCTTTAGTCATTTTTGAAGAATTTTACAAAAGTGTTTGAAATGCAGGTATACATTTACTGATAAAGGAAAGTGAAATATGTTTGTCTAAGATCCTGTGAAGCAGGATTTTCAACATCTAAATACAGAACCTTGGAACTTACATGTCTGTCATTTTTAGTACACCACTTAAAAGGCTACCACTCATAGACGTTACTTATACACTATGGAAAGTGGTACTTTAAAAACAGTATGAAATTCTGCCAGACATAAATCTCAATTGCTCTATGCATGAGTTGTTTGTTTGTTTGTTTGTTTTTAATATATATATAAATGCTCGATTTATTCTTGTTACTATTGAAGAAATTCTTAACACTGAGAGAGTGTCTTGGGCTATTCAGGTCTAGCACCACCCAGGAGAGATGGTATAAAATTTCTCCTGGAGCAGCCAGGAGGGACACCATGAATGTCAGTTACATCATTTGTGAATTTTCTGTGTAAACGGACTGTGCTCTGATAATCAAGGATAGCTGTTTCCCTAGTATAAAAATGAAGTTTAGTTTAGTCTTTGTTTTTTAATTAATGAGATGCAAGGATATGAGCACGTCTGTGAATCTTGTTCTTTCTGACATAAACAAATAATTATGTTCCTACAGTCATGTGCCTGAAAATTGCATCTTTCACTTTTAGTTCCTCATGGTTAGTTTATAACATCTGATGATGCTATGTTTACCCTGCTAGAGTTTAGTATTTACCCTTTTAGAGAGAGTTACAAGTAAATTAGAATGTTGTGGTTTAACCCCAGCCACCAACAGTACGAGGCAGCCGCTCCCTCCCTCCCTCCCTTCCCTTGGTGGAATGGGGAGGAGAACTGGAAATATAAAAAAAAAAG
>JAVJGI010000001.1:29451007-29474811 GCA_035590275.1 Ibycter americanus
TTCCCTTGGTGTAATGGGGATGAGAACTGGAAATATAAAAAAAAAAGGTGAAATACGTGGGTTGAGATAAGAAAAGTTTAATAATTGAAACAAAGTCAATAATGACAATGATGATGATGATGATGATGATGATGATGATGATGATGATGGAAAGGGCCATAACACAAAGAGGAAGAGAAATAAAACTCAAGGGAAAAGAAAAACCCAAAACAAGTGACGCACAATACCATTGCTCACCACCCACTGACCGATGCCCAGCCAGTCCCTGAGAAGCAATCCCCCCCCAGCAAACTCCCCCCAGTTTATATACTAAGCACGATGCCATATGGTATGGAGTATGTATTTGGCCAGTTTGGGTCAGCTGTCCTGGCTGTGTCCCCTCCTAATTTCTTGTGACCCCCCAGCCCTCTTGCTGGCAGGGCATGAGAAGCTGAAAAGTCCTTGACTTTGTATAAATACTACCCAGCAACAACCAAAAACTAAAACCTGAAAACTATCAGTGTGCTATCAACGTTGTTCTCACACCAAATCCAAAACATAGCACTGCACCAGCTACTAAGAAGAAAATGAACTGTGTTCCAGACAAAACCAGGATATAGAATTGGCAGACCACATGTTTTTAATTTTTTTTTTTTTCTGATGGTAAGCCATTAAGACTCCATATAGGCATTTTGTAACAAGCAGTCCTCCTTACAGAGGAAATCAGCAAAAAATTTATTTATCTTGAAGAAAATTCAGTTGAAATTAAATAATTCATCCTTTTCTGCAGAAACTGGTTGAAAAATCAAAAATATTCTTTTTCAACAGACATTAGACTATACTAAAAAAACAATCTAAGCTATCTAATTTGTATTCTCAGAGGACAACCTTAAAGGTCATGCTGGTTTTTCCTTGCATTAAGAAGAAATAACTTTAGAAAAGGTTAGTGTAATTAAGGTTCTCCAGGTTTTTTGGTTGTTGTTTTTACTGCTGCTGAAAGAAAAACCTTCCAACCTAACATCTGGACAAAAGAACAATCTCTTCTATTGTTAATCTCATAGGTAATCTCAACTCCTAGCTGCTCATCTTGTTTAACTGACAACATAGAAATATATTACTTATCACAGTGTAGAACTGAATTAAACTTTCTTGTTTGTTTGTTTTCTTTTTACAATGGTTAAGAGTACACTGTATTTAGATTGGGAAATTATTTGGGGAGCAGTTAACCGCAATGCAATAGTAATACTACTGAGGAATAGAATATTGATTTGCGATAGCAAAACACAGCCAGGAAGCCCCACAGAGAGCCTGCAAAAGAGAAGAGAGTGGATAATCATATTGATCGTAAGAATAGTTCTTTTGATAGAATAATTAACATTATATATTTGTATATGTGTATGAATGTGTGTGCATATATGTCTGTGTGTGTGTACGGATACAGATATAGATACCTGTCAGATACAGATATAGATATCTGTATTCATGTGCTGGGTGTGTGTGTGAGGGGGTGTGGCAGGGAGATATTCTAGGGGGTTTCCCTGGCTTAAAAATATACTTCTAAATAAATCTAAATAAATAACTCTAATTAAGAAAAGATAGGAGAATTACTCAAGGACATTCAGTGATTCAATGGAAGTCAAAAAGGGAGCAGCATCTCTCAGTTGCTAACTTTGTAGCCAGCATAGATAGATACCATTATCTCTTTAGCAACAGAAGGTGAGGATGTCAGTGTCATGTATGTGTGGAACATTAAGAAAAAGGACAGAAAAAAAGTCAGTTAGGTTAAAAAATTTTCAGGTACCCTTTCCAAAATCACCAAAGCCAGAAATGGAGTTCAAAATGCTGGTGAACAGCTGTTGTGGTGAGGGATGTGTTGAAGGAGCTGTCAGACAGCTAAAGGAAGGAAAATAAAATAAACTGTTTTCTCCTTACTGTACTCTCAAAGGTACTATAGTCAGAATAAGGAAGCAGAAAAAAAATTAAAAATTTAAAAGAGCTACTGTAAGATCATAACTATTTTCGTTACATGTGATTTTCATCCAAAGGAGTGTTTGACCTTTGATATACCCCTGTTTTATAACAGCAAACATTTCTCAAGTGACTCAAGCACTACCTCTTATGGCTCAGTTCATTGATTTAGACCTACCATAAATTACTTTTTTTCAGTATTCTTTTTTGGTCCAGTAACAGGATACTTCAATAATATGAGGGTGTTGTGGTTTAACCACAGCCAGCGGCTAAGCACCACACAGCCACTTGCTCACTCCCCGCCACGTTGCGATCAGGGAGAGAATTGGAAGAGTAAAAACAAGAAAACTCATGGGTTGAGATAAAGGCAGTTTAATAGGTAAAGCAAAAGCTGCACACTCAAGCAAAGCAAAACAAGGAATGAATTCCTCTATTCCTCTACATGTTGTTCACACCTAAGGATAAACATATTCTTTGAGAAAACAAGCAAGATCAAATCAGTAGTAATTGTATGTTACATGTAATTTGACTTGATAATTTTATTATGCTTATCTTTTGTATGTTAGCTGCAGTTTTCCATGGACCTGAAAATTTGCACAGAGATCCAATGGAATGCAATGATATGCTTTATTTTTTTCTTTTCCAAGGTCCTTCTCTCAACTACATAGATTAACTCTCTTAGCTAGATAACTTACAATATCATGAAATAATAATATCAAAAGGTACATGTTAGAAGCAGTTTAATTTTTAAGTTGGGTAGGTCTATATTTAAAAAGAACACTATTTTACATTTTTAGATAAACCTTTACATCTTTAAAATTGATGTTTATGCCAAGAAACATATTTGCCTATGTTTTGCTGCCAAAATACTTTTTCCTTTCTGTATAAGTAAATTTTACTTCAATAAACCCAAATAAACTCAATAAACTCAAATACAGCTTTGCCACTGGCTTTTAGGTGGTACCACACTTTTGCTTTCTAGGCTGCTGACTGGGTGCTCTGTACCTCCCTAGTAACAAGAAAAATGCGATCCCAATTCAGTAACACAAAGATGACGCTAGTTACACAGATAGTAGATGCTTCATAAAATGGAGGTAAATTTCTGTCTATTTGCTTCCAGGTTAATCTCCACCTGCCGATTCATTGGTGGCTCAGAATCACATCTTGGATTTGTAGGTAACCATGGGTTTCACAGAGACTACATATCTTTAATTCTGGCTAAACAAGGAAGCAGTTAAGTGTAATTTCATATGGTGATAGTTGAAACAATGGACTCTAATATGTGGAGTGTGCGAATGTTTACTTCAGTAAGATTATCAGACTGAGGACCTTGTCAAAGTGGGATGTGGATAAAGCTATAAAGTAAGTAAACAGCATAAAAATCATCACTAGGAAGAGACCACAAATGCAAGTAAATATAGATAGAATCTTTATTAACCTTCGCTCTCTTTCTGCCCGCCTCAAAGATCTAATGAAGCAGATGTTTCTTTGTGGTGCATCATCCTTTCGACAAAACTATAAGAAAAAAGCTTCTTCAAGTTTATCACAGAATTTCTTGCCAAATAAAATGTACTGAGAAATAAAATGTACTGTAGAATGTCCTAGAAATTGTTAGTCATGTATGTGCCCTTACTGAACTGGCTAAGGGAAGAACTTTGGTTTGTGTGTCTGAAAGCTCTGTTTATTGTTCATGTTCCTGACCTATTTTGTAATTCATAATCACAGTTTCTCTTTCCCAGGCTTCTAAAGCCTGAAACTCTTTGCCCATCCTGCATCCTCTGCAGCAACATCACCTGCCCCCCCCCCTTCCCCCCCCATCCTGCCCCATTGCACTGGAAAATTAATAAAGAGAAATTGAGAGGTAGTGGTCAGATATCTGTCTGAAATGAAACGCTTTGAAACTGAAAGAAGAAATAACTTCCTTTTTTTTTGCTCAACCTAGTTTAAAGGAAACAGGGATATCTACCTATGATAGAAATCATATACTTTTGAATCACAGAACCCATTTCTCCTTCCCATAGTGGAATCCACTCTTAGCTAGCTACTCAGGTTAAAGTGCTAAATTCATCAAAAACTTTTGCATGAATTCATATGGAAGCTGTACATTCTATAACAGAACACAGGAGTGCATAAATACTTTCCTTAATTATTCAGGGTTGGAAAGCCTGTAGTATAAAAACCAAGTTTGTATGCAATTGGCACAGCTGCTCCAGCCCACATGAAGACCAATCAAGCAATAAAGACTACAAAAATTTTCTATCTACTGTTGACAGTCACTGGTCCTTTTGTCTCTGAACTGCTGCACCTCATCAAAAATAAAAGTATGTTAGCCCTCTGTGTAAACTTTGTGTGAAAGAAGAAAACTAAAAGTGTCAAGTATCTGTTTAAAATAAAGCATACAATTAAGCTCCCTCTGCATTTGGTTCTGAGACTGCAGAAAACACCAATAATTTTTCAGATGGCTCTATCTGTTAACGAAAAACCTAAAAATGCCAGTGAGTAAGAAAGATCAACAAATCAAACAGTAGCATATTTAGAGGGTTAAGACAGTACAGTTCACAAGCATCATTTGCAGATTATAGTACTAAAATTCTAGTCAAAGGTTTCAGTGCCAATTATTTTAATGAGAAATAAAAGTGACAGAACTGGAAAGCCTCTAGTGACAATATCCATAAATGAAGGGAAAAAGCTGGAAATTTAACCTGATCTCATGACAGTGTCTCTTGGCTATGTTTTATGGGGTTTATTTTCCTTTATGCCCTCCTTAGAACTGAATCTTGTGCTACATATGTATTTTTCATCCATCTATACCTTTATTAGTAAAAACTGACCTATGTCTACTCACATTACTCCAGTGTCTCCTGTCTCTGTAATCTTCATAGTCTAGATA
Organism: Ibycter americanus; assembly: GCA_035590275.1. Taxonomy (NCBI): domain Eukaryota; kingdom Metazoa; phylum Chordata; class Aves; order Falconiformes; family Falconidae; genus Ibycter; species Ibycter americanus. The sequence goes on from JAVJGI010000001.1 coordinate 29,455,845, forward strand.
TGTGCCCATAGTAGCCCTGAATAAACTATACTTGTTTTACAGACAGCCTAATATCTAACATGAAATGTTCATGCTGGCAAAACTCTGTGCTTGATTTCTTTCGGTGTGACATGCTTTCAGGGCATGGAACCATTTTGCACAGTCAAATGATACTCTAACAAAAAAATTTCTTCAGGTTCTGCAGATAATGGATTACAACCGAGTGCCTTAGGTATATTATCCATTTCCATAAGACACAAGACTTGCAGGCATTAACTGCCTTGACTGTTAAAGCACAGTCCTCTAAGAGTATTCTATTAAAACTGTATTAAAACTTGCAGCAGTTATAGCCCACATGATACTTACATAGACAAACTAATTTTTTCATATCAGTGAAGGTGAGGGTGAAATTCACATAGTGAGAGATATTTAGCAACAGCGAGAGTTTGGCTAGTAAGAAACATTTGTAATAATTGTAAAGATTAGAAAGTCTTGAGAAGTAATGTGGAGAAAAAATTGCATTCAATTGTAAGGAAAAAGTATATAACTTTCTACAGAATTAATTTATTAAATAAAATGTTGTTCCACAAAAGATGTTGAGGCAAGTTCACGTACACAAAGATTTTTTGGGAGGATCCATAGTTTATTACATAGATTAACTCTAATGGTGAAAGATATTTCTGGAGAAAAATCAAACCAAAAATAGATAGGAAGAATGGGAAAAAGAAATACTCTTCCCAGAAGCCAGCAAGGAAAATAAGTGATAGAAGTCCCAGGGTAAGCAACCCCCTTGGGTGTCCACTCCAGCACAGTAGGTCATTCCCCCTGTTACTTTTCCCATAGCAACTATAAACTTTACATGAGGATCTGCTTAAACTTCCTATGGGCTATTCCTATTTATCCTACTTTTATTGGTGGCTAGAGAGCGCTCTGGTCAGGAGCAGCTGCTTACATTCTAGCAGCTTATTAAGTTGTGTGCGTACACATTACTAGGTCCCCCAATATAAATCAAAGCTACAGCTGGGGCAGGAACAGTGGGGAAAGGAAGGATGATCCCATGGCCCAGTGACAATCATTTCCTAGGAGGGCCCACCATAACAACAGTACTGGGGCTTGCAGGTGCAAGAAAAAAATGCTGCCACAGAGGACCTGCAAAATACAGTACCACATCAGCCTGTGTGTAAGGATACGGAGCTGCAAGTGAAAGGCAGGCTACTGAGGTACAAATGGAGGACTCTTAGCGTTATAAAATCTGATGACACTTAAGGGACTGTGCAACACTTGAACAGAATTATTAAATATTTTTAAAATAGTTTCTATGGATTTTTTTTAGACTGAAAGCTTAATAGAATTATTAACTGCCCATTAATTCAAATAAGACAGAAATATCTATAAAATTCTGCATTAGTATGAACCCTCTTTTTTCCTGATATTTTCAATTTCTATCAAATATTCAAATTTCTCCTAAAGGGTATTAATAAGATCACAGCTGAAGTCCTGTTTCCAGGATTTACTAGCCAAAGAGAAAACATTTACATAAACATTCTCTACTATTTTTTTCTTTGACATTCTAATACAGTCTTCACAGAAACAAAAATTGTATCACCTTCTAGCAGCATTCAATATTTCATTATGATGTTTTAATAAGATACTTCTGAAAAGACTGTTCTTTTATATGTGTTCTTTTATATGAAGACTGATATCAATCTAGTGCATTAGTTTATGTGAAAGATGATTTCCTTTAACAAGTTTGAGGTGAATATTAAAGTATTGGATTATTCATTATAACTTCTTAGCTTTCTATCTAGTTTGAAAATTTTTGATATTTCATATGAAAGCATTAGCATGGTATATCTGTCAGTGTTAAAAAATGAAAATTTTCAGATTTAATATTTCACAGGTTTTTTCAATAATTTATTTTGATTCACAGCTTGCTTTCTGTTACATTGTATTCTTCCTCAAACAACTAATCAAAATTGTGCATAATAAAACAGATCATATATATTCTTTACAAACCCAAAAAGAAAACAAACAAATTAATTCAAAATTTAATTTTTGCTTTTCTAAGTTATGATTTGTGAAAAGAAATTACTTAATCAATATAAAGTTCCTGACCAGTTCTTCTCAGGCTTTTGAAAACCTAATAACTTTTAAATGATTGCATGAGAACAGACTTGTCCTGAAAATTTAATAAGAGCTACCTAGCCTGTATCAGGTCTTATTAAAATCTGTTTTTAATGGGTAGGGAAAGAAATAACGTATTATTACAATCAAATGAACAGACTGAATTTTGGGTGGAATACCCTTGTCTACTTCCCAGTACATTTGTTTTTATATATTGAATATGTATCATAAGATGCAGTTACATATGCTGGCATAAAATATGATGTAACAAATTCAAGAATCTGTTGTACTATTATAGAAAACAATGTCATATAAAGAAAAAGTTAGAGGCAAAACAAAACAATGAACAAAGGAGATAATAAGATATTACCCAGTTTTAAAACATTGTCTGAAGAGTCTATCGAGATTTATTTTTCATAGTATTCAGCATAGTATATGACCACTTTAATGAAAACTGGCATCTTACCCATGACCCATACGGAGAAGTATGAAGTCTACAGAAAAACAAATGTGCTAACTAATTACCTGTGAAAATACTGATCTGCTTTCAAAACCTGATCTTTGCAATAACTTTTCCCCCATATGTTTGGACAAGTGTTCAAGGTGGCATACCTTTTGCTTTCTACCAGGAGTGGGGAATTTACTTCACACATCTGCTGTAAGTTCTTATGCATTTAAAGAAAAATAATCATATTTAGTGGCAAATATAGAGGAAACATTATAAGTAATATACCCCATCCCACATAAGGCTTGTTTGCATGCAGCGTTGCATCTTTTTAAACTCTTAAAAGACATTTTACTTCAGGGTTTTTTTGTTTCATTTTGTTTTTTAAATACCTTAGGTATGCCAGTACAAAAATCCCAAGTAATGTAGACACTGGGCTATACGTGACAAGCTCTGCTAACACTAGTATGGCTGTTTATGAGCCATTATAGCCACTGTGTTCCTTTGTAGGCTGAATTAATTTTGTGAAAGTCAGATAGATAATACATTTGGGGAGTTGGGGGTTAAAGTAGTATCAGTAAAGCTTACCTGTTTTTGGAACAAATCTGCAAAAATTATTAAAGTCTGACAGGTTTCCTCTCACAACACTGAAAAGGGCTTTGCTGTATAGAACAGACAACATACCTATTGCTTTTACTCAAGAAAATAATTAACATATGTTTACCAGTGGTATTTATAAAATTACTAAACAAAATTCTCATTCTAAAGAGAAACGTGGGGATTTCACACTAATTTTATTGTTGTTAGTGATTTTATTAGAATGTGCTGAAACAGCTATAAAATTCTAAGACAGGTAAGAAAGACCGACATTATTAATCTTATTTATTTTTCCTTTATATTGACTGATTGTGTTTATCTAATATGTAATAAGGTTAATGTGCAGCAAATCTAGGTTGTGTAAAGAGTATCTATGCTGGTAAAAAAATATGGAGCTCTTAATCCAATGTAAACTAAATGAAAAAAATCTTAAGGCACTTAAACATTCACGTCCTTCAATATTTCTGGATAGCAAAGACTCACTTTTCTAACACCAGGCATGATTTTCAAGTATGTAGCTATAGTATTGTGAAACTTACATCCAAGTAACATTGTGTTTTTCATCTAACATCTAATGACATTGGATTTTAAATTACCATTGTGATTTAATGCACTGCATTTTATCTTCCACTTCATGGCACACATACTGGAAAGCCCCAATCCTCCACAGTTAGCTTTCTGCCACTTAAGATCGTTTCAAAAGTTCTTCGAAGCTATGAAGAGATGTAGCCTTTTTGTCATATTCCTTCCACTGCTTTCATCCACAAATAATAGTTTTTCTACATCTGAAAATGGTCCACTAACATTTTTGTACACATCCTTGAACAAGAGAGGCTTTTTGCATTATAAATTTATCTATTTTGTGAAGAATGATGTAGCATTTCTCCACACTATGTATTTGCTTTTTATAAAATTTGCTACTATAGCATATTGACGTGCTTCTTAACAAATGGATAATTACCTCTCTGTATTTAAATTTAGACTATAGCCCTTGATAGTCCTGTGACAGTTAATAATTTAAAAGGAATTAGGTCAATAACACTTGCTTAGTTTTAGCTAATTTATCAATAGTTGTGATGAGTTATTTTATACACACACAGAGACAACCTCTGTCAGAATCTCCTTTACCATGTTTTAAGCCAAGTAGCTAAAACTGTTAGATATTTTCTCTAGTTGAATAATACTCATAGTTGAATATATCATATAATGTTGCAGTCAAAATAAACTTGTCCTTAATATAGAGCTAATTTAAGAGCTCAGCATCAAATTTTTATTTTTGTGGTTTTCTATCATCATTGATGAATGAATAAGTGATAGCAACACATGATGATTTATAACCACTTCTGTAAGAAAGCTGTGATTTCCAGATCTTGTTTTGTGTTCAACTTTTCCTGAAAATTCTATTTAAATCTGGAACTGTAAGGAATTGCAGAAATAATTTTTAAAAATTCACATTTGAACTATAAAACTGGTGACAGATTTTGAATTATATGACACAACATACTGGATATCCAAGAAGAATCATTCTTTCAGATCTTGTGTAAGTGATCAGTACAAAGTAAATTGTGAGTTTGATGAGCTTAGGCCTTGTTTGTGATTGTTAAGTGCTTTTGTAAACAGTTGGCATATTGTTCCAATAAGAAAAGCTTTCTGGAGTAAGACACAGTCAACAGTATTGGCAGGGTAGCTTCTGTTACAATGTGGTGTTTAAGGCACAGTGTTTCTAAATCTGATAGCAGGCATTCATTTTGCTATGTCAAGTTTTCACTCCTGCTTTCAATTGTCATTGGTATGTCACATAAGCGAATGAAGGAGGTCCTTTGGGCATGGTGACAAACTGTGAGCTTTTGGAAAGAAATGCAAGTTTCTTTACTGTAAAGGAATGTGTGGTACACAAGATCTATTCTACAAACTCCAGCTTTACGCACTGAGACAAAAATAAAATCAGATATGTCTCTGGCTAACAGAAAAACTCCAAGAGTAAATGCAGATACATCAAGAAAGAAATTAATTTTTTGTGTGGATTGAGCAATTTTAGGAGGAAATAAGAATATTCCAGAAGTCCTTCTGATGACACATACCGTATCCCCTTGAGGGTTTCTGTGACACAGCTTTGCCCAAATAACTATAGCAGCACACTTGCCTAACATAAACATCTCTGAAGCAAACTGAATAATTACCTTTGAGCATGGTCACAGAATCTCTGTTGTCATCCAAAGGGGGAAAAATAAATAATAAATAATTACACCAAATATACAGCAAAATCCTAAATAATGCTCGTTACCAGTCCATGGACTTGGATGTGTTATTAATATTGCTGTCAAACAGGAACCACAATATATGAAAATGTTTCCATCAATTATTAATCAACAGAAAATTATGAAAACAATCACAGGAAATACAGCTTAACAAGAAAAATCTGATATAGCTGACCAGCAAACAGAATTAAATGTATTTCTCTCTCCAGAAAGAATGCTCAAGAGTAGATGACAACAGCAGCAAATTAACATTCTCCAGCCTCTCTTGAGGGATACCATTGTCTGTTGGATAACAAGAAATATAGTCATAGACTGCATTTTTGGAAGCATGAATGTGCAGTATGTAATGTTAAAGCTATTCTTCACGAGCAAAGATGAAATGCCCTTATATGTAAACCAAAAAGTTATTGTTATTATAATAGAAGTCTAAACATTTTAATCCAAAAATCATTAATAATGCACATCTAATTATTACAGGAAGAGAAAGAATATATCAGTGTAGGAAAACGTTTCAGTAATATTGTAGTTGTCAAGATTATTACACATGAAATTTTTCTTTTCTACCCCTTTTGCTCTTATGCTCATGCTTCTGCTCCTCTGGGTCCCAAGGTTAGTGGCTTCATTCTGGCGTGATGACTAGTCAGCACCTGAAGATTTTTGCTGGGAGGAGTGTGATGCTCATGTTGATGGTTTCTTCTTCACTCTAGAGTCCACCTGGGGTCATTTTCATGTTTGCTAGCATGCTTTTATACATTTTCTCTTTCCACATTGCTTTGTAACTCCAGCTTATGTCTGAACTCACTATATATGGTGACTTTCACAATCTGTAGATAGTATCGCATTGTACTCTGTTGCTTCTGAAAGCACATATGCATTTCTTTAACTCATCATGTTAGTGGTCGCAAACGCGAGTAAAACTTATCTACAAAGCAGATAAGCAGGCATTTCTTTATTCCAGTGCTGGGGAACACAGGGGATAGCTCCACCAAAGACGTGTTCACCCACAAACATAGAACACAACATATTTATATACTTTTGTTGTTACATAAGTTCTTTTACATAAAAATGTATAGAATGCCCACTTCTTATTTTGACCTTTACCATGACTGGTTATCATATACCTCACCTTACCTATTTTTCTATTCTAAACTGTAATCATTGGTCAACTTTATTGATTGTAATCCTAGATATTAAAATCAAGAGGGGAGGATACATTGATAGAATATTCATGTGATTTTCAGGAAATCATTATCATATTTAAATGTCTCTGACGCATGCATGGTTATGTTGGATGGGGGTCCTGTGGTGGTGGTTGATAGTTTTGCTCACTGTGTCTGCTGGTTGAACTCCATCCTTGTGCATGCTCATTTCATGCTTTGGCTGATCTCCCAAACTAGAATCAGTCTCTTCTGGTGCCCATTGTTTTAACTCAAAGTCCATAGCTAGTACTTACTGTTTTAATTCAACATCCACAATGATTTCCATACTGATTTGTGTAAGCAGTTACCTGTTCCCATGGACCTTAACAAATCTTATATTCCTGTAACTAATATAACTCTAACTCTATATTATTCATATAATCAAAATCAAAATCATATTCTAAAAATAAAAATCAAATCATATTCTAATAATCAAGCTATTTTATTAGAGTAACTGTAACAATCGTGTGATTTTTTTACGGCCATGGAGTTTCCAGTGCCAGGCCTGTTTCTTATCCCTTATCATCCCCAGCCTGCACTACCTCACCATGCATTCTGCACCTGCACTTCTCAAAGCCTCCGCTGCCATAACAGATCTGTATTTTCCTGCATTATGTCATTGTGTTAGAATTGTAAAACCATGATGGTACCATACAAATATGACCAAAACTAACAGAAATTCAGTGCAGACACCTGCCCAGTTAGAAATATTGCTGCTGCAACTTCACTAAGTAAAATAAAACTACAGACAGGTCAAGAAATTTCGGATACAGTAAGCTTTAGCAGCCTCTATCCTGAGGCCTTGTAGACTGAGTACAAAGTTAATGACATGTTACTAGCAATGACAATACTCAGCTACAAGTATTTGTCTGTGTGCTCAGGAAAGAGAGGGGCAAACCAACAACAAACAAAATACATTTGAAATACACAGCATCTTTTGTGAAGCAAGGGGAAAACCTCTCATAACTATATCACACTACAAGTATTTGATAAACAAAAATGGAAAAGTACCACAATGATTTCTACAAATACATTATCCAACATTAGGGGTCTGCACTCAGCAAAATGTTAATTTATATGAGAATGTGTAGCATGGATTGAATAGGAAAACAGGACTTTTAGTGATTATTAAACAAAAATTATGTGGGTGATATGTGTTAATTGAGCAATTATGAAGAGATGGTGTAGCTGGGAAACACAAGTTATCATGCAATTTACATTTTCTACAATGCAGTCGTGTCTTTTTGAAGCTCTGTCATAAACACAACAAATAAAATATATTTTTTATGGCCCCATAAGGAACTAAGTGTCCAGAAAACAGTAATTCTAGCAGGTTACTGTTGCTGAGAACTTAATGGAATATACTTGAAATCTTCCTCTGCTTACACAGGCAGTATTCCCTCAAATTTTCCATGTCTCTCCCTTTTGCCACTTCCTTTCACAAAATAATCCTTAAATCAAACCCTCAAAACATGACCTAGAAAACTATATAGACTATTTACAAAATATATCAAGTGGCAATGACATACGTAGTATTAGTATGCACTTTCTTTCAAAAATAATTAAATGCAAAGGAGTTCATCTATGCTTATCAGATTGCTGATTTACATATACATTATTTTGTTGAATTTGTTCTGAACTTGTACTGAAAATGCTGTTCTGGTATTTGCTGCTGAACAAAAGATGCATGAAGCAATGGCAGCAAAATAACCTGTTAGTTTTTACAAGTTTGTAACATATCCATATGTCCCTTAACTTCAAAATTAAAAACAATATCAGGAAATACTTTTTGTCATATATATCTTAATTCAGTTGACCTGTTTATACTATTAAATATTATTATGATTTTCATGTATATCAATCTCAAACACTTTCTGACTTTCATGAAAGAAGATAAATAAATCCTCCGGTAGAAAATAAATAAATTAATACCGTATTTCTGAAATAAAAGTTTCACCATTCAGCGCACACAGATCTGGTGCAGAGCTTGCTTTGTCTATGTATTTAACTGCCCTGATGGCTATTTACAAAAGAAGACATTAGGACTGAGGAGGAAATGCTTAGATGTCTGGTAACTAAAGGTTTTTACAGAGGGTTATGAAAAAGTGTGAACAAAAACCTGAAAAACAGCTGATTTGAAACAAAGATCTGGCTCATTATATTCAAGGTTAATGCAGCTGCCTTTTGCGCTCTTTTCGTATAAATTGTTCTCATTCTGACTCCATTCCTTACTTTACCAACACCAACATATGAATTAGTCAGGGGACCTCATAAAAGTCTGCTCATGCCCAGAGCTGCCGATCTTCACTTTCTGCAGTTCAGCGGCTATTTAATTTTAATTGCTCCCCAAGCTTAGGCCAATTCTGGATGGCAAAAGCAGGGCAAGAATCTTTCACTGCTCCTTTGAAGTTTGAAAAGCCTGTATTCAGATTGCCTCAGGCTCTTATTCTTACATTTATGTGAAAATGTAAGCTGCTGAACACTTCTGTTGAACATCTACAACACTAACTTAACAGGAAGTATCTTGTAGAGTGCAGCTTGATTTTTTTCCGGTGGATTTCATGTTAAGGGTCTTAATAAAAATAATTGAAAAATGTAATAAAAATTTAGGAAAATCCATGCTAATGAGTTTGGATAGTGTAGATTTCAGATCATATTGCACAATCCATTAAACTTTGGGAGAATTATTACATCTGCGTATAGCCCCAAGTGCATACTACAAGTAAATCACAACTTCACTTTCTCATATACAAAAGTTTCTCACAAAGCAAAAGCAGTAAATGTTGCCCTGCTGACGGTTTTGCAAAAAGATGAGAGAAATAGCTTTATCCCGTCCCTTCATCCCTCATTCTTTCCTTGCCAACAGCAAAACTCAGGCTTCATGAAGGAAATCACTTTGAGCTCTGAGAAAATTGAAAGAGTGAATCACTACAGGAGATAAGCTGAAGCTGATGGTGATGCAGAGAATAACATATTCCCTTGTGGGTGTTTCTTCATGGGGAACGTTTTTCAACAGGAAAAAAGAAGTATGCAGTAATACCAAAAGGTGTCTTCTCTTGGAATCTAAAGGGATGCATTTAAACACTTTTTTCTGTATGCATTGCCACAAATTTAAAAGTCAAAGAGTTAATAATGCTGGAGGTATGAAAATACTGAGCTAAATCTTCAGTGAAATTAATATAATTATGTACATTAAAGAAAAAATTGCATTGCCAAATTAATGTGTTTTTTCTTCCCACACAATTGTATGGCATCTGTGCTGAGCTGACCGGACAAAAGTATAGACAAAAAAGAGAGGGTGGAGGGAAAGAGAAGAAAATTATTTGTAAACGTTTGTGTGCCTTAAAGATTTGGCTTGTATTTACCAAAGCTATGGTAGAAGCTAAAAAAAAACCTGATAAAATACAAGTGCTAGGTTCCAAGAAACCAAATTTTCATATAACATGCTTACATTCTTTTTAATTCCACATTTCTACATGAGGAAATGTAGCAACTGCTATGTCTTACCCTGGATTTCTTTTACTTATTCTTGAAAAACACCATTTTTCAGATAATCTCCAAAATAAGCTTTAGAGGCTTTCATGAACAAAGTAGATTATTTTTCTGTTAAATAACCTGCTTGATTACACTCTCACTTTTAGCATTATTCTTGTCTTAAAATTATGATACTTAGCAACAACAGAAGGTATTGCTTTTAAAATACCTTCATTTCACTATTAAGTTATATGTGTTCTACCAGCTACAAGTTCAAAAAAAATCTTTTGCTGGTTTTAATCCAGTTTTTATTCTATTTTGTTGATTTTAAAAATAATTTCTGCAACTTATTAAAAATCTTCAATATTATCTAACTCAAAAATTCAGTAGCTACACTGAGTTTTATGAGTCAAAATGTCATCAGTCCTTTCTGCTTTCTATATGGCCTGTCCCAGAAGGTAACAGGTGCCCTACTTCTTTTGTTAAGAACTACTCGGTATCTGAAGTGCCTGTTCTATAGAGGTAGTTATCTATTTCTGTTTTAGTATACGTTGCAATATATCCTTAGACAGCCAAAACTCATAAAATAACCCTAAATTTCACAAAGAAATTCAGATTTATGTTAAATAATATGAAACTCAAATTATTAATATTTCTGAGGTAAATGAGTTTATATTTGAAGTTACGTTTCAGTTGTTAGATTTTTGAGTGTCTGCAGGTACAAGAAATAAGCCTCTAAAAACATACCACATTCTACAAAAAAAGGTATTTTTTAAAGAAAAACCTTGCACGTGATTATCTGAGAGAGACACAAGCTTCAGTACTTACACATCAAATTTTTAGAAGTCATGTAAATAAGTGCCCCAATGCCAAAAATAAAAGGAATAATTAGGTATTGTTTTGTAGTGGAGGGGTATTCTGGTTTTGGGGTCAGGGCTGGGTCGAGTTTTTTTCCCATTTAAATAATAACCTACTTCCTACATATCTCTCAAGTTGGTTCAGGACTATTTCCAAGTTTTAGAAAAAGCCAAAGTGTTTCTCAAGGTTTATTCTTGTGCTACTAAAGAAGATTTTGGGGTTTGTTATTGTTTCAGTAGGAGTAGAAATGATTAAGTATTTAGAATTATGAGAGTTCTAGAGACTTGGTAGTAGGTGACTTTCCAGTGACATATTTTTAATTTCCTTCTTCAATTTTTTCCTCTGACTTTATTTGGGGAATTTAGGACTGTGCAGGGAAGGAGAGTTTGCTTTTCTTATTTCCCTCCCCTCCTTTTTATTTGGGAAAAAAAAAAAAAAAGAAAAAGAAAAAAGACTTGTGACTATATTATATTATGTTATGTGTTTAATTGTTTGCCACCTGCTGGGGCTTCAGTTCAAAATATGCACAGACTTGGTCATTAGTCCATGCAGTTATTTCACACATGAGAATTATCATTTTTAATTTGACAGAAGTGAACTAGTACCCCAGCATGTGTCCACAACATTCACCTCAAAAGAGCAGTAAAATGAGTCAACTAAGTTGATTAAGACAATAAAGCTATCAGGATAGCTTTGGGGCTAACAAAAATGCTTACTCAATCCCATTTAGTGTTTATAATTGTTTGCGTACTTTTCCATTTTTTTCTAATGTCACTAATGTGGACTACTAATTCAAGTAGTAAATTAAAATGTCCATAAAGTGGTAATGCATCCTATAAATTTAAGAAATCACTCATTAGAATTCTAATTATGGATATATTTCAGTGTAGCTTGTAACATACTGAACTACATTTATTTAGGTAAAGTCATCATTTTATCTTTGTAGAAAGCCTTCCCAAGTCTTCTAGGAATGAAAGTCTAATTAAGTTACTCACAAAATACAGACAAGTTTGTAACAGACACTTCATTTTTCACGGCTACCTTCCATGGAATAGGAAAACCTAGAAATATTCTGTTTAAAGCATAAAATAATGGCTCATTGGAAACTGATGGGTTTTTTTACAACCTGTAACTATGTGGCAGTGAAATGGAGGTTTAAGCGATTGAAATTTCTTATGTAAGCACTAAGATCTTATCCTTTCCACTTTAACCACTATGGACTATATTATAGGTCTAGTAGATTTTTGTCACCAATCCATAGTTTTTCAGGCATGTAGTAAAGAAAGTAATTTAAAGTAATTTTTCAGATCTTTATGTGCTGGTAAAGATCACAAATACTAAGTCTTCCTCTGAAAGACATTTTTCAAACACATTCTCAAAAAGCTTCAGTGGAAGAAATTCTAAAACTCAAATAGGCATATATGCAAACAGTTAAACACTTCAAAAATAAACTATTTTTCTCTAACACCTAAGTCTACTGTGTTTCAAAGCATGCCAACTTTTCCTCTTTCTTCCTAACAGCGAAAATGGGGCACAAATGATGACAATTATGTTTATAATGACATGACCTATTTGTCCCTCTTACTCTTTCTTTCCTTCAGTGGTCATATTTTCTGACCTCATACTGAGCCTTTCTTCTGTTTCTCTCTGTCTTCTTTTTAGTCAGTTGCCAAAAGCAGGACACAGTACTCACTGAGGCCTTACAAATGTAATTACTGAATAATTCTTGTACAGAATTTCTGTTAGTAAATCACACATGAGACTCTCCTTTTTACTTCAACAGCGTTATACTGAGCTGGTGTGGTGGGTTGACCTTGGCTGGCTGCCAGGTGTCCACCAAGCCACTTTGTCACTTGCCCTCCATGAATAGAACATGGGGAGCAAATACAACAAAAAACTCAGGGGTAGATGTAGCGACAGAGAGATGACTCGTCAATTACCATCATGGGCTAAACCATCTCAGCTTGGGGAAATTAATCTAATTTCTTGCCAATTAAACAAAGCAGGATAATGAGAAATAAGATAAAAATCTAAAAACACCTTCCCCACCCCTCCCTTCTTTCAGGCTCAACTTCACTTCCAACTCTTCTGCCTCCCCCACCCGGCATGAACCCTGAGCGGCACAAGGGGATGGGGAACAGAAGATGCATTCCAGTCACAATGCTTCATCCCTGCCACTCTTTCCTCCTCATGCCCTTCCTGTGTTCCAGTGTAGGGTCCCTCCCATGGGAGACAGTACTTCACAGCTCCTCCAATGTGGATCCTTCCCACAGGCTACAGTTCTTCAAGAAGTGCACCAGCATGGGTCCTTTCCACTTGTTGCTGTCCTTCAGGAACAGACTGCTCCAAACCAAGACCCCATGGCATCACATGTCCTGCCAGAAAACCTATACTAGCACAGGCTCTTCTCTCCACAGGGCCACAGTTCCTGCCAGGAGCCAGTCCTAGCACAGGCTCTCCACAGGGTCACAGCTTCCTTCAGGGCACATCCACCTGCTCTGGCATGGGGTCCTCCACAGATTGCAGGGTGAGTATCTGCTTCACTGTGAACCTCCATGGACTGCAGAGGGGCAACTTGCTTCACCACGTCTTCATGGGCTGCAATAGAATCTCTGCCTTGGTGTATGCAGCACCTCCTCCCCCTCCTTCTTCACTGTTGTTGGTGTCTGCATAGTCATTTCTCTCACATATTCTCACTCCTCTATCCCATCTGCTGCTTCAGAGCATTTTTTTACCCTATCTTAAATATGTTATCACAGGCACTACCAACATCACTGTTTGGCTCAGCTTCAACCAGTGGCAGGTCCACTTTGGAGCTGACTGGAACTGGCTCTGTTGGGCATGAGGACAGCTTTTGGTGTTTTCTCACAGAAGCAGCACCTGGAGCCCTCTGACTACCAAGGGCTTGCCATGTAAACCTGATACAGCTGTGCTGTGGTTCAGTCTCAGCCAGCAGCTGAGACTCCCAGAGCAGTTGCTTGCTCACCCAGCCCCCCTCCTCTGGTGGATGGGAAGGGGAATTGGAAAAAAGGTAAAAACCATGGCTTGAAATAAGAACAGTTTAATAACTGAAGTAAAGGAAAATATAATAATAATAACAACAATAAAACTTGTAATGAAAAGGGAGACAAAAAGAGGAAGAGAAATGAAACTCAAGGCAAAAAACCCAAACAAGTAAATCATGTGATGCATAATACCATTTGCTCACCACACACTGACCGATGCCCAGCCAGTCCCTGAGAAGAAATTCCACCCAGCAAACTCCTCCCAGTTTATATACTCAACATGATGTCATATGGTATGGAATACCTCTTCGGCCAGTTCGGGTCAGCTGTCCTGGCTGTGTCCCCTCCCAATTTCTTGTGCCCCTCCAGCCCTCTCACTGGCAGGGCCTGAGAAACTGAAAAGTCCTTGACTTTTTATAAACACTACCCACCAAAACCTAAAAACACCAGTGTGCTATCAACATTATTCTCATTGAAAATAGAAAACACAGCACTGCACCAGCTACTAGGAAGAAAATTAACTCTATCCCAGCTAAAACTAGGACAAGCTGGTATTTATTCATTCATAAACCCCCTCACCTTTTTTTAAACAGCTTTAATACCACACCATTCATTCTACACTTCATATAGCTGTAATTTATCCTTTCATAAATATACTATTTTACAGTTTGTTACAGAATTCTGTATTGCTGAGTTTGGACTATTTGACCAAAGTATCAAGAGCATGATGATGTTTGATTCTATTCTCTATAGCTGTGGCAGCTCCTTACAGCTCAGTGGCATCTACAGATTTATAAATTTCTATATATTTATCTATATATAACGGTATAACTGGGATAGCTACATATGTATTTATAGTCTACCTCTACCAAACACATTTTAGTGCAGGGGCCTTGTTAAAAAATCTTTTGGAAAAGAATTCTTTTGTTCTGCCAGAGAACCTTTCAATGGGTGAAGTTGCTTTTTCAACCATGATAAATAGAGAATATAATTTTACATACGAACATATTTTCCTGGTTTTTCCACAAGACAATAAAACCTTACAAAAGTCTGGTTATACTAAATATGCAGTTTCCACTTATTTTCCTCAATATTACTGTTAAATCCAAAAATTACACTATTTTTTCCTGCTTTTGATAAATCTGTAGTAGTATATTGCTTGCTGTCATCTAGCCTGATGTATGTACACACACAGACACATACCTATGTTACTAAACATGTTACATGCCTAGTGGATGAAGGGAAGGTGGTGAATGAAGTTTTTCTGGATTTTAATAAGGCTTTTGATACTGTCCCTCAAAGCACCCGTCTGGACAAAGTGTCCAACTGTGGGATGAGTACGTTCATGGTGTGCTGAGCAGGGTGGAAAGGCAGGGCTCAAAGGGTTGTAGTGAATGGGGTTACACCTGGCTGGCAACCAGTCACCACCGGTGTTCCTCAGGGTTCAATTCTAGGGCCAGTTCTGTTCAGTAGATTTATCAATGATCTGGATGCAGGAGCTGAACACACCATTAGCAAGTTTCCTGATGATACCAAAACGGGACATGCTGTTGATCGTCTTGAGTGACAAGAGGCTCTGCAGAGGATCCAGATAGATTGGAGTAATAATTCATGGGATGAAATTTAACAGCTCCAAATGTTGGTTTCTGCACCTAGGACAGAGTAATGCCAGGCACAAGTATAAATTGGGAGAGGAGTGGCTGGAGAGCAGCCCTGCGGAAAGGGATCTGGGGGCGCTGGTGGACATCAGGCTCGATATGAATCAATAGTGTGCCCTGGCAGCCAAGGGAGCAAATTGCATCCTGGGGTGCATCAAACACAGTATAACCAGGCAGTCAAAAAAGGTGATGATCCTGCTGTATTTAGCATTGGTGCAGCCTCACCTTGAACACTGTATGCAGTTCTGGGCCCCAGAATTTAAGAAGGACATTGTGGTAGGTTGACAATGGCTGGACGCCAGGTGCCCACCAAAGCTGCTCTACCACTCCCCTCCTCAGCTGGGCGGGGAAGAGAAAATATAACAAAAGCGTCGTGGGTCAAGATAACGGCTGGGAGAGATCACTCACCAATTACTATAAGGGAGAAAACAAACTGAACTTGGGGAAAAATAATTTAATTTATTACCAATAAAATCAATGTCATGTAATGCAAAATAAAAACTAAATCTTAAAACACTCTCACTTCCACCCCTCCCTTCTTCCCAGGCTCAATGTCACTCCCAGATTTTCTACCTGCTCCCCTCCCCAGCGACACAGGGAGACAAGGAATGGGAGTTGTGGTCAGTTCATCACACTTTGTCTCTGCCACTCCCTCCTCCTCAGGGGGAGGACTCCTCACACTCCTCCTCTGCTCCAGTGTGGGGTCCCTCCCACAGGAGGCAGTCCTTCACAAAATTCTCCAACAGGACTCCTTCCCACCAGCTACAGTTCTTCACAAACTGCTCCAGCGTGGGTTCCCCACAGAGTCACAAGTCCT
This sequence comes from Ibycter americanus, assembly GCA_035590275.1. Taxonomy (NCBI): domain Eukaryota; kingdom Metazoa; phylum Chordata; class Aves; order Falconiformes; family Falconidae; genus Ibycter; species Ibycter americanus. Next base: position 29,472,259 of record JAVJGI010000001.1, read on the forward strand.
GCCAGGCACCTGCTCCAGAGTGGGCTTCTCTCTCTCTACAGGTCCTGCCAGGCACCTGCTTCAGTGTGGGCTTCCCACAGGGTAACAGCCTCCTTTGGACATCCATCTGCTCTGGTGTGGGGTCCTGCATGGGCTGCAGGTGGGGATCTGCTCCACCATTCACCTCCATGGGCTGCAGGGGCACAACCTGCCTCACCGTGGTCTTCACCACGGGCTGCAGGGGAGTCCCTGCTCTGGCACCTGGAGCACCTTCTCCCCCTTCTTCTGCACTGACCTGGGTGTCCTGCAGAGCTGTTTCTCTCACATATTCTCAGTCCTCTCTCCAGCTGCCGTTGCTCTTGCTCAGCAACTTTCCCCCCTTCTTATATATGTTATCCCAGAGGCACTACCACCACCGCTGATGTGCTCGGCCTTGGCCGGCAGCGGGCCCATCTTGGAGCCGGTGGGCATGGGCCCTAATCAGACTTAGGGGAAGCTTCTACTAGCAGCTTCCTAGAGAAGCCACTCCTGTAGCCCCCCACTACCAAAACCTTGCCACGCAGAACCAATACGAATGTTCAAGTCCTTGAATGTGTCCAGGGGAAGGAAACAAAGATGGTGAAAGGGTTGGAAGGAATGTCCTGTGATGAGTGGCTAAGGACTTTGGCATTTTCTGGTTCAAAGAAAAGGAGGCTGAGGGGTGACCTCGTTGCTCTCTATAGCTTCCTGAGGAGGTGAAGTGGAAAAGGAGGTGCTGATTTTTTCTCCCTTATGGGTATCCAGTGATAGGACGCGTGGGAATGCTTCGAAGGTGCACCAGTGGAGGTTCAGACTGAACATTAGGAAGCATTTCTTTGCTGAGAGGGTGGTCAGACACTGGAACAGGCTTCCTAGAGAGGTGGTTGATGCCCCAAGCCTGTCAGTGTTTAAGAGGCGTTTGGACAACGCCCTTAACAACATGCTTTAACTTTTGATAAGCCCTGAATTGGATGATTGTTGTAGGTCCCTTCAACTCATATTCTAGTCTAGTCTAGTCTAGTCTATGCTATACTATTGCATTCTATTATGTCTATATATATATTTTTATACATTTAAAATAAGTTGAAATAGGTATTTTTTTTTACATTAATAATTAACCGAACAGGTGCTTTCTGATTTATTTTATTTTATTTTATTTTTTAATAGAAATACTTATTTGATCTTTCTCCAATGTTTTGAGAAATCGTCTGTTCTCCATAAACTCTTGAAAAAAACTACTAGTTCTTCAGAATCTTCTTTTATGACTGCCTTAAGTCATCTGGAATGAATTCTGCCAGGACCAGCTGCCGTAAATACACAAATTTCTCTAAGACTTTAACGTCTTCTTTTCATATTGCATCCTGGCTTCTGACTCCCTATTCAAACCATCTCTATTAAATAGTTATAAATTTGGAGTAATGGAAAAAAAACTCTGGGAACTTCAGCCTTCTGTGTGTAATCCATTGCTTGCACTCCTCCCCCACAAACTTACGGATCTACACTTTATTTTGCTGCCTTTTCCCTCTCAGTGTTTTACTGACGCCAATAGCAAAAAGCTACTCAGATATAATCACATTGGGAAAATGTTTGCCATGTCAATCCACTTTTATGCCCTGGTTACAATTGCTGTAATAAAAGTTTCTTGGGCTTTTGCTTTTTTGACAGAGCAACTTATTTTACATCTTCTGTTTTTGCTAGGTGTTGCCGCTCCCAGTAAGGAATAAGCTCACAGAGCAAGTTCAGCAATTATTTACGAGTCCATTATAAGCGTAACAAACACATAGGTCAAGAATTTCCAAAATGCCTACCTGACTTCACTTAATATTTCATAGATGTCACTACAAATTAGTGAGCAGCCTCTGTAATACTTAAACTGGCAAAAGATGTTTATGCGATCAATGGAATTCAGCGAGTTCCTTCATTTCCCAGTTTCCTCTCTCTTGCTCGTTTCTGTTCTACTGTGCAGTTTGCATTTGTGAAAGGACCCAGAAGTTTCTAAATAGTCAGAGAGGAAATTCTACACAGAAATCTTTTCCAAATAAAGCTATCATTTAAATTGTAATTCCTCTTCTGCATCATCAGAAAAGTGTATGGAATTATGATAACTTTTGTTGACAGCATAAATTTACTTACAGTCTAGTTTTGAAAGAAATCATTGTGAATATGTCTGTCATACACGCACTGGAACCAGCTGGATAGTCTGCATCCATAGATAGTCACGTACAGTTCTTTCTCTTTCATAACTTCTTTTTTCCATTGTTTATTAGTTTACCTGTCATTATACTAAACAGCTATCATAGGTATAAGCTCCAGCTCGGAATTTTTGATAGTCACTACCACTTCAATAGGTATTTACAAGTGCAACAGGAAAATGGGAGCCTCTGTTCCTGAAGTGGTGCTGTAAAATACCAGATAGAGCTGGTTATGACACGCATTTTAAAACAAACAAAGAAATGTATAACATAGTCATTTTTTTATGTAATGTCGTGGTTTCAGCTGGGATGGAGTTAATTTTCTTCTTAGTAGTTGGTGCTGTGCTGTGTTTTGGCTGTGATG
>JAVJGI010000001.1:29478558-29508183 GCA_035590275.1 Ibycter americanus
CCCCCGTGCTGCCCAGTGCTGAATAAACATACCTACTTTACAATCTGATAGATTGTGGAGTCTGATTCCGCAAGTCACCAGTTTGAACTCTGATTGAGCTTTGGCCACACTAATTTTCTCCCTACGGTGACAAACAGCATCTCTGTAGTCCTCCTGTGTCACCTCTCCTTGCTTTCAATGTCTGTACATTTTCCTTTTCCATCTAAGTTCTAGAAGATCACTGCTCATCCTGGCTGGCCTTCTGCTCCACTTGCTTGACTTCCAACATTTTGGAATTTCCTGCTCCTGTGCTCTTAAGAGATGGCTCTTAAAAAGTGACAATTTAGAGATGGTTTGGATGGGAAGGCATAGTTAAAGGCCCAAACAAAACATAAAAATTAAATAAAGGTATAATCAGACAGGCATTTGCTTTGTAGCAATGGACATGAGTTGGGGATTGGATGAAAAATCAATGGTTCTGTTTTGAAGTCATGGCATTTAATAAAATAGTCAGTGTCACAAACTCCTGGAAGACCCTCTGGATTAGGTGAATTTGCAGCTCTTTTGCTGCATAGGAGTGCTCATCTGTCCAATGCTGGTTAGCAGGAAACTCTCTTGGTGCACAGTTCCTTCATATTTCAGACCTTAAAGTAGCCTGTAAATTTTAGCAATTGACCATGTTATTCTTTGAATAACTTGGATCATAAGTTAGATATGTCTAGAGATTTCCAGTACCCTAGTTTTAAGAAATGACATGAGGGGATACCCTGATTTTAGTGAATGTCCTTAAAAATGCTGTTAGTTCTTGCCAAGTAGTGGCAAAAGTAAATTCCTTTCAACAAAATCTGAAGTGAGTTACACTGATCCAAGGGCCTATAAAGGCATACAAAGGTGTATAAGAGTACACAGAAATGATACCGATGATGCATATAGCTACCTAGCACTTAATTTGTGGCAAAGGTTTCTCTGACAAACTGTCAGACATTTCACATCTACCAGTCTAAACATGCAACCCTACATTTTCAGGTTGCTTTCTCAGAATAGGAATTAGCATTAGCATTGTAAATCTGCGCTCAGTCGTGTTTCTTTGAAACTATTCTTACGCAAAACTGCCCTCAGCTTTTAACTTCATTAGGAAAAGCCCTGGTCTCCTTTTACCAGAGCACAGACCACTCCCTCCAAGTTTAAAATTATGACAAAGTTCTTTGAATATAAAACCTTAAAATCTTAGTGTATAATTCAATGGAATACCAATGTTTAAATTAGATTATTGCTATACATGTGGTTTAGGAAAAACTAGTAAGGAAAAAAAGGAGAGACATATCAAGGACTTAATGTATTACACCATGACCCATAGTATAATAAGACTGTGGCTGGGTCAAGTGAAAAGGAGACAAGTACAAACATACCATCAAGACTGACAAAGATTATAAACAAAGATCAAATCATGAGGCTGATGGTAAAGGGAGATTTAGGTGCTGAAACATTTACTTGTGAAAAAACTCAGTGAGTCATAAGCATAGACTAAAATTCAATGCCATAGGACACTAAAAAACAGGAAGCTTAATTTCTAAAGCTGGAAAACTGAAGTGAGGAGTTGTTTTAAAACATGACAAATAAGCAACTAAACAAAAAGCTCACAAGCAGGATGTCTGTAGGTCAAGAGCTAATGGAGGTCTACACCTGTGTTATTGTAGAATGAGGGCCTGCTGACTGTAAAACAAGTAAAATACAGTGTTCAGAAATATATAGAATGAACTGCATACCTAGTGTCTCCTATTGATTAAAGCTGATTCATATTTGGGTTACAAGTAATAGAACTATGCAATTAAAATTTAAACTACAGATGCATTATAATTAGTAGAAATAATGTAAAGGAAAAAGGCCACCAGAATTCTTTGGACTCCAACGGCTGCAAGGTGTTTGTTTCAAACAGAGTGTGTAATATGTGTGCCATGAATTATTCTGCCACAATAAAAGAAGCAAATGACTAATCCAAATTATGTTTGTGATTAGCTTGTCCCTAGAATGCCTACCATGACAGTAGTATAAATTGGAGAGAGATATTTTGGAGTGGTTAGTTGTACCCAGTGCAGAAACAGATACTGCAATCTTTTGTAATCAGGAAGTTGCGCAGTGGATCAAATGTTATGAACTAGCAGCTGTGCTTCCATAAGTAATGGAAAAGGCATATTCAGATACAGAAATCAATTACAGATCATCAAGCAAGTTCAGCAGTTGAAGAAAGAGCTTAACTTTTTTTGTTTTATTTCTGATCAACAAGGGCAAAATGACTGTATGCATGAAATTGAAAGTTTAATTGGGTAAGAAAGATCATGGAGAATGGTGAAATTTATTTTTTAATGGAGAAAAATGTAGAAGGTAGCACAGTAAAATCCATAGATTCAAACCAGTAGACCTCACAGGAAACGGTACTAAGTTCACACAATGGACAGTTCCATAACAGAACATTGCAGCTAAAATCCATAGCTTAATGGGAGGAAAATATAGGTATTATAGAGACACCTACATGGAAAAATCAGGATTTCAGCAATGACCTGAAAGCAAAAAGGTAAAAAAACCACTCCAAAACTAAAGAAATAGCAAACTTGTCAAATTGCTAATTTGGATATTAGATAAAAACGTAAACTTACGGTAAAAAAAACAAACACCAAAATGCACAATTTGAGATTAAGCTAGCAATAAATAAAGAGGGTTAAAAGTAATAATATAGGTATATTAAATCATCATCATCATCTTAAGGAAACAGTTATTTTATTACTGAACAGGGACAAAAACCCATAAATATTTTACATTCTCATTCCTACATCACTCTGGGTTATTAAAGTATATGTTCCCCACTCTGGCCACATTTTTTCCCTCAGTGGTTAGTTGTCAGGTAGATTGACAATAACAATAACTGAATATTATTTAGGAAGAACATATGTAGAAAGTATATGGCTTGGCAAACAGGAGACACCATGACTAAACTTCCAATACAGAAGTCTCGGGTAAGTACTTGAAATTATATGGAATTAATTGAGGACGTGGTGCCAGTTCTTCAAAAGGGAAAAAAAAAAGAAAGACTCTAGGGCCTTTTTACTCATAAACCACTTTTTTACTGTTTTTGGGGTATTCTCAGCGTCAAAACTCCAGCAAATAATTAACCACTCTGTAAGTACTTAGGAGAGAATAAGTTGATAAAGAAATCTGGCAAGGTTTAATTAACAGAAATCATATCATTATAATTTTTAATAATTTTTGTGGGATTGTTGAGCATGTTTCATATAACTTTCTTATAAACAAAGATTAGAAATACAGTCTAAACAAGTCATTTTCATTGACTTACAGGGAGATCATGATAATAATAACAAAAAGCAAGACCATTATCAATCAGAATTAATTTCCTATCCGAAAGTTTCTAAGTTCAGTAAAACCATTTGAAGAGTTAACTATCAAAAAGGGAACCACTTTCCAGAAAACATTTCTGAATCTTGCATACACCAGAAGATTACAGTCAATTAGAAACTGAAATTAAATAATGCCATAATGTGGCAAAGGATCAAGCTCATAATCATTGTAGCTGAGTGTATAAACAGGAGTGTGACATGTAAAATATTTGAAGTAATCCACATGCTTTATTTGAGATTGATAAAGTGGGGTTGTGTCAGTTCCAGCCATCACACTTGAAGTATATGAACCAGAAGTGTGTGAACCAGAAAGGTCACAGAGAAAAGCAAAATGCATGAGGTCTGGGAAACATGACCTGCAAGCAAATGTTAAATGTTTTTGGTTGAATCAGGCAAATGAAGGATGAGAACAGACATGAACAAATTCTTCAAATATGTAAAAAAGTCATCTTATACAGCAGCAAGGGAAGACAGAAGTAAATAGCACAGAAAATCTTTCACTCTGTAAAAGTAATTAAACTGTTGAATAAATTACCTTTGAAGGTTTCTAAAACAAGGTTAGACAAAAACCTGTAAAACACAGTTAAATATAAATGGCACTGAAACAGAAATGATAAAACACTCTAGACAATTTCTAGGGCTCTTGTTCCTGTTTTCTGTAAATGCATGATTTGAGACTCTAGGAAAAGAAATAGAAGAGTCATGAATTAGGTCATGAAATGTTACCTCAGATATTATAGTTCTTTGAGCCACAACTCTGTGGGACAAACTCAATGTTCTTTTTTATTTTTCCCCCACCCCACCCCCCCACCCCTCCATCCCACCCCCAAATGAAATGAGAAAATCCTAACAATTCTTAATAAATTCGTTATTGGAAGGTAAACAGTCAAAAGGAAGTGATTGTTTTAGGTGTCGTGTTTAGTAGTTTCCCTCAAAGTGTGCATCAGAGTATATTTGGGTGTTTTTTTGCTAATTAGCTGACTGGATAAGACTGACAAGCAGTTTCTTGGAAATATTTTGAGTTTCCTTTGTTGGCAAAAAGATATCAAGCTTTGAACATCTGTTCTGCAGCACTTATCATGTTTAGAAAACTGTGCAACTGTCCAAGTTTGGTGATATTACAGGAGTTCAATACAGACAAACCTTCACCGGTTACATACGGACTATGTTTTAGCCAGAAAGAAACCTGGAAGGCAAGAGGGTGAGCTTTCTTCCAAAAATGCTCTGTTCAGCAACCTTCCATTAAAATTTTGTGAGAAGACTTTGGGTTTTTTAGCATTTCTCCCCCAGTTTTGCAAGTGTATTTGTTCTGCGTGGCAAGGTTTTGGTAGTGGGGGGCTACAGGAGTGGCTTCTCTAGGAAGCTGCTAGTAGAAGCTTCCCCTAAGTCTGATTAGGGCCCATGCCCACCGGCTCCAAGATGGGCCCGCTGCCGGCCAAGGCCGAGCACATCAGCGGTGGTGGTAGTGCCTCTGGGATAACATATATAAGAAGGGGGGAAAGTTGCTGAGCAAGAGCAACGGCAGCTGGAGAGAGGACTGAGAATATGTGAGAGAAACAGCTCTGCAGGACACCCAGGTCAGTGCAGAAGAAGGGGGAGAAGGTGCTCCAGGTGCCAGAGCAGATATTCCCCTGCAGTTGCCCTGCAGCCCATAGAGGACCCCCTGCCAGAGCAGGTGGATGCCCAAAGGAAGCTGTGACCCTGTGGGAAGCCCACTCTGGAGCAGGTGCCTGGCAGGACTTGTGACTCTGTGGGGAACCCATGCTGGAGCAGTTTGTGAAGAACTGTAGCTGGTGGGAAGGAGTCCTGTTGGAGAATTTTGTGAAGGACTGCCTCCTGTGGGAGGGACCCCACACTGGAGCAGAGGAGGAGTGTGAGGAGTCCTCCCCCTGAGGAGGAGGGAGTGGCAGAGACAAAGTGTGATGAACTGACCACAACTCCCATTCCTTGTCTCCCTGTGTCGCTGGGTGGGAGGGGAGGAGGTAAAGAATTCAGGAGTGACATTGAGCCTGGGAAGAAGGGAGGGATGGGAGGAAGATGTTTTTAACTTCTGGCTTTATTTGTCGTTATCCTGTTCTGAATTAAATGATAATAAATTCAACTAATATCCTTAAGTCAAGTCTGTTTTGCCTGTGACGGTAACAGATGAGCCATCTCCCTGTCCTTATTTTGACCCATAAGCCTTTTATTATATTTTCCTCTCTTCCCCGCCCAGCTGAGGAGGGGAGTGGTAGAGCTTTGGTGGGCACCTGGTGCCCATCCAAGATCAACCCACCACAGCAAGAAGTTGGTTTTTTTTAAAAAGCAACTCTAATTCACAAAGAAGAGTTCAACCTCCTTTTAATCTCAACCTCTGAGTGTGATGGGACCCAGAAGAAAACAAAATGGATTTGTCCATTACTGAACACAATTAACTGTATGTTGGCCTCTTTAGAGATGGCTATAGATAAAAAAGCTTAATCACAATTTTCCAGGGAAAACTGTAAACAATTAACCACTATTGCCAAATTTTGATAAAAGACAAATGAGAAATTTAGCATAATGTCAGCACAAGCCTCAAGAATAGAGAAGTAAAAAATAAAAAGCCTAACAAGTATATATTTTTTTCTGTCCTTGTCCCCATTTAGAAATAGTTTTGCCCTAAACACCATTTTGAAACACAGATATATAAATAAAAGTGAATCAAAGCATCAAATTAGTGGAAAATGATAGAAAGATATTCTGTTATGATGTGTGATACTCTTCTTGAAAGGGAATTGATGTAATTTGGCATTAAAAAAATCATAAAAGTCTTTTATAAATGGGGTCATTAGTGTCTAAATCTAGCAGCTGTATATATGTGCTGCTCATTTTACTGATTAATTGCTTGAAGATTTTACTGCTTGTTATTGAATATATTAATTTAGAAATGATGCCAACAAAGACAGATCATTTACAATGCAATAGCTGCAAAGAAAATGCCATATAACAGTTGGGTGTCCAACATTAAGCAGTGCTTTAGAAGAAAAAGCAGAAAGGAAGGAAAGAGAAGAAAAAATAGCAGTATTTTGATATGAGGTATCATGCACATATGTATATGTTACATTGCATACTGTATTTAATAATATTTATCTGTACATGTGTGTGCCTACAAATATCTCCATTTATCTAAAAATATTTGGCTTTCTATGGTTTTTCTCCAGATACACAGGTGTGGTGGTGTGTGTTTGTATGTGTGTATGAGTGCAGGAGTGTGTGGGTGGGGAGGTCTGTATAACTACAATTATTTTGATTAATGTGCTTTTTGGGAAGAACTACAGCCAGAAACATACTTGACTACGTCATATTTATTCTGTCTTTCCAGAAATAAAGCATCTGCAGATGATAAAGCTGAAACCAGCAGCTGAATTTACAATACAGATTCAACACACATTTAGTTAAATATTGAAAAAAGAAAGCAGTTCCACTCTAAGAAATGGAGTCAGAATATGATATAGAAAGAAGTTGAAAGCAGACTGTAAAAGATGTAAGAGAGGGAATATCTGAAATGTTATTCTCTTCCTAGAAAGAGTCAGCTATCTGGAAACTTAATTAGTTACCCCTGTTAGGCTAAAATTGTGATCTGAAAGTGATTCCTGCACTTCAGTACCTAAATCTTTTCTTCAAAGTACAGAAAAAGAGTCTCTAGCTTTTGTTCTAAATAGGAAGTGGTCAGTATGTTAATCTGTTTTTTGTTTATTTGTTTGCTTTCCATCAAGAAAGCTTTGTTAAATTATTTGTTGAGCTTTGGCAAAAAGAAAGAAAAATGAGAAAGGAGAGAAATTAATTCCCTGCTTTTGAGTCAAGCAGCTCAAGAAATCCATAGTAGAATAATCTGATTTTATATCTGATGTCTTTAAACTTAAAGGATGAAAGAGTCACAGGGTCAAAAAGAGAAGAAGAAATTAAATCACAACATAACTGCTGGTCAGTAAGAGGGAAAGTTAACCTCACCTACGAACACTGTGGAGACAGAAGGTCTTGAGAAGCAACGCATACTCTGATAGTGCTATACTCATATCCTTCGTGTTTATAAGAAAATGTCTACCCAAAAAAACCCCAACCCAACATCAAACAAACAAACAAACAAAAACTTTCTGAATTTTTAGCACATGTAGGATTCAACCCCAGTTTTAGAAGTAATTGCTCTAACAAAACTTCTGTGCATTTCTTTGTAGGTAAAAAGGCTCTATTTTTCTGCCTATTGCTTCCTGAATATAGCTTGGCTGCAGTGATTCCAGATTACTGGAATGGAAACAATGGAGCTGACTCCACTTTATTGTATGCCTAGAATACTGCCTTAATTTAATCCAGTAGTTGCACAGCTATGATGTTGCCCATATTCTGACTAAATAAGGAACCCCAGGGTTGCCAGTGTGACATCTTTAGATATCATAACCATAATATTCATCCTAACAGTATTATTTTTCTCTTTATTAATGATTTGGTTTTAATATGTCAAATGTGGTTATCCATTTTGACAATTGCTGTTAATGTTTATACCATACAGAATATACTGATATTTACATTCCATTTCAATCCTAGTAATTTTTTCTGTATTTTCACCTAATGCAATATTTTCAGTAAATAATGTGTTATTAGAAAATGACTTTAACCAAATTCCTAAAACTTTACCTTTTAAGTAGGTCTCTTAATATAAAATATCTTTTTGATTCATTATTTCAGGTAGATACTTCACACTTGCTACTCATTTTGGTCATCAACAAGGTAGCACAGAAAAATATAGCCATACTAGACTCCGGGTTTGGGGGTTTTTTATCTGCTCCTTTGTTAATTCAGAAGTTGTTTATATATGGCACTAAAATCTGCTGGGAAGACAGTTGCCACTGGAAAATTAACTCATAGTAACCTGGAAAAATCATAAGTACATCAGCTCCCACAGAAGGATAAAAGCTTTGGTAGAAGCTAATACACTGCTGTAGCTGTACACTAATACATATTAGAAGAGAAACATGAATCTTTCAGGGACGTAGACTGATACATTTTGAAAGTGAAGTGTAGAAGATCATGAGCAACAACTTGAATACAGCACTTAAAGCGAAATATTTGTGTTGTACATTTTAAGCCAGTAATTTCTAACTTGAAATTGAAGCAGGAGTTGTTTTTTTTTTTTTCTAAAAAATAAACATTTGGCCAAGTATTTTTGTTTTTCTATGAGTTTCTAAGCATCTGGGATGTTTCCAAAAATATGTTTTCATGTGGTTTAAGTGAAACCAATTCCTTCCTTAGAAACACACTAAGAATGAGTAGAATAGGGAGTGCAATAAATAGTTCTATTTTCCTAAATTACATGGTAAGAGTTCATCCTGCTTCATATCCTAGTCTGCCTTATCCAGGGTCTTCATTCAGAGTCTTTTGTGTCAGGAACAAATAGGATATTGATCCTTCTGCAACTGACCTCTTCCTCACTTTACACTGCATGGGGGAGGAAACAAAGCCAAACCTCAAAACTGAACAACAAAACTTGAAAAGAATTCAAGTAATCCTAATATGAAACAGAAATATTTGTAAACTGTTGGTTTGTTTTAATAAGGTCATCTTCCTATCTTCATTGTGTTTCAGCTATTTTTTTAGAGTGAGATATAGCACTGGCATCTGGAAACATATTTGGATCAAGAACACCATCCATCAAACTTTTGGCCACATTTACTATGTCAAGATTATACCAAGAAATATAGACTGCCTATTTATTTTAGTGAGAACAAAACTGACCTTATAATATTATAGTGATAAGCAGAATTATAGAGAATTAAATGGTACACAAACAGAACACATTTATTCAAGTAGGATTTCTACAACTGTGTACAATTTACTCTCTCAAAACATAATATCATTTATGTTCATAAAAACCATCACCATAGGAATAAAAATTATGCTGTCCTTCTAAATATTATGTGTTCCTTTCTTACTTCGCTTGTAGTTTTTACTGAACCTTTGCACATTTGATGTCACTTCCTTATTACCATTGAATATTACTTTTGGTTTAATATTATTATAGATTCTCTGGTGTTGGGAGTTATTTTGTTTGTTTTGTTTTGTTTTTTAACATTGGTATAGTTTTCATTCCTTGGAAAATCATAGAAAATCTCAAAGTCATGTAGGTCATTCAGTGTTTCAGAAATAATTAATACAATGCTGACATTCATAGACCGAGCTGTGAGCTTTGTATGTGATCATATTAGAGAAAATTTAATCGTATAAGCAGTGCCATTGATTCCTACTCAGAACTATGAATAAGAGGATAAGTCTGACCTTAGGTGATCTTACTACTTTAAAAAATCAGTTTATAAAGAATTGTTCCATTCTTGCATGCTTATAGGCAAGCAGAAACTTCCTTCCATGTGACATAGTCATTGATAAAGATAAAATGTTATTCCTTTGTACATTCTTTAGAAAAGGGACTGACATAATTTTTAGATATTTATTAGATCTAGTTAGATACACCCTGTCTAGGTGAAATTTTGATTCTACTATACTGTAAAGAACAGTGATAAAGATGACAACAACAATAACAACAGAAAAGGTGTTGTTGAAAAGAAGGCTTTGAACAAGATTGTTCAGTTGTATTTGCAACTTCAATAAAAAAAATAATTGTTTGAGCAGTCTATATTTATTCCCTATGCCTCCTTTTTTTCTTTTTTTCAATCTAATAACAGAAAAAATTATTAGCTTTCATTTCCCCAGTGTTTAAAGCCTGTCAGTGGAAGTGAGTTATAAAAGCAAAATATTAGCAATATTTTTCAACGTTGATAAAAATTTAGGTATGCATATAGTAAGTAATAGAAAAGTCCTGTATGCTGCTAATTAAGTTACATATGTTGAAAAGTAACAGAATATTGTAAAGTCATTAATTCCCAATACTCTGGTTATATCATTTAAAGTCCTAAATCGGTAAGTTTCAATATTATTCTTTTCTACTTCAAAGAACAACACTGGATTCTATGCTTAAAAGTTTCAATCGGCTTGGGAGAGACTATGTAGTTAACTCTTCATTATGAAAAACTGTGCAGCTGAAGAAATGTAGGTCTAGGCAGGATAAGTCATAGGTGTTAATGCAGCAGCATTAGAAGAGTTAATGAAATTTGGCCAGTATGACTGAACAAAAAAAGCCCAACCAAAAACAAACTAGAAGAAAGTTTTTGGTGCTTTTCTAGACATAAGAGCAGTATTATCAGAAGAGCAAAAAGTGAATAAAAGTAGTATAAACCAGAGAAACAGAATTAGAAATCAAGGAAAAAAACAGATTGAAATGAAAATAAAGGTGCACTCTAACTCTCAGATTGCCGGAGTTCACTGAACTCTCACAAGGAAATACACATAACTGCATTAATTCTATGCCTTCTGATAAAGCCAGCCAAGCATTCCTCATATTCATGGACCTGGTAGATATCTCTATAGGTCCTGCGAACAACTAAAGCAGAAGTTTGACTACCTAGAAGAAGCAAAGCGGCAACACATATCATCCATCTCCATTTTCTTTGTTCTCCTATTGCACAGATACAGAGTGTTAAATCAGAGGGATCTGGGCATAGGGTAACATATGTTTGGGGCATCAGGTATCTCAAAGAGGACAATTGGCTGCTCTCTAAATGTGCAGGGAAGGCACATTGCATAGGTCTTTGCAATGGCAACTTAAGTTGGATTAGGTAAGACTCCCCCTAGCCTTTTTTTTTCCTGAATTCAGCTGACTCATGACCACTCCTGCATATGCATGATCTATCCGTATGGGTTATCTGAAAACACATAGAAAACATCACCTAAATATTTAAATTATGTATAAAACAATGTCCTACATGATGTTTGCATTTGCAGGAACAGTTTCTACAATTTACAAGCTCCTTATCTACACACATCAATTATGCAGCAGATCAATTATGGAGCTTCTCTCCATCCGAGAAGTTGCTGAAGGGACCAGATTCTCCCCTCGGGATGCTTAAACTACTGAAACGAACAAATCTGTGTAGGCACAGCAGGAGATACCTGGAGGGAGTCTTCAGGAGAGTCCAAAATGCCCTCAGAGAGCTCCTGCATCGATTAGTCAATTACTTAATTGTGAAGATAGCTATGACTTCAATTACATTGTTCCAGGTTCTTCCACTGTTTCAAATCAGTCCGTTAACTCACCTGTGCAAATGACTAAACAGGGAGTGCCTGGCTCACCCAATTAACGACTCATGCATGGGTGTAGAGACAGGCACTTCTCTGACACTCAGTTACACCAGTTAAAACTAGGACAAATTTGAGTTTCACATACTTATAAATTAAGTTCCATTTGCCTTAACACAGTTCATCAGCTCAGAAGGAATAGCAGAGAGATCCCATTTCAGTCTTCATTTATGGAAAAATCTGTTTATTTTCACCATGATATGTAGGAACTGTAGTGCTCTTTAATCACTCAGTACCTGAAATGTACTTAGGAATTTTTCTGTTTCTTCCCAATATGTTTACAGCCCAAAGTGGTACAGTGAAGAAAATCAGTTAACTGAGAATTGCTTCCATTAAAAAAAAAAAAAAAAAGAGTCTCAAAAGGGAGCTAGCTAAAACAAAAAATACCAAGGACAAAGCTATGTGTTAGATCCTGACTATTTAGTATAAGAACAATACACGTGTCTGTGTTTGTTAAATTCATGGTTTTGAATCTCTTCTGAAATTGAAAACAGAACTTTCTCTTGTCAGAACTTGAAAGAAGTTATTTTATTTTATTTTATTTTTAAAAAATACAGTAGTTGTAGAAAGTATTGCAATCTGAGGCTTAAGAAGTAACATTAGAATATGGTGTTATGGAAACAGATATCTGAGATCTAAGTTCAGTTATTGATGCTTGCTGCTCACTAAGTATGATTACTTGGCACGAAGCCTACATGGCAGTGGCCAATTTGTATGTGTACATGGCAATATGCAGGGCTGCTAGTTTGTCTCAGGTTAACTACAGCCTATGCTACTGCACAGTTTTGCCCTTTATTTATCATGCCCATCCTATTTCTAGAATGCTTTTTATTCTAGAGCTAAATAATTTGGCATAAATCTATACCAGTTCTGATTCTAGAGATACCTTGTTAAGAGCTAGCTACAGTATCTGTGCTTTGTGCATCACTGCATTATGTACACATTTCTGATGAAAAATATATGCAAACTAAGTAATTGTTTTGTGCTTCAGTTTCCTATCTGTAAATGGGAGATAACAGTGTTCCTTCTGTCTTTCTTATTTAGACAGACATCCCAAAGCTCAGAGACTCTTTTATTATTGTGTTTGTTCCATGGTTAAATCAATGTTATAATTTTATTGAAACAAATAAGTGCTAAAAATGGATGGAACTACTTAACCAGCTAAAGACATGAATATAATCTGTATCTACAATTGAAATTACAGACAAGTTACAGGAGGTAATCTGTGTGATAAAATTTAGCCTGGTGGATCATTCTTCACCTTCATATTGCAATATGGGAAGAAATCCATTTTTTCATAGCAAATACTTCACTTTAGTTAGACTGTTAGTTAGGGAAAAATATGCCCCAAGAGTTTTGGTCTAGCAATATCTACAACTAGCCAATAAAGCTTATGCTGAGTTCATCAGAGTTGCTACCCTCCAAACCTCAGGCTAGGCTCCAACTGTGGTTTCTAACAAAAGCAAACAGCTTTCTAACATTTCTTCAACAATTTGCAGACAAACAAAAATGACATATTTTTCCAAATTCTGAAAAATATCAACTTCAGGGATTTATGAACTAGAAGTTTTGCTTTTAATGACAGAATGCAGATTTCTTATCTGGCCTTGAACTGTTATATTTTTTATATGATTTTTCTTTGTGTTTTAAGTTCCTTGCTTGTAAAAAAATGTAAGATTTTATTGGTGTGCTGACCATGCATGCTCTACACTGTATTTTCTGCTCAAGGGGAAAAATGTTCACTTGCAAAACTGGAACTTGATTTCACGCTTCTTGGAGAAATTCCACATACTTCAATTTACAGCTAACTCATATAAAAGTTTAAAGTGAGAGGCATAGTCCTCTGGATGTAAGGAAGACTGAGAAGTATCCAAATATCTTCCTGCCTTAAATATGTGGTTTTAGAATTAGAAGAATTCACTTCACAGAGTGTGGATTTTTACAAAGAATTATGTAATAGTATAACAAATAAACTAGACTAGGCATCACTAAATTACAATAATTATGACTGTACTGGGGTTTCAACTATTTTTACCATTTCTGTGCAACAAAGCATTGTGACATGTCATAGACATTATCAGTACTATTGATTAATTAATGTTTTTGATTTTTAAAAAATGCAATTTACTCTCTAGGCCTGTATTCCTTGCATTTTTCTTGCATATTTGAAAATAATGCAAACATTCTGAAAATAACACATACATCCTATTTCAGTTTAGATTCTTGTATCATATCCACTATCACAGCATCTGTTATCTTCTGTTAACGTACAGGGGACACAGATATAAGTGTTTCAGTACTTAACAAGTTGTCTTCCTTTAGTAGACCTCAGTTCACAGATGAAAATACACTTGCATTGTATCTTCTGTGATTAAACTATGTTATCATAGACACAATGGTAAAGGGGAAAGTCAGGGCAGGAGGAAGTGTTTGCTCCAATCAAGCAAACAAACAGCTAAAAGCCTAGACAAAAGGCTATATAAAAATCTAACTGTACAGCTGACACGCTGTCAAGTTAAGAAGGGGAGTTTCCTCAAACCCTTTATATTTGATCAGCCTGTCAGTTCCCAAGAAAGACAAGACCTTTGTGTCCGACCAGCCTGTCCGCTACCTGCATTTTGACAGCCCACTGTATTGGAGGGTGACTTGATGAACCTGTTCAGGGACTCCTGCTGACAGCGTCACTGAGTCAAATCCCTTATAACAGCTACTCAAACCTCTGGAGACTTATGCAAAATGAACTTCAGCTGAAGATTATTATTATACAAAATGCAAGTTTGTGACAGAGTAAGGTTCAAAGATTGCCGGCAACTACACACTGACTGCAAAACATTGCTTAAAACAATATACTTAATAATAGCATGAGTTAGTCATAAAATAAAGTTCTTACCCAATAGGTGCCCCAATGGGGGAGAAGGCAGGTTCAGCCCATTGACTGATCCCAGAAGTTACGATGGAGTCTTCCCTAACTTCTCCCCTCAGTTGTCCACTTTTAATACTTCATACTATATTGCGTATTCATTATCATACACAGGATTGGTTGAAAGTTTCTCACTTCCACTGTAAATTAGTACACATCCTTAGATAACACTACTGAAGTCCTTCACTAACTACACATGCTCCTCAAGCGGGGTTTTGCCCTCTTTCGGGGGGCTATTTGAATTGGATGTCGCTATCTCCCACTGCCACAATTACCCTTGTTCTACTTTCAACTAAGTTTCTGTGGATGTATGGGGATTATGACACCTTATCAGCTTGTCAGCCAGAACTTACAGCTTTAGAGGGTGGGTCAGCTTGACCTAACCTTGTGACACTAAATCAAAGTGTGGTATTTGGGAGCTTAGACAATTCCTTCCCTTTAGATTTATTTCAGTCCAGGACCAGTCTATTTTCTTTACATTTAGGTGGAGTTTGAGTTATTCTAGTCATACATATTGTTACTGACTGACATCACGTGCCCAGTGAGGTGTGGTAGCACCTTGGAGGCAAGTAACTTTGGGATGGAGGTATGGGTTAGTATTACAATGAGATTATTTCCTCTGAGGAAAGTAATTTCACCACAATGGTCAGCTCAGCAGCGGGCATCATCTCATATACTCCTCCTGTGACAACTGCTATGCAGCTTATCAGACCATCAGGTCCCCCTTCCTGCAGGGAACACAGCAGAGCCTGGCCACGGTGTCTCCACTCCGCTCCACTCTCCATTACTCCTATCAGCATGTGCTGAGCTGGCAGGGTGTGTTGCTTAGGGAGATGTGGTAAAGTAGATTCCATGCATGCCAACCATCCTGAAAGCGGTAGCTGTATTTTACCCTAAAAAGCTTCTGTAATATTACGCTTCTATTTAGGTCTCAGTTTGCTCTTATTCCCCCCCAAAATAATTTTCCCACATATGTCCATAAGTTTGCCTCAATTTCTTTAACAGAAATACTGAGATGAATGCACGTTTATTCATACACATGTTACTTATGCATGTTTTCAGTCCCCTTTCCCTTTGGATATCAGACAAGTGAAGAAATATTATACAGTTGCAAGCCATTTAAGTGAAGGCATGAACTAGATCCTACAAATATGCATGCTAGGCTGCACAAGAAAGCGCATATCAGCAGCTAAAACACAGTAATTATTCCACTCTACTTGACACTTCTGTAACTTGCTCTGGAATATGGCATCCAGAGCTCGACTACCTGGTACAAGAGACATTGACAAACTGGAGGCAATCCAGTAGAGGGCTACCAAAGGTGGTCATAAGGCTGAAGCACATAACGCACATGGAGAGGCAGAGAGATCTGCATTTGTTCAGCCTAAAGAGAAAACAAAGGATGTCTTCAGCTACCTAATGAAAGTTTATATTGAAGATGAAGGGACACACTTTTCAGAGGTGCACAGTGGTAGGTGAAAAGCAATTAATCCAAATTGCACCAAGGGAAATTCAAAATACATATAAGTATCTCTACAAGATAAGGGTGGTGTAATACCGGAGGCAGTTGCTCAGAAAGGCTGTGGATTATCCATCCTTAGAGATATTCCACATTGACTAGAAAAAGCCTTGAGTAACCTGGGGTGACTTCAGATAATCTCTATTTGAACAGGAAGTTGGGCTAGATGACCTCCAGGCATCTCTGACAGCCAAAATGTTTCTGTGTTTCCATACTATAAGAGAAAGCAGTTCCAATACAAATAAGCTAACAGTGTGACTAATATTAGTCTTGAGCCTGAATATAAGTATACTAAAAGAGTATAACTAACAATAATTTTTGCAAATTTTGTAACAACATGATGGCATAGTCAGACACAGTTTTACACAATTATGTAAGCAATATGATCACCAAAGAGTCTAACAAGGATTGGTGTAGTTGCATATTGGAGATGGAAGGAAGAAATTGCCAAAGAACAAGAAAGGGGAAGCATGACTGTGCAAAAAGGCTGTACAGCTCCTCAAGTATACAAGGAGACTAGCAAGACAACAGAAAACAAGAAAAGCAGTGTCAGAAGCAGGAGAGGTGTATCAGAAGCAGGCATAAACAAGTTAAAACTGGGAAGAAATAAAGGAAACCCACCCTGGCCCACTTATCTCTCTGATTAGGAGCTTTCAAGTCAGATCATCCACGCCTTGGCTGCTAAAACCTACCAAGAGATGCAGACACCTGAGCCCACTACCCCACATCCCCTCCATAGTATGTTGTATTCACAACCAGTTTAGAAGGGTTAAAGACTAAGAGTTTTGTATTTCTAGTAAAGATGATTAATACTGTGTAAGAAATTACCATCAGCAATAAGTGCACGCTCAATGAGTGAAATCAGTACAGTTCAGTTTCAAAGTTTAAAACTGGCCTGACTCATCAGTCTTCTGAACACTCAATCTTAGTAATCGCTCCCTGATACGTGTGTGTGTGTATAAATATACAGGAAAAATATTGTTGAATATATATAGTCACTTCTATATCTTTTCAGTTGCAAAAATGGAAGGGGAAAGACCCTCTTGACAGTGACTAATTCATAGGTCTTTATTTCAAATTAGAACTGTATTTATTTAAAAGAAAAGAGGTCTTGTTATCTTAAATAAGACAACAAGTCAACATAAATATTTTTTTTCTCAAAGTAAGGTATTTCAGCTCATTTTACTTGCATTTTATCTACAGTTACTTCTCAGTTTGGTACTTTTCGAGACCTTCTGCTTCCATTGTTGTAAAAGGCAGATAGAGATCAACATCCAACACTTCAGAGCATATATTCCCATTGGTGCACACATATGAAAAGGAGAATAAATTATTGATAATAATAACATAATATTAACAACTGACACTGTTTAACCTTTAGCTAAAGAAACCAAAGCACTTTGCAAAGTATGTGTTACAGATTCTTGACAGAAGAATCAGCTCATTTATCACTGCAAGTCAGCTACTTCTCAGTTGGAAAGTAACAGCCTTTTTAAATGTTGTGACCTCACAGGACATTTGAGGAGAGAAAATAACAGATAAATCCAGTTCAAATTATATTACCTTTGTCTGAGGCAAACAACTGAAAATGGCCAAGAAAAAACCATGCAGTGCTTCTTTCTTCTTCAATCTTCTGGAGTTACAATGAGCTGGCAGGAAAATAATATGCAAAAAGAAAGTAACATTCATTAAAATTAGAGAGATAACTCATACTGGTACAGACTAAACCATCCTTGAGACATCTACAGCAGCTTACTCAAAATATAAAACATATAATTATGGCAAAATTAAGACAGCAAAATCATAAGGGAGTGATTTTGAAATTCTGAACAAGTAGAAAGAATAGAAACCAATTTGTATATGGCTGCTTTAATTTAAGAAAAAAATGCTGTGATGTCATTCTGCCTGCTGAAGTCTTGAGCTGAAGTTCAAAACTAATTTATTCATTATTGTCCTTCTTCCACATTCATTTTTTCTCTCCATTGTCGGTGGAATTAAAAAGTAGACGTTTCTGTTTAATTAGGTGGTAGAATCCTTCCTGCAGAGCTTCTCAGTGTCCATGGGACTTAGGGCTTCCTGGTGTAGCAATGACATAAGTTCATTTCCCTTATGACTTCTGAACCATAAATTGCTTAGGACTTCAAAAGCTCTTTAAAACATTTCTTTCTCATAATAAGACTATAAAGTGATCTACACACTTGTACAAGACATATCACATGGGAGTCTAGACAAAATGTGTTTTGCAATGTAGAGCAGTTTCTGACAAGTCAGATGGAGACTTAAACTGGCACCATATAGCTTTAGCAGTAGTCTATACGCTTTTCATATAGTAAGATCAGAAACAGATAAACCCATTATTTTATTGATCCTTGGATTATATGTGCATTTTACATGCTTTTATTTAGAAGAGGTACAGATTGATGGAATTATCTAATGAACCTTAATAGCAATCATTACATTTTAATGCACAGTGGAAGAACTAGACATTTAAAATAGCTTTGTCCCCATTAATCAGAGTATGTACATCTAAAATACTCCCATCAATTTAAATATGTTAAAATATATTAAAAATGAACATACTGTTTTTACAGGAGGATCATGAAAAAGATTGGCTTCTTAGTACATAGAATTGAATAAAGTTTGATGATAATTTCTCACAATAGAATTTATAGAAAAAAAGGAAGCAGGCTGCACCTAGCATTTGAAATTAAGTTCTACATGTCATATGTATTTATTTTAAGAATCTGTAGCTAGCCTACAGCACTGTTGTTGTCATCTACTGTATCAATAAAAATTAACTGTTTAAAAGAATATTCTAGGGTGGAGAACATTGGAAGGATAAACAAAGATGTTTCACACTGTAAAAAAAAGCTGCTTTCAGACTGCAAAAATTAAAAGATCATTGTTGTGTTTTAATCTCAGTCAGCAACTATGTACCATGTAGCCACTCGCTCACCACTCCCTCCTGGTGGGATGGGGAGGAGAATCAGAAAAAATTTGGGTTGAGATAAGAACAATTTAATAATTAAATAATTGTAATAGTAATTATGTAATGAAAAGGGAGACAACAGCAAGAGAGAGAGAGCAATAAAATGCAAGAAAGACAAGTGATGCATAATACAGTTGCTCACCACCCACTGACTGATGCCCAGCCAGTCCCCAAGCAGCGATTGGTGTGCTCCAGCCAGCTACCCACACTTTACATACTGAGCATGACATTCTGTAATATGGAGTATACATTTGGCTAGTTCAGGTCAGCTGTCCTGGCTCTGCTCCCTCCCAGCTTCTTGTGCACCTGCTCACTGGCCGAGCATGGGAAACTGAAAAGTCCTTGACTTAAACACTACTTAGCAACAACTAAACCATCAGTGTGTTATCAACATTATTCTTATACTAAATCCAAAAACACAGCACTGTACCAGCTACTAGGAAGAAAATTAACTCTATCCCAGCCAAAACCAGGACAATCATCTAGCTGTAAAATCACATGCTTAAAATATCTATGAAGAAAAAGGCATGACATCTGAAGATAACCAGGAAACTACTTTGTTGAACAGTAACAAGAAGCCAGTTAAGTTTCATCTGGAGGTAGATGTTCATACTTGATTTTTTTTAACTCTTTGCAAAACAGGGTCTATAGGGAAATTCTAATAGACTTGACTTTTAACTGCTGCTATGCCAGCATTGCATTATCAAAGGAGATGCAATGAAAGGGCAAGATTATGAATTCAGAGATGTTAAAACCAAAAAAGTAATTTTAAGACCATCTACTCTGGTTTCTTGACCTAAATATAATCTAAAATTTTACCCAAGTTAAATGTGATAATATGCTGTGAGTTTGGATTTCAAGCTAGGTTAGGAACAAGACTTCAAAGACACCTAACTTTTGCTTACTTGAATAAACATTAAAAGTAGACATCTATATAATATTTTGACATTTCCCTAAAATGCCATTCTAAGTCCTCTACATAACAATGCCACACACTATTACTCTCAAATCTATTTACAGGCAGAAAGGAAACAGACGTTAAATAAAAAGAACAGAAATTATTGTCAGTATTCTGTATTGCCTTTACATGGCAAGGTTCTGGCAGCAGGGAGAGTGGGGGCTCTGTAGGGATGGCCTGTGTGAAAAGAAATCAGGAGCTGCCCCCATGTTGGACAGAGCCATTTCAAGATGGCTCCACAATGGGTCTACAACTGGCCAAAGCTGAGCCCATGAGTGATGCTGTGATGGCTCTGTGATAACATTTTTAAGAAAGATTAAAAAACACTGCACAGCAGCTGTGAGGGAGAGGAGTGAGAATATGTGAGAGAAACAACCTTGTAGATAGCAAGGTCATTGAAGAAGGAGGGGGAGGAGGTGCTCCAGGCACTGCAGCAGGGATTCCTCTGCAGCCCATGGAGAAGATCCTGATAATGCAGGTTGTCCCCCTGCACCCTATGGAGGTCCACGGTGGACAAGATGTCCACCTCCACACTGCTCATGGAGGACCTCATGCCAGAGCAGATGGATATGCCCTGAAGGAAGCTGCAGCTGGTGGAGAGGAGCCTCTTGGAAAGGACTCATGCTGAAGCAATTCTTGAAGTACTGCAGCCCATGGGAAGAACCCACATTGGAGTAGTTCGTGAAGGACGGTGTCCTATGGGAGGGACCCCATGCTTGAGCAGAGGAATAGTGTGAGGAGGAAGGAGTGGCAGAGACAAAGTGTTTAATATGACCGCAACCCCATTCCTCCATTCCACTGTGCCTTCCTCCTATGAGAATGGGAGGCAGAATAGATGGGAACAGAAGAAGTAAAGTTGAACCTGAGAAGATGGGGGGGTTGGGGAAAGGTGGTGTTTCTGTTTCTTACTATCCTACTCTATTTTTAATTGACAATAAATTAATCTTCTGCAAGTTTAAGCTGGTTTGGCCATGGTGGTAATTGGTGAGTTATCTCCCTGTCCTTATCTTGATCCACGAATTTTTTAATCCTAATTTCTCTGCCTGTCCTGCTGAAAAGGGGGAGTGAGAGAAAATCTGGGTGGGCACCTAGCAGACCAAGATTAACCCACCACATATATTTGAAATCTTAACAGTCAGACCAAAGACACATTATTAGTCTAGATCTAATTACACAAAAAGAAAATAAATTATTAGTACCATTAAAATAGTCATACACACACCTTTCTAGTACTTACCCCTTTTGCTGGTAATATGTTCACTCTTCCACTGCTCTTTTGACTCTAAATGTCCATGTTACCAGTCTGGTGGTTGCGGGGTATGACAATGAGCAGCAGTCACAGGGAAGATGATGTTGAGTTTATTTTCCTTCTTCACTTTAGGATCTGTTTGGGTTTATTGTAATAGACTTGCTTTTACACCTTCAGGATTTTTTCATTGGTCTGCAAATTATATCTGATTTTACAGTGTAAGTGCTTTCTATGTGCATTAAATACCATGTTTGTGTTCTGTTTCTTAAAACCAGTTTAGTCCAACTCTAGATCTGCATTTCTTTAGCTGACCATTGTAGCTGTTTATAGCCATGGGGTCTCCAGTAACTTTGCACTATACCAAGAAACAGCTGTTACTTGTACTATTTATCGACAACACACTGTAGCTGTCACCTAAACATAGTTGAAATCCAATTAAAAATCAAAGTGGATTTTACATTAAATTTTGTTATGCAGTTAAACAACTGATAAAGACCAGAGAGCTTGGCACTCTGCAAAGTAGACCCCTAAAATATTTGCAAGAGTTTTTCTCTCAGAGTACTTGCACGTATACCCCTATAGTCCTGAAAAATAGCCTCACAAAGTTCAGTCAGGTATTGTCAGGTGACAATTTATACTGCAGTAAATACATGTTGCTTCATTCTGCATAATTTTGCGGTCACACATTAGCCACCGCTGACAAGATTAGGATGGGACATAGCATGAGGAAACACACCAGAATATATCTCAACCTGACTCATCAGATATTACAAAGAAACACATTATTTCTAGACTGATATCCATTATTAATTGTAACAGCAAACATGTGACCCAGGTTTAGTAAAACAGACAATTGCAGGGGAAGACAAAAAGATCCTAATTGCTAGGAACCCCACCAACACAGGGATATCACTGTTTCTCAGGCAGACATAATCATAGAGCATTTCATACATCACTAATTACTTTTGGGGTGTAGGAGGAATGGTGATAAAAAGAAACCAAAAAAGCACAGCCCCCTAATGATGGGCTAAGGAGTCTTTTTCTCTGTCTTTTTTAAATATGTCTCCCAGGAAAAGGAAATCCATTGAAGCATACACAGTAATAGTTAAGAAAAAGAAAACCTCAACAAACAGTATAGTTTGAAAAGTCAAGCCTCTTATCCTGTTCTAGTAGGAAAAATCCATCTAATGAACTATTTAATTGAGTTTAACAAGAATATTTATAGCTAATCCTAAATGCACTAATAGGAAACCTAAGGCCTACAGTCAATGTTAGTTTTGCTCCCTTTGGATGTTACTCATAATTACAGTTTGCTTTTTAATTATTCTTCCTCATGTATTCAATTTATGATTAAGACCAACAGCTTGCCCTGGAGGCTGAAAGTGCTGAGGTGGACATTGGTGAATCAGGAAAGAGCAACTCCTTCAGCAATGTGCATCTACTCAGAAGCAGGCAAAAAGCAGTTTTTCACTCTAATCATGAAATTCAGAGCTCAAGACAAGGGAATACTACTCCAGCAAGAGAACAACCTTTGATAACTCTCTAGGGAACGGAAATTATAGAAACAAATCTATAGCTCTCACACATTTTTGTACTTTTATTGAAGAAAATTATGTTCTGTTCTGTTGATAATTAGAACAGTTTTATCTATCTATTGCATATATTGTACAGTCACATGTTACCCAATTTTTGCTTCTTCAGTTTGTTCTTTATTTCCTCCTACTTAGATATATTATCTAATATTGCATTTCTGAATGCCCTTTCTTCATAGCTTCTATGAAAAGTAATGTAAAAATGAAAATTTGTTGAAAATATGTAAGGGAACAAAAATGAGTGTTATATTAACCACTTCCGTCATTTTTTGTGCAGAATATGAAGGAACTATGTATGGGAGTTTCTCTAGCATAGAGTAGTATATTTCTGCTGCATAAATATGTTGTTCAGCACAGTATTGCCTTTCGTTTCAAGAACTAGAGTTGATCATGCTAGCTTTTGGGGGGTTTTTTGTTTAAACTATTCTTAATGAACTTCTGGGGTGGAAATACGGACTAATAGTTCTTGGGGTAGTAGAGCTAAAAAAGATCTAGTAACCACAAAACATAGTAGTACAGGGCCATACAGCTGAGTAGTTCAAAATTAGCTAGGGCTTGAAAGCAGTCTAACTTACAGAAAATCGTATCTCCTTGTTCATCCTAAAATAAATAATTCTGAAATGCTGTGAATACGTATGAAATCTAATCTCCTGCTGAAAGTTACTGAAAAACACCTTTGTCCATTTGGACTTCACAGGCTGACATTCACTCAAAGGTGCTCACAGGCTATAGTCACAAGCCAGCTTTACAGAACTTTTCTATATATCTTGACATCACAACTTGTATAAAATACCAACACAATAATTAGGGCAAAATTCTGAAGACCCCAAGGTCTCACCCTACCTATTATGTTCTCTCACCATTAACATAATATTTCTTTCTATGTAGCTCAGTTCACTACCTAAAAATGGAGGTAGCTTCTCCGTATCCTCAGGAGATATAATAGTAATAAGAATAATTTAACTAGGTTACATAGATAAAAACTCTAAAAAAAATTATCATTTTTTTCCACTTAGACATTTCTGGGACAGGATTCTAAAACTACTTGTAATATTGGACCTGTACACATATTGGTTATGGAGTTTTTATCTTTTTTCACACATTTATAACATAGCCTTACAATATCATCGACATTATTTCCCTATGAATTCATAAAAGTCCATGCTTCTTCACTTTAGATTGAAAACATTGATTAAGATATCTTAAGTAAAATTTTGAAGTGACCTAAATGAATAAGTTTTCTGATTCATACCAAGAAGCCCCTTTTGACATTAATGGGATGGCTATAAACAGCATCTCCTTGCTACATATACATTAAATTTTATTTCAAATCAAACAGCTGAGATGAAATGTGCAACGTGGATAGGACCAATGATGGATGACAGATAGATAGATAGATAGATGAGAGTATCCCTCTGTAGAAATTCCATACAGCACTCTGCAGCAGAACTACACCATGCTTGACACAGAATAAGGAATACTGAATTTTCTGAACATTTAACAAAAGCATGACGAAATTACTTGTGAGACCATTGCCAGGACATAGGAAAGTTTGAGTTCAGAATTACCTCATGCCATGAAGCCAGTTAAGCCTGCCAGCTTAGCTGTTTGAGATCAGGTATAAGTCACTTCTTCATTCACTAGAATCCACTCACTTTCTGTCTTCAAAGAGATAAGATCTAAGAATCATTCTTCTGGCAGAAGTGGAAATGAAACAGCAAACATCAGGTGGAGAATAAAAGAATCATGCTTTTTAAAATAGTTACACATTGCATACACAAAGTAGAATTAAGAATATTTTGTTTTCTTTTTTCTGTTCTGTACATTTTCTTCCATCTGTAGGGTTTGTGTGTGAATTCAATAGCTTATTACTTTCTTAAGGATTGTTTCCAACCAAAATGTCTGCCACTGCTGAAAGTGAACGCTCAAAGTGCCGCAAAGTGCTGACATTAAGCCACAAGAACCAATTTTCATAGAGAGCTGTTTAAGTATTCTAGAGCATCATTTTTGTATCAGACTGGCCTTAGGGTATTTATGATTGGTATAGTTTTAACTGGAAAGAGAGGGAGAAAAAAAAATAGGCATAGCTGTTAGCATGGATGTTTCTCACTGTTGATATCTGAACTATGATTCTTGTCTCCCACTATTCTTTCAGAGAGGAACTATGCTTTCTTCAGTCTGTACTGAGCTGCTAGTTAAAGGAAGCCATAGGAAATGTCTCTCAAGGCAGGGATACTTTTCAGGGGGAATGACCATGACATGCAGCTTTTCATAAAGTGTTATGAAATTTAAGCTTAGCTGTGGCTACCTTTTGCCCTATTTATCAATATTGAACACAAACAGTAAATCAATTGCTTTTCTATACTAATTAATAATTTTGACAGTATTCTGTAATAATTTTCTTTTTTTCTTTATGTTATTATCTTGGAGGAAAGGTGGGCCTGAAAATCCTTTAGCCTCATACTAAATATTTCTATGGCTACTGAAAAATACCATGCCATGAAACCCCTCTTTATAACAGATGAAGAAAAAGCATGGGAAACTCTGTGTCTCCAGCATTATTACTCAATCCTGATTTGGAGGGACAGATTCTATGAGATTAGAAAATAATGCCTTTTTTGAAATCATTTAGTCATTGGACAAGTTAGATAATGATATCCTATATGAACTTGTACTGGCTTGTGAGGCAGATAATTACACTCATTAGGACACTGAATATAATTAATGATTTTCTGTGTGTGGCCCAAAAACTCGCCTTAAGAATAGATGTACTGGGTCATATGCATTAATAAAATACTTATAAATGAGAATATTTTGTTAAGGACAAGATACAGGATTGAGTGGTAATAGCAATCTTAAATGTGGAAAATAGTAAAAATTCAGCGGGTGGGGGAGTGCAGGGCAGGGAAGCTGTGAAGTAAGGAATGCTTTCTGCACTTAAATTTTCATTATTCTTCCTGTAATTGTAAATCATTTTCTGAAAGGGCAAAACCTCTTTTGATACTAAGAAAATAAATGTTGTCTCTCAAAAGCAGTAACACTTAAAAAACTCAGAGAATGCATAACATTTTTGATACAGTATGCTAAAGGATCAGAATGAGGACAAAGGGATTTATAATTATTATTTTAACGTATTTCTTAATATTTTTTTTATTTGGTTTTTCAAGTTCCTAATATTACCAGAGAGTTTTCCTCTAAAGCATGTAAGGTTCATAGTCTGGAAAAACAACGAACAAACAAACAAACACAACAACTGGGGAAAGTTAAGGTTAACACAAAGCTCAAAATAAAAGTGCACAAAAGTTTTAACATGAAACATTTCCCTTTTGTAAATTGTACAAAATTCTTGTGAAATTCATAGGTTGCTGGAAATACAGTACAAAGAACACATTAGAAATTCTTTCTATATGTGCACTAGTAAAAATTTTAAGGACCTGACTGCTGTTCTTCCGTACTGCAGCATTTTGGGAGGGCTTACGAAGTGGTAAAGTACTTCTTAAGTGTGAGGAATCAGTTTATTGGCTTCTGTAATACAGCTCTTTCCAATTCTACCAGAAGGTATTTGTGGCTGCAGTTGTAATGGTCATACGAGAGCTCTTTATTCAAATGCTACATGGCAAATCTGGATACCAGAGGCTCATGCTTGAGGAAAGAAAGATAATTTTATAATAATATAAGGCTTATGATGATGACAGGCTGAGAGAGCTGGGGTTATTTAGCCTAGAGAAGAGAAGGCTTACAGTGGCCTTCTAGTACTGATGCAGTGGAAGGTGTCCCTGCCCGTGTTAAGGGGGTTGGAACGACATGATCTTGAAGGTCCCTTTTAACCCAAACCATTCTATGATTCTATGGTTTCTCTTGTTTGACAATTGAATGGAAAATGTAAGGCAGAGGAATATTTTTTAAAGACTTTTATTCTTTTATTTCTTTGCTTTGATTATTTTGAAATAAAACTATTGTTTCAAGATAAAAAATAATTTCATTTTTAAAATAATGTCTGAATATTTTCACAATTTTTTTTCTTCAGTAGAAGTCTAAATGTGATAAATTTGAAGGTATTTTTATTCCTTCAAATCCATCTATACATGAATTTTATTCCAATAAAAAATCATCTTTCATTTGCTTTCATTATGCTGAGAATTTCAAACACCCTTATGAAGGTTACGTCATTGAGTTAAGTTTAAGAGAGTGATAGAAAATACATAATAACATAATCCTTACAGGTTAGGACTGGCAAATTCTGCTAGGAAAAAAATAAAAATCTTTAAAGATATCAAACTAGGATCATCTTTCATACCTGCAGTAAAACAAAACAAAAGAAAAGAAAAAGAAAAAACCAACAACAAAAAACCCCACACCTGCCCCCAAAAAACCCCACTAAAAAACCCCCAACAAAAACAACCAAACAAGCAAGCTTCTTAAGGTTTTCTCCTGGAGAGATATTATGTTACAGTATGCACAACAAAAAAGATTTGCTTTCAGTATCTTGAATTTCATATTGAAAAAAAATATAAACTTGATGGAGTGGAATGAATAGTTTATACTAATATTATTTTCCTAGTTTTACTGATTTTATTAACTGTTCAAAAATGTAGGCTTTTCTGAAAAGGAGGAGGTGAAATTTTTGAAGATTGTGTATACTGTGATAATTTTACAGAAATAATTAATTTAAAACATTCAGTTCTGTCAATAAAAACAACATTATACTTGATCATAGGAGTTAGGAAATTAGATCTTGTTGTTTGACTTTCTGAATTATGAGCAAGTCCATTGCAAAAATGATAGACTATATTAGGTAGGCATGTGAAAATAATTTTTAAAAATGAAGACACAATTATGGTTTGAGCGTTTTTTAATTATAAAGATATGCAAAGAGATGGTGATAAATTCTTATATCATCCTAGAAAATATTATTTTAAAGAAATAAGAATGTTTTGTGAAATTTATTACAGTTATGAGGTGGGGGGGTCAGATGCTAAAATATAGAAATTCAAAGAACATACTGTAAAGATGATGGCCATACATTCCAGCAACAGAACAGGTTAAAGAGGGAAGTAGATATTGTCAGCAAGATGAGTGCTATAAAGTTCCTCCAATTACATAAATCTTTAAAATTTTACAATGAAACTACTAAAAATAATGACTACATTTTTAATTCAGGCTGAAAATTATGCACGTCCATGTCTTTCAGAAGATGCCACCCACAGTCTACTAGAACTGAAGGAGGGGAAACTGGGATGGAGTGACATGAGGCCAAATGCAACTGCTGAGCCATTAGATATGGCCAGAGTGTTTCTTGGAAACCAAGGGAATGGAGGAAAGCTTATATTACATAACTGGTTAGCTAGTGATACTTGTTAGTTCTCATATAAATGGTTAAGATTCTTTTAACAAAAAGCATTTATGACTGTAGGTGTTAAAGATAGTTGTATGTAATCCAAACTGGGAAATTGTAGATCAATCTTAATCTCAATTCTGTGTGCTTATGGTTACTTTGTAAAATGAGATCTGCTTCATCTGACTATGAACTTTATTCCAAAGCAACAGATGAACTGTTTCGTATTTTATGCAGGGAGTAAAGGTAAAACCCAAACTACCCCAGTGTTAATATAAAACTGATGACAGCGCAGAAGCTGTTGCATATTCCTTCACAGAAAAATAGGATAAGAACATCATTAAATGACCTCAGGAATTATGAAATTACTTTAAGTTTGACAAGGAAGACGGTGGTGCACTAAGAATGCATTATCTACAGGAATCCTCTGTTCCTCAGAAAATGGCACATGGCGTGAAGCATAGGGTTTTTACAGGGTCAAGAAAGATTGTGTCAGGTGTTGAAGGGCCTGATCAATAACATGGGATTTGCCAAGACAGGTAAAACCAAATTCATAACATTATTCTAGAAGATCAGAGAGGAACCTTAAAGGAAAGAAAAAATCACTCCATATACATGCCTTCTTTTATTTCAGTTACAACGACTGAATGTCATAAAACAAGAAAAAGACATTGCAAAGTTTTAAGTGAATATTAAATTTGCTCTTAATATCTCAAATCACATTGTGATCCTTTTCATCTTTTCACATTATTGCCTTGACTGTTCCCAGAAATTCATAAGTGAAAACTGATTTTAGGTTTGCTCACATCCCAAGATAAGTATGGTGATTAACAATGCACTGATTGCTCTGTAATAATTGTTTGAGTATATTCTTTTATCTTACTTAAGAGCGAAAGAAATACCATCAAAGGTGGTTTTCTTTTTTTTTTTTTTTTAAATGCCTGAATACGATGCATCAAAATACTGTAGTCCATGATTTTCCAGTTGGCTAAACAACAGTCAGTTTAATAAGTACTGTCATTCAAACTACCATAGTTATATTTAAAGTAAAAACTAACAAAGCACGTGAGCTGCATGAAAAATACCCATTAAGAATTGTGTGTATTTTGGGACAGATATTAAAAGCAGGGAGTTTCTGTCATCTCTTTTTTTCTCCTTCCCTTTTCTTATTAGCTTGCATTTATGATCATTTTAGTACCAGTAATTGTTATCATTGCTTTCATTTTCATCAACTAAAAAAATAAATCTATAAATATTTTTCTACATTTGGCAAATACTAGATCATTTCAGAATTTTTTCATTCCACAAAGACAAGAAACCAAATCCTTACAATATTATATGGTTTGGAATTTTTTTCTTTTTTTTTTTTCCTTTTTTTTTTTTTTAAATTGTTTTTCTGAGAGGATAAAGAAATGATCTTTTGTTAAATGTTTTAAGAACCAATATCCTGATGATGTGCTAATTTGTTG
>JAVJGI010000001.1:29508193-29526234 GCA_035590275.1 Ibycter americanus
TGAAATCTAGTATGGTTCTTTTATTTGATTATATAGGACTTTTTAATGCAGTGACAAGTTGTCTTCAGAGTTTCTACGTGTTACTCATTTATTTTACATACATACAGAGATTAACATTGTCAACTTAGGAAAATAAACTGAGGAATCAGGCAGAGTTTTAATTTCAAATCTCTGTGATTCTTAATACTGTTTAAATAATATGGAAGAAGTGGAGAAAGAGACAATCACAGAATCACTGAATGGCCAGAGTTCAAAGGGACCTCTGGAGGTCATCTAGTCCAGCCCCCTGCTAAAGCAGGTTTACCTAGAGCCAGCTGCACAGAGTCACATCCAGGTGGATTTTGAATGTCTCCAGAGAAGGAGACTCCACAACCTCTCTGGGCAGCCTGTTCCAGTGCTTTGTCACCCTACAATAGATAAAAAGAATCATTGAATGCAACTGGCAGAAATCAGATTTCCAAGAAGAAATTTACTTCATTCTTTTGAGGAAGTTATAAGAACATTTCATGGGAATTTTAATAAATTCTCACAGAAGCTCAATTTAAAGATTAATGATTCCCTGGATAGACGAAATCCCACAAAGAAACTGTAAGTTTCAGGGTGGTGGGTTTTTTTTTCCCAGCCATATAACAACTATATTTCTGTTCAGCTATAGTTATATTTTCATGTGAAAAATCACAAAAATGCATGGCTTAACTATGAAGAACCATCTCTCACTTTGCCTTTCTTATGTGAACCAGTCCTGATTTCAACAGAGCAGTACCCAGAGACAAAATAGCAAATTTAATCCTGATTGTATTATCTTCCAATCAACATTAAATTATGTTTTCATTGTTTTGTGTAATGAAGTATGATTTAAATTCTGAAGATTTCCTGTATGCTGACAGGCATACAACTACTAATGGCTCCTGAGGCTTAGAAGAATTTGTTTGTTAGCTTTTTAGTTATGAAGGTTTTTTTAAAGTTCTGGAGAAATTTGTTGTTGTTGGTTTGAAATGAATTACCTGATTGAAACAGCTAAATTGCTCTCCAGTGGGTACATAAAGAAACTGAAAGGTGACTTTCCTGTCCCCAGGCAAACTTCTAAATGTTATTAAACCCATGGAGTATGCAAGTTGCAGAACTATTGTAACAGAAATATTCGTTTAGTATATGAACATTCAATCAATTTTTCTGAATAATGCAAAGCTCTTAACGTCATCAGTTTAAACCAAAAGGCAGCCAGGAGCTGTTCTGTTATTCAATGCTAGGATTCTACCAGGATACAGATATTTTAAAGTTCTTATTTCAAGTGTTATTAGACTATTGAAATACAAATAAACTGAATTTCTATATAGTTTTAGAAGTCTGTATTTTTTATTTCTATCTCCAATGTATTAAAATTAAATTACAATTGTGTTTTAGATATAACAAGAATACCTTGAATAAACACAGTGACTACTGCAAATTCACACACACATTTAATAATTTTAATACATTTCTAACTCTCTAAGATCTGTCTAAGCAATTTCATCACATAGTAGATTTTTAAGCTTAATCATACATTTCTGAAAAGGGCTTGATTAAGAAAAGGGTTGAAAACCATCATAATAGTTGTACTTTGTGGTACTGTAATAACTTACTTCTTTTACAGACAAGTTAATGTTCGAAAGTAATTTGACCTTATAGTCTTGTTATGTGGGATGGTATCATATGCAGTGATGTTAATTCACTGTAGTAGTAGGAAGTCTGATGCTGAAAGGCCCTAATCAGTACTAAAAACCAAAAAAACTAAACATTGCTGCTTGTGATTAGGGTATAGTTATAGGAAGAAAGAAAAACTGTGTTAGGTAATTTTAAAGACTAGCAATGCCTTCAATCATTTTGATCTCCACAGAGTTCTTCAAAATTTCTGTGTTGGAACTGAAAGACAAAAAACAAATGATGTTCAGAAGTAGACCTTAGAATGGAAAGAAAGATGTCTACAGGAAAAGAAGAAAACCTCTGAAATTAAGAACAGTAACCTTGAGTAACCGTTACTTGGTATTATCTAGCCATAAAACAATTTGTTCAGCTATCAGGAATTATTTTGCTAATCCTCAGCAGTAAGTGATGACCACCTGAATGAGTCATCATATAAGCATACATATATGTTCAAGCATATTCTTTTTGGATAAAATCTGCTCATACGTACCCCATATAAATTTGGTAAAAATTAAGGGGTTTTGTTCATTAACAGAAACAGGAATTATGTGCAGAGGTATGACTGAGTTTATAGTCAGGCTACATTACAATATCATCAGAACTGTATTTATAAAGATCCTCATTAAGACATGTCTCAGTTGTCTTACTGAATATTCCAAGTGATCTGAATATAAATCTGCAAATGATATAGATGCTCCAGAACAGTACTCAACCTGAGCTAATGTCTTCTGATTCTCTGTAGTACCTACTGGAATTGTTCCAACAAAAAAACATAAATGAAAAATGCCTATTGATGAAGTTAAATTTTGCATACCACATCCACTAAATTGCCTAAGCTCTTAGGCAATTTTAAGGGAACCATTTCATGGATTCCAGACTGACTGCCCCAGAACTGGCACCACCAAAATTTAAAAATGTGGTCCAGGACTACCAATGTAGCCAAGGTCTCCAGAAGTGCCGCTTAAAGGCATGAGGAATTCTCTGAGAGCTGGAAGTGTTAGGCACTTTTCTGTAGCTGATAATGAAAAAGAGTGAACAAATGGTCTAGTATGTTCATGAGCAATTAATTTTTCAGTTTTGCTGAAAGCCAGAATTTTTCAGCTCAGCTGAAATAAAAATTAGAAATAAAAATAACTCATGAACTTTGTTTTTAAGTTCCTTTTACCCTCTTCTTAATTGAGTGAGACAATAGAAAAAAGAAACCTGTTTGATTTAGCAAACAGGGCAATAGTTCAAAATGCAGGGAAACAGAAAAAAAAACCCAAAAAGCAAAAAGCCAAAACAAAACAAAACAAAACAAAACTCCAGAAAATTTAAGAAGAGAGTTGAATGGAGTGAAATTAAACGTGTTTATACAAGAATGTAGTGTCTGTAAGGTGGAAACACGGAAGGACCAATGACAAGACCTTGATAGGGATGAAGTCATCATGTTAATGCATGAAATTGCGTGTATACTGCTTTCCATAGCCTAGAATGGAACACAAGATTTCTGGATTTCATAATTTCTCTTCTAACAGCCAGTATCACTAAAATCCCTAGTCAAACTGTTCATTCTTTTTCTGTATTTCAGAGCAAGAAAAAACCAACATTGTGATTGTTTTGTCCTTTAGCTGAAATAGCAGAAGATTTAGCTCATACAATATTATGCACATAGGAGCAGACACATTCACTTTAGGGATGTTAAATGGATATTGAAGCTGCACACTCAACTTCTAATTTAATAATACATAATTCAGTATATTTTATGGATATTTATTTTTTAAATATATTTTATTATTATTACCTTACACCAAAATGTTGTTATGTGTGAATGCATAGAATAGAAGTTCCTTGGTGATAAATCACTGTTCATGGAAAGGAAGTTTTTGTCTACAGATCACAGGTTTTAGGCAGAAGGCTTCCCAAATGAATAACACAGAATAATAATTAAAAAAATAAATCTCAGTGTTAAAGAAAAGATAAAGTGTTTTCATGAGCTGGTTTCTATCCCTGGTTCTGTCCGGAACTGCTATGTTATTCATCAGAATTATTCTAAGTCATCAGTTACTTGGTCTTCTGTTTTTCTGGGAGCCTGATTGCAGGTTGCAGATGCCTCATTTACAGCTGTACTAAGCACTCACAGTGCTCAATGCAGTGTTGCTCAATGGGAGATATGCTTTGAACATATGAAATAAGTATGTTATAGTATTAGGTACACTGGGAAATCAGGTTCTGTGCATTCCAAAACCAGCACCCAAGAAAGGTAGATATACTTTCGATACTTATCTCTCCATAAAACAGACAATTTTATACTCTTCTATGCTATGGCCATTGTGAAAATCCATTAATTAATGTTTTGAAGCAATCAGAAACAACAGTGATATTAAATGCTGTAGCAAGTCTGTCTAAAGTTGTTTTCTTTAGAGAAACAGTAAATAAGATCTGGAGCCACAGATTGGATCGGGAAGACAAAGTAAATACTCAAATACTGTTCATTAGGTGATCATCATCAATTCTATGCAAAAAGTATGCAAGCCTATGCAAAAAAAATAAAATACAAAAAAATCTATGCAGAAGACCCCTGGAAAAACCAGTAAATTATCATGAAACTGAAGTTTTTATCATATTGTTCTCCTATAAGTGGGATGAATTAAGTCTAATATTTCCTAACATCAGAATACTTGATTTTGCAGCATTAATTCACTTTTAGCATATTAAGGGCAGGGGGAGATTTTTTCTATGCTTTTGATATTTGGGCTCTTTGAAAGCAAAAACTCCTGATATTTTTGTGAGACAATTTATATTTCCTATCCAAAGAGCACAGGTACATCTTGAGGAACTGACATTTTACTCCTCTCCTGAAACCAAGGAACTGTTCACAGTCATATTAATTCATGTTAGAGGTTTTCTTTAAAGTACTACATATACCTTCCTAAGTTCTTCTCTGGCAGCGCTTGCAAGCCTAAGACTGAAATTTCCCAGGTTTTACTTCCATGATGTTTATTAGATTTGTAGTTATTTTTGTAATTACTTTTTCAATCATTGTATTGATACAAAATGCAGAGACCTTACCCCAGTTAAATATTGCATGTGGTATTCTCTTTGTAAGTTTTTGCCACTTATTTCAGTGTCGTCTTTTCCATTTTTTTAAACTGTAATCACAATTATATTTGAAAATTATTACTTCTCTCTGTTTTCAGAAATGATTCTTGAAAAAGTGGCTAAACTGAAGCATAAATAGAGGAGTTTAAGTGGAATTTGTCTTATGATCCACTCTCTTCTTCCTATATTTACAGGTCAGATACACACAACAAAGTTGAATTGCCTTTCTTAAGTATACTCATTTTTTTCTCCTGACTTAATTTCATGCCACTTTACTCACTATTCATATTAGGTGATTCTTGGTCTTTCCACCCGTCAAATCAGAGGGATTTTTCTGTGGCAACTGAACTGACACAGCATGTGAATAGAT
The DNA here is from genome assembly GCA_035590275.1 of Ibycter americanus. NCBI lineage: Eukaryota > Metazoa > Chordata > Aves > Falconiformes > Falconidae > Ibycter > Ibycter americanus. Next base: position 29,513,328 of record JAVJGI010000001.1, read on the forward strand.
GGTCTATCAATCCTAATATCTTATCCATAATTAAAAGTAGAAAAAAACCAACCACTTAGAGTAATTGTTTTCTGCTGTGTGTTGCCCTTCACATTTGTAAAGGTCCACTGTAGCTGAATCTACTCTTCATTTCAACAGGAAGAGACCTATTTCAAGAGATTCTTCCATTTGTTCCATACACAATTGCACGCCACCATTGTTTGAAGTTAACCTATAGTACCGTGGTGGGATATGCAGCAATTTATAACCCTGATCATAAATTCAGATTCTTTAACTGGTATTAACAGATATCTGGGTCACCTTGGTCTCACAATTTCAAGGGAGAACGAACAATCTGAATTAACATTCTGGTTTCTCATTCACATATGAAAAATTTTAACATTTTTTTAATCATTAGAGAAACAATAGTTCTCAATGACAGTATTTGCTCCAGTCAAAACTTAGTTAATGACACTGAAGTTGTCCTCCATCTGCTGTTCTGTAGTCTCTTCCAGTTCTTTTAATGAATGCCAGGTTTCTAGTGAATAGATTCCTCTGTCAGTGATGTCATCAACCTATTGCCATAGGCCTGCAGCTTTGCTGATACATCCACTAACAATGTCAAAACTGAGTGGTTTCCATTTAGTGCTTATTTATTTTTCCTCTCAGATAAAGACAGTATCAGATAGAGGAGTTTGTTTCCACTGTGGGTTCCTAACTGTATTAGTAAAAATTACTCCCAGAAGTCAAAAGAGAAAGTGCTTTTGGCTATGATCCTGCAGACTTACACAAGTGCTCTACTTTATTACTGCAAAGAAACAATATGCCTGTCTCTTCACTTAAGGACCGAGGATTTTGGTTGCTGTTGTAGGATATTTTGTCTTACAGACACAGGAAAAGTTACAAGACAGTGGCACTCATTTGGCTTTTCTCCATTTTTTGTTGTTTCAAGAAATGTGTTTAATATTTCTGTCACTGGAAAAAAACAACAACATAAACTATTGAATAGGTTCAATCATAATTCTAAATGGGAAATTATGCTTTTTTATTCAGAATCATACACAGAAGGAACTAGATATTGAGCAAAGAAACTAACAACAACAACAAAAAAACACCTAAAAAAATCCCCACACACCAACCAAAACCACAGTTTTCAATGTGATTCTTTCTTCTAACAGGAACCACTAACATTACTCTCACAAAAAAAAAAAAAAAAAACAAAAAAAAAAACCAACACAAAACACGAAACCAACCAAAAACACAATCACACAAAAAAGTCTTTCGTCTACATTAGAGCAGTCTGGAAGTTTATAAACAGTTAAGTAACCCTACCTAAAGGCATTTTGTGAAATTTTAGATGTGAAGTATCAATTGGTATTAAAATATTCAGTCTAAATCGTCATTGTAGGGTGCCATAACTATATTCATAGATTTTTAAATGACAAATACAATACTATAATATTCTAACTTCTTAATCCAATTGTAAGAATATGTTTGAATTCAAAAGCATCCTATGCTCTTTTTGTTTCTTTATAAGATTTGTTTATGACTTATCGTGCTTTAAAATATATGTTTAAGGACATATGAGAACTGTGGGCTTCAAATGAAAAGAACCAAAAGTGCATCCCTCCCCAAGATTTGTCATTCTGTTTTTTAATGGTTTCCTATAATTCAGAAACACATGCCAAACATACAGACAGAAAGAGAAAACTGCTATTGTAAAAGAGGAGTTTTGAGATTTTGATCAAAAGAAGCCATACCTCTAGGTATTTCTATGATCTTATAGTGAAATTAGCGTTTCTACAACTGCAGCAGGAAAAACGCATGAGCTGATACAAATGTGAACATGTATGCCTTAGCTCCAAGAGAGACAGAACAATTACAGAAAGAAAAGGCATCACTATCCAACAGGCAGAAGTCCACAGTGCAAAAGATTGAAATGCAGCAAAATCTTTTTTCTGTTTGTTTGTTTCAATTCTATTGTTTAAATTGTCTGAGCTGATAAATGAAGTATTCTTCAATGATCAGGTTTCAGAAGGTGAAAGTGTTCATTAAAATAGAAACAAAAAGCTGTCACAATGAATTTTTTTTTCATATCTACTTATGAAGAAAGGAATATCACATCGCTGAATCTCTGTCACTGCAGTTTAATAAAGCAACACTGTCTTCCCAGGTTTCTTTTCTTCTCTCCCCCTTGTTCCTCTCCACAGAAAAAAATCCAAATCGTGACAACAAAAAGATAGAAAAACATCTATCAGAAAAGACTTAGACAGGACTTACCTAAACAGGATATAACTGATATCTCATGGTCTCTCTATACACCTCTATATTTCATAGTTCTGAAATACAAAATGTTATTTTGTAATATTGTGCAAATATTGAAATATTGTTTTTATTTTGTTTTGGAGTTTAGAAATATTTCCACAATTAGTGTTTTTCATAAATTAACTACATCTTTTCATGTGACCTTTATCCAAAATTATTTAAAAACAAGAACAAGAGATGGTGTGGAACCTCTCACACCCTATGATTTTATTGATATGTGATGATTTTATTATCCTAATAAACAACATTAAAATTATCTCTTTAAAAACAATTAATTAGTACTAATAATAAGAAAGCAAAATTTAAAACCTTATCTTTAGTCCCATTATCCACAGGCACTGCTTTCATGGGAAATAAGCTAGGATAAACCATTCAAGAATGTTCTGATGCAATGGGTTTTCAGTATTTAATTTAGATGGATGCTTTTCTTCCTGAACACATCACTTGAACATGAAAATATTTATCATATTGAAAATACAATTCTAGTCAAGCACACAGAGGGAGAGCTGCAGAGAAGAAGGGAGGGATATGCAAAGTTAAAAAGTAAATAAATAAACAAACAAACAAATAAATAGAAATATCGTGATTTAGGCCATGGTATTGAACCCAGATTGCTAAAAGGCAAATAAGGCACTATGAGATTATTTTGGATCTATTTGTGAATCTAATTTTTGTGGACTTTTTAATGTCTTGGATTCACGTCAGTGCAGAACAGGAACTCCTGACATGTCTGCAAGAATAACTTTCTTGCCCAGGTCTAAGCTAGGGAACATGAGCTGTGACCCAAACCAGATTTACTGAATTCTTCTGGACACAGACTACTTACTTTCTGTTCAGATTCCACCAGAATTTAGCTTTCTTGATTCTGAAAGTACTGATAATTTGCTGCCATTAGCTTTTGTGTGTTACTGGCATATGGAATGCAGTTTAGGCAAATAATAAGGAATGATTAACAAAGTTTAAGTATGTTAGAAAAATTAGAATAGCTGCAGAAAAATAGGATATTTTGTCAACTATATCTTTCAAAAAAAGTAAATGTTTTAGTAAGTTCAAGTCTACAACAAATTGAAATATGATACAGAAAAATAAATCCTTGTCTCTCAAACTGTGCTTTATCTAAACTGTAAGCTCACTTATCTTTGTTATGTAACATTTCTTTGTAGAATGTTTCTTCATCTTAAAAATTCAGTTTGCAGAATATTTGTCAAGTAGTTGAGGAAATCTTCTCCCTGTTTTCTCCCAGACTCTGTAAAGCAAATGAAAAGAATGAAACAAACAAGCAAAATCTTGCTTAGTGATATGTATCGGCCTGTAATAATGTAAAATCTGACACTTTATAGTGTTTAGTTCTGTTCTTCATATCAAAACTAACTGGTGTAAATGTCAAGTCTTGTGTTGGCATATATAAAACACATTAATGTAACACTTCATGTAATCTTTTTTCAATTTCCACTTTTTAAAAACTTTCTGCAAATGCCAACAACAACAGCAGCATACTTGCATTCTTAGTGCTGTTTATATGAAAAAAAGAAAGTTGGAAATAGCCAACTTATTTAGAAGTGTTTATTCAAGATATGTCACTTTGTCAGTATTTTGAAATGTCATGCAAACAAGCCTGAAGCAGTATTCTAGCACTTGTTTTTTAGATGAGCAGTAAAAGAGACACATTGGTTATTGAAAAACTAAGCATTGTTGCATGCCTACAGACATAATAGTTACGTAATTCAACATGTCATATACGACTGAAGTTACCCTACCTGCCCCTCCAACATCCAATCTTTTTTAGTATTTCAGTTGTGCACTTTTGAACACAAACTTAATTAACAGAGACTTCATTGCCCATGAACGTTGCCAACAGAACTAAATCTCAAAGACAAATACATGTTTACTATCAGAAATTATGAAACTAATCAACCATGAATTGAGAAAAATATATTTTAGGCTTATATTTAACGTGATACTCCTGATAAACTGAATTTCACATCAAACGCATCTATCAAACCAGTACTGAAAAATTACTGGAAAAAGGGTTACAACTTTGAGTTTTGTAATTACATGTGACTTTAGTAGTGAAAAATATGCTGTCTAGAACTAAAATATGCTGTCTTATATAGCTTGTTTGAGTTACGAAAACTTTAAGTACACCATTTCACCTCTGAAGACTTATCATAAGGTCAGAATGTACTGTTGAGGCTAACCAGGGATATGTGACCTTTGGGATCAGAAGAAGAATACCAAGTACATGAAGGGATATGATTTTATCATTGTACATGACAATACCATATCAGGCAGATGACTTGGCATTTTAGAATTCAGCAAGACTGTAGAGCATTGAAGGATACTTAAATGATCCAAAGCATAGAAAGCAAGAATCACAGTGGAAGACAACAAACTCAGTCTAATCAGTTTATTGAAGAGAACTTTGACAGAGTACTTGATCATTTGATATTAGAATTTGCCCTGAAAAAAGTATTTGTCATTAGGAGGCTTTTCTGTCTTGAATAAGAGAGATAACAAGATGTGGAAGCTGGAATGTGAACCTATTAAAATTTCGTCTTGAACATAATTGTATTCCTTAACAATAAGGGTAATTAAGCACTAAAAGATGATACCAGTAAAATAAACAGTAGGCTCAGAGTCCTAAAAATGAGATTAGATATCTTTTGCTGACCTCATGCTTTAATTCATCCTCTGAAGGACAAATAAACATGATGGTAATATGCAGTGGTTTTTTGCATTAATCTATTATTATGCACAATCATATTCTAAACTAAATGAGTAAGTGAAAAAGATGATAGTACCCAAGATCTTGAATGTATTATCATCTTTTAAAATATGACTTCCAATTACGAACTAGTTTTCTTTAGTGCTGGATTCATGCATATAAAGAATGAAAATGAAAGGGGGTCTGTCACAAAAATATAAGAGTAAGAAGATAAATACACATCTGAAGTGTGAGCCATGCCAAAACACAAGGCAGTATCCGTCACACTCTATGCAGTGGTATCAGTGTACCTGCACCTTTCCATTGTTCATTTTTTGTACATACCTCATATGAATAAAGAGCTTAAAGATAAGATTTGAGAAAAGAAAATTAAGCACCATTTAGATTCTTACAATGATTTTCCAGGACTGATAAACAATCCTAGAAGATATATATGACTTATAATATATTGCAATCACTGGAAGAGGAATTTTTGAGAGAAGACCTGAAAAAAGCCCAAGTACTTTCAGCTACCTACATACACAATCCCAAACTTAGATGCTTAAGGACACTGCACGCAGCTTTGTAACAGTAGCATTAGCTCAACATCAATAGTCAGCTCTTACCAAAGAATTCTACTTGAATAATTGTTGCTAAAGTAAATGCAAAACAAAATCAGAAGTCCTCCATTGGCCTTTCAGTTTTTTAACCAAGCTATCTCTCCACACATAATATTGCATAATTCATAATTAATAACAACATAACCAGTCCCTCTAATAATGACTTGTTTCAAACTAGCAAAAAGAAGGAAAACAGCGTATGGATAATAAAAATAGTTTTGAAGTCATCACTGGAAATAGCTATTTCTCTGTTTGTGTTGCATTATCAAAATAATGGTTTACACTGCTGTGCACATTCAAAATTAGTGGAAGGTAAAGTAAACATAAGCTATTTTTTTAAAAGGACAATCATGCCTCTAAGCTAACCATGATAGTTAAGGCTTACATAGTTAAATATGACACCAGGAATACACTGTACGAGCTAATGTTAAGCTTCTTAAATTCTTTCAGTAATTTCAGTCTTGCTCGCAAATTAAAATGAAAAAACTGTATCTTTTACAAAATTTGTTACTTCCTCTGCTTATCCTTTTACCTGACATCAGTATTGAAGTCCAACATAACCGATATCTAATTACATTGAGGTTTGGATTTTTTCCAGTGTATTTCAGGGTATCAATGAAAATTTGCAGCAAGTATCATTTAAAAATCCAAGTCTTGCCTCTTTGAAAGGTTCTGGTACTGGTAATAAGAAAATGAAAAGATTTAAGTAACTCTGTCAGAGACCCTGCATTCGTTACTTAAGTAATGCTTTCTGGCTCTGTTCATATTAACTTCAGCTGTGCCAGGTCCTTAGTCATTCTGGCTTAAATAATGGGCAATGCCATTCATTTCCTATAATGAGAATAAAGGTTCCGTGCACAATTCTGCAAGCAATATAATAATGCAAGAAACAATAATCAAATCTGTCATATTAACTGAAGAGAAGGAATTTCTGCCTCTGTCAGTGAGTCTTGCATAAACTCGGTCAGAAATAGATCCACTGATACTACCTCACTGCTGTATTCATGGTAGGTCGATCGGCAAAGAGTTTAGTGCATTGGCTCCTTAAAATCAATGATACATTTTAGATAGCTGAAAATCAGGCAAGTGCATTAGATCTAACTTTAATTAAGAACTTTGAAAATTAGTTTTATATAGCTATGCAGATAAAATACAATCACGTGAATGAACAGGCAAACTTTGATCATCATGGCTTTACGTAAACCCATGTTTCTTTATGTATATATATCCTGTAAACAGCATAAATTTAATATATTCATTAATATTTTCAGATAGGTAGTTAGGATATTTCTACAATACATGTCACCACTGGAGCCAATGCACAGTGGGCTGGACATGAAGTATTGTTGCAGAAGACATAACTGGTGGCATTTTATCACTTAGGTAAGCCATAACCCTAACTTTCACACTATTTGAAATTATGACGACAGTGACACACTGCAAGACAGTATTAATCTGTTGAAGTTCTTTGTTATCCATGAGTATGAACATAGCACACCAATAAGCCCAGCACAGAAAACAGAAGTAATGACTGAGCCAACTATGGGACAGAAAGCAGTATAGCTGTATCAACAAAGTGAGGCAGGATCTGTAATCTCAGGCATGACATCATGCCACATTACTTTCATAGCAACAAGCTGTCTCTGTCATGGACTGTTTACTTCATAGTAGTTGAAATACTTCCCTGAAAAGTAGAGGTCAGAGTTAAATCTATAGTCTATGCTATGAAAAGCTGTGAATTGAAATAAACCATGTAAGGTTTCAGGTAAAAGCAACACAAGAACTTTGGATCCTTTACATGTGATTGGGAGTATGGGCCATTAGATTATTAGACAGATGAGAACTCTCATGGTAATTGATTCATTGCCTTTGGTCCCCTAAACATGTCTGAAAGTACTAGAAGCAGGCCACAATTCACAAGTAATCCTCAAACGACTAACAGCACATTATTAAAGCAAAAAAATCATCCAATTCTCTTTGCTTTCTCATCAACAGTGTCATAGCAAGGAATTTAATAGCAAAACTAGTGATATGAAAATATGTTTGACTCAGATTGCTGCATACATTCTATGCTCATCAGAGGTGAGCCATACTCCCGGCACTGAAGAGCAGTCTAAGCCTATGTACACATTACAAGTAATAAATAGCAAAAGGAACCTAAGTTTTCATACAGTGAAACAGTTAGTATTGAGAACCCAGGAAATTTTACTTTGAAGTAATTCTACTTTGGTCACTTGAATGTAACAACTACCAGCAGTCAGAGCACATTCAACTCCTGGAGAGCATCTTTGTGTTTAGTTTCATTCAAAAGAAACCCAGTAACAGTAATTTGAAACCATGATGTGAATCAAAGTAGAAACAATCAGAAAAGTGACTTAAAAAGCACACTTCTCGACAAAACTAAAACACTAATATAGAGGCACCTTGCATTCCCCAGGAGACACAGCACCTCTTCAGAGGCAAACCTTTAAAGACTCCTCAGTGCTTCCTATGTAACATCACAGACTCCTTCATAAGTTCTCAGCTGTGTCAGTGATGTTCCACAAGTTTGACTGCGAGCAGGCACAAACCTGCTGTGCTCTGAGCCAAAGAAACACAGACTGTCTTTGAACAGAGCCATATACGTACTACATTTCTTCTTGGTGAAGCGAATTTGTATCTTACACAGGCTGGAGCATCAGTAGAGGGAGCTGTCATCAGCTGAGAACTAAACACAGATTTGTTTCCGTTTTGTTTTCAGTATTGTTTTGAGATTAAAAGCTATGTAAAACTTAACAAATGAATGTAAGGGGGGTTATGTGTCTGTAAGTCACAGCAACAAAAAAATCACAAGTTTTTGCAACATTTCATTGGGAACACAAAAACATTGTGGCAAAATTTTGGGACAAAAATAAACTACCCAAATCCAACCATCCTTCTTCCACAGAAAAAGTTTCCATTGACTGTACTTGAAACCTTTGATCACAAGTTGCAGATTCCAAGATCGTTAACACCACTTTTTAATGCAAATTTTGGTGGACACCTGAAGAAAATCACCCACCCCTACTAAAAAGGGCAAATGAGCAAAAATGGCAAATAACAGCAAACTTGGTCGGTACATATATAACATCTCTTACATGCTTATACGTGCTTCTTATATACATTGTAGTAAAACAACTAATAAAGGAAAAGTTTTCCTTGAAAATTAAAGTCAAAGCCCTCATTCACATCCTGGGGGTTTTGTGGACTGGGCTCATGGTCAGGGTAGTACAGCTGGTGACCTTTGGGAGAGGCTGCCAAGCAGCTCTGCTGGAAGGCTTCTGGGAGGGCTGCCCCCTCATGCCCTTCTGAGGCTCTGTGAAGCTATGGCTGTCATCCTGAGCCCTTGCCTCACCTGTAGTTTCAAGACCATTGCAGCTGTACCTGTGCCTGGCCCATTTATCCAGGCCCAGACATGCCCTGCATGCTGACATCCCAGCCTGGCTATCCCAAAGCTCTGTCTGGCCCTATTTCCCCTCACCAGGCCTGACCCTGACCCTCACCCACAGGCTATTGTCCCAGCCCAGCTTCAGCCCATCCCCAGAGAGGTGCCCAGTGCCCGGGGCTGAGGCTGCCCCTGGCTATCCCCAGGCCTGCCCTGCTCCCTGGATGCAATGGTGGGGTGGGCCCTGGCTGCGAAGCCCTGCCCTGGCTGCCCTGGGGGAGCACCCACCATTACCCACGTCTGGCACCCAAGGATCCACCGGCCCCCACTGTGCCCTGATACTGAGAATGATATGCCATTGCTCCTCTACAATTTCTGCACTTACATGAAAGCCCTTTTTCTCAATCACATGCAAAAGAGTAAGTATAGAGACCTATTCTGTAATGTTGGTTAAAAGTGAGGTCAGATTCTCTGCTATAATTATGGAGGATTTGTGAATGTCTAAAGGACAAGTGTAAACTCAAACATAGGCTTCCCCAGTCATAAAGCCTCTCTAATCTTCTTGTAGCTATTACTACTTGTATTACCCATCAGAAAGATTACTACATAATCTACTGCAGAAATCTCTGGGATGGGAGATCTTTCTTCTAATTGACATCTCCATGAAGACATTACCAAGCGGTGAACGTGTTACACATATCCCTAGCTTTTACCAAAGATTAAAAAGGTCATATTAATGTATAGTTTTAAAACCTATTACAACTTGTCAAACTTTTTGTTTCTGAATCCACTTGCTTTTTTTACCTACTTATGCTTTAAAAGTTTATCCCAACTGAAAATCCGCAAATTTTCACTAAACTAGAAATTACACCAGCAATCCCTACTGGCTACCTGTCTAATTGCTCCAGTTTCCATGACTCCTCACTATCAACATGGTACTTTGGGCTTTAGGGGCATGCTTGTGCCATGACACTGCTGTCAGAACCCATGCTTGTGCTGGCACCAGAAGAAAAGGTCTTAACAAGCCAGAACATCTACTTTTATTTTTTTAATGAACTCTAATAAATCAGAAAAAAAACCCAAAAGTAAGATTATTGCCCTGGTTTCATCTGGGATAGAGTTAATTTTCTTAGTAGCTGGTGCAGTGCTGTGTTTTGGATTTGGTATGAGAACAATGCTGATAGCACACTGATGGTTTTGATTGTTGCTGGGTAATGTTTACACTCAGTCAAGGACTTTTCAGTTTCTCAGGCTCTGCCAGTGAGAGGGCTGGAGAGGCACAAGAAATTGGGAGCGGATACAGCCAGGACAGCTGACCCAAACTAGCCAAAGGGATATTCCATACTATTGAACATCATGCTGATTATATCTAAGTTGGGGGAAGACCGAGGAAGAGGGGGACGTTCGGCATTATGGCATTTGTCTCCCCAAGTAACCATTATGCGTGCTGGAGCCCTGCTCTCCTGGAGATGGCTGAACACCTGCCTGCTGATGAGGTGAATGAACTTCTTGTTTTGCTTTGCTTGTGTGCACGGCTTTTGCTTTACCTATTAAACTGTCTTTATCTCAACCTACAAGTTTTCTCACTTTTACTGTTCTGATTCTCTCCCCCATCCCACTGTGGGGGGAGTGAGTGAGCAGCTTCGTGGTACTTGGTTGCCAGCTGGGGTTAAACCATGACAATTATCTTTCCACTAAAAGGAATATGGTACAGTAATTGGCTGGATCCAGAGATTAAGGAAAGATTTTCCTTTACTACCAAACAATACACTTGTACTATCTGGAAAACCTTACCTGAAGAGATGCAGTTTTAAAAGCATTTAGAAAAAAAGTTAATCATTAAAAACAAAGAGGAAAACACACCAAATTATTAATAAATATGTATAGCAAGTGAAAATAGCATACATTTGGTAATTTTTAGTGAGAGATTACATGTTTACTGATAAGCATTGCATATCTGTAGACTTGATTCTTCTTTAATTGATACTGTATAATCAGCAGGTAACTTCTTTGCTTCACACAGTGTAGCACCAAAGTCCAGCACAATGGCTAAAGCAAGGCAAGTCTGTTGAGTATTTCGTAGTATCCATAGGATTTTTGTGATAACAGCCTTCAAACTTAAGCAAATAAATATAAATCTACTTGTAAGCTATTTTCCTTTTTATTTGCAATTGTATTGTGTTTGACTTCATGCATGAAACAAAATTTTGTCTTGCCTAGTGATGAGAAGGGGAAAGAAGTTTTAACCTGTAAAGGGCATCTTTAGCATTCTAAGAAGCCTGTTTTGGAGAATAATTATCTTCTCTGCTTCATGGGCTCTAGCCTGGAAACAGGGTGATGAGAGAAAGTCTTCAAAAGAAAATAGAATACACATTGAAAGCTTCAGCCTCTCTCACACACACTATAACTATAAACTATGGTTTATTTTGCTTTTGAAATTTTACCATGGCTATTCTTCTGTCCACAATATGAATATTGTGTGCCTGAATGTCTATAAGACATAGCAAACAGCACAGCAGTATACTCAGCAGGACTGTTTTCATTTCATATATCATTCACAGCTTGCTGCTGTGATTCCAAAGCCATCCATAACTTTCTCATAATGTTAGAAGGACGAGAAGTTGTAATTGGTTTTTAATCCTAAGGAAGACTTTCAGGTATTTTACTTCTTCATTTTTTGTTTCTCTCTTGAGAGGATGGATTTTTGAAGTTTGATTTTCTAATAAGAAAAACAATGCAGATACAAAGCTGGGATCTAGGCGTATTTTAAAATTTAAATGTTACCAGTTTTCAGAGAGGTTATTGCTGTGCATTTACACTACAAATGGTGCTACGTTTGTAGGTTAACTGCAGGTACTGTTTTACAATTAACAACTGGATTTCAGAGCGTCAGACTGAAACTACATGTAAGTGCCTGTATAATCTATCTGTTATTCTTAGTATTTACATGTGCTCCATCAGTGGAAAAAAAATTACCATCTCACAATCTTTCCTTCCTATGCTGGGAAAGCAGGAATACACAACAGAAGGCTGAGGGCAAGATTTTAGATCTACAAGTATTTAGATATCTACTGGCATCCTGGAAAATTAAATTAGATGGCTAGGTATCAAGCTTCCAGCGAAAACACACACTACTGCCACAGAAAAAATATGTTAAAGTTGCTATTTTGAGTCAAACATCATGTAGCCTTTAGATGAATTGTTGCCAAATGCAAATGCTGGTTGATCTTCAAGGACAACCTCCTCAGGGCACAAATATGGCCTGTTCCTGTCAGGCAAGTGTTGGAAAAGGTCAGCATAGATCAACTCTGAGCTCCTGACTGAGCTCAACCACAGCAAGTACAGAGATGGCAGAAGTGAGGACAGGCTAGATGGGAGGAAAGCAAAGACATTGCCCACTCATGTAGGAACAGACAGAAGAAAGCCAAAGCTCAGTCTGAACTCAAACTAGCAAGGGAGGTGAAGGGCAGTAAGAAAGATTTCTCCAAGTGCATTGTGAGGAGAGGAAAGGATAGGCCCGTTGCTCAGTGGGGCGAGAGATCTGGTGATAACGGTAATGGAAAGGGCTGGGCACTCTGTGGCTTTTTTGCCTCTCAAATAACAGCTTGTAACGTACATTAAGATAGGAGTCAGCACATTTGTATGTAAATTAATGCAAGCCAGGCATGCTCAAAGCGTTTGCACGAAAGAGACTTCATTTGTGCCTGGTCATGGTTTTCAGTGAAGTCTCCAAGGCGCGCTACTCTGGCAGAGGTGCTCCGGGGCAGAGGGTCCCGCCGAGGGTCGTGGGGAGCTTTCTGTGAACCGCCGGCACCGAGAAGCGCGGCCGGAGGAAGAGAGCGGGTGCCGCCGCCGCGCCCCACCCGGCGGGCAGCG
>JAVJGI010000001.1:29526319-29589430 GCA_035590275.1 Ibycter americanus
GGCGCGCGCGGGCAGGGCGCGCAGGGGGGCGCCGCCCCCGTAACGGCTCGAAGGGGCGGGCTGCGATAGTGCTTCATGGCCCCCCGGGAGCGAGCCTCGCCGGGGTCTGCGCTCGGCCAAAAGCCGGTGCCAGAAGGCGTGTGGCGGCCCAGGTGGAGCTGCCGGGTGAACACGCAGCTGGCCGGGTCCCGGGCTGCAGGGGGTGCCTGAGCCTGGCGCTGCTGTCGGAGGGCGGCAGAGACACCACCTGTGTGAGGGGCGACCAGGTGGACGATCAGTGCAGCCCGGGGCAGAGCTGAAGGGGAAGCAGGGAGGTTGAGGAGTATCAGGGACTGTGAGAGGGAGACAGACTGGTAGAGCTGCTCTCTACCGTCGCTGAGACAAATGCACCAGATAGACACATCAGAAGAAGTGGAGGCTCCCCTACCTACTCACCACCAGGCAGATGGAGGGGTCCTAAGTGGCAGGGAGGAATCGAAACAGGTCGATGCTCGGGATAGCAGGAGAATCACCTCCAGGCCTGCTTCACCTTCCCAGGTGCCCCTATACAATAGGTACGTGGCTCTGGAAACTGAAGTCCAGGAAAATGATAATGTGGATGAAAGCCCATCCAGTTTGGAGGAGTTACCTAGGGACAGTTGGTCAACCCCAAACATCACGACCAGCTCTGCTAGGAAGAAAAGAAAGGTGGTTGTCATTGCTGACTCCACTCTGAGAGGAACAGAGGGCCCAATACACTGACCAGATCCAACCCATAGGGAAGTCTGCTGCCTCCCTGGGGCCTGGGTAAGGGATGTTTTTAGAAAACTCCCTTGCCTGGTACAGCCCTCTGACTACTACCCATTACTGGTCTTCCAAGTGGGCAACGATGAAGTCTAAATGACAAGAAGTCTGAAAGAAATCAAGAGAGACCTCAGGGCCTTGGGGCGACTGATTGAGGCATCAGGAGCACAAGCAGTGTTTTCTTCTATCCTGCCAGTTGCAGGGCATGATGGGGTGTGTAATTGGAAGGTCACACAGATCAGTACCTGGCTTCAGGCCTGGTGTCACTGGCTAAGTTTTAGGGGGGTTGCCCATGGGTCAGTTTACATGGCACCAGGCCTGCTGGCAACAGATGGGGTTCACCTGTCTCAAAGGGGTCAGGAGTTAGCAGGGCTCATCAAGAGACCTTGAAACTAGGTTCAAAGGGGAAAAGGAATAAAAGCAAGCTCATTAGAGACGAGCCTGGGAGTGGCATGCCAGGGATGGAGGTGAAATCAATAGCACAGCTGAGGGGCATCAATGCCAATACCCAAAGCATGGGCAACAAACAGGAGGAGCTGGAAGCCATTGTGCAGCAGGAAAACTATGACATAGTCGCCATCATAGAAACATGGTGGGGAAACTCGCGTGGCTGCAGTGCTGCAATGGATGGCTACAAACTCTTCAGAAGGGATAGGCAAGGAAGGAGAGGTGGTGGGGTAGCTCTATGTGTCAGGGAGTGTTTTGACTGCCTAGAGCTGAATGCTGGTGACAGTAGGGTTGAGTGTTTATGGGTAGGAATCAGGGGGAGGGTCAACAAGGCAGATATCCTGGTGCGAGTCTGTTATAGACCACCCAACCAGGATGAAGAGACAGATGAAACATTCTACAAGCAACTGAGAGAAGTCTCAAGATTTCTGGCCCTTGTTCTTGTGGGGGACTTCAACTTAGCAGATGTCTGTTGGAAATACCACACAGTGGAGAGGAAACAGCCTAGGAGGATCCTGGAGTGTGTGGAAGATAACTTCCTGACACAACTGGTCAGTGAGCCAACCAGGGGAGATGCCACACTGGACCTGCTGTTTAAAACAGGGAAGGACTTGTGGGTGATGTAGTGGTTGGAGGACATGTTGAGCATAGTGATCATGAGATGATAGAGTTTTTGATTCTCAGAGAAGTAAGGAGGAGGGTCAGCAGAACTGCTATTTTGGACTTCTGGAGGGCTGACTTTGGCCTGTTTAAGAGCCTAGTTGACAGTGTTCCTTGGGAGATAGTTCTGAAGGGCCAAGGGGTCCAGGAAAGCTGGACATTCTTCAGGAAGATATTCTTAAAGGCGCAGGAGTAGGCCGTCCCCATGTGCTGAAGGACAAGCTAGCAGGGAAGAAGACTGGCCTGGCTGAAGAGAGAGATTTGGCTGGAACTCAGGGAAAAAAGGAGAGTTTACCACCTTTGGAAGAAGGGGCCAGCAACTCTGGAGGACAATAAGGATGTCACAGGTTTATGCAGGATGAAGATTAGAGAGGCAAAAGCCCAGCTAGAACTCAGGCTGGCTGCTGCCATAAAAGATAACAAAAAATGTTTTTACAAATACATTAGAAACAAAAGGAGGGCTAAGGATAATCTTCATCCTTGATTGGATGCAACAGGGAATATTACCACAAAGCATGAGGAAAAGACTGAGGTACCTAATGCTTTCTTTGCCTCAGTCTTTAATAGCAAGACCAGCTTCCCTCTGGGTATTCAGCCCCCTGAGCTAGAAGACAAGAATGAGGAGGAGCAGAAGGAAGTCCCCACAGTCCAGGAAGAAACGTTTGGTGATTTGCTGCTCTGCTTAGACACACACAAGTCTATAGAGCCAGATGGGATCCACCCAAGGGTACTGAGGGAGCTGGCAGAAGAGCTTGCCAAGTTGCTCTCCATCATTTATCAACAGTCCTGGCTAACCGGGGAGGTCCTAGAAGACTGGAGGTTAGCCAATGTGATGCCTATCTACAAGAAGGGCAGGAAGGAGGATCCAGGGAACTACTGGCCTGTCAGTCTGACCTCGGTACCAGGGAAGGCTATAGAGCAGATCATCCTGAGCATCATCATGCAGCATGTGCTGGACAACTGGGGGATCAGGCCCAGCCAGCATGGGTTTATGAAAGGCAGGTCCTGCTTGACAAACCTGATCTCCACCTACAAGGTGACCCACCTAGTGGATGAGGGGAAGGCTGCCGATATTGTCTGCCTGCACTTTAGTAAAGCCATTGACACAGTCTCCCACAGCATTCTCCTGGAGAAACTGGCTGCTCAGGGCTTGGATGGGTATACTCTATGCTGGCTTAAAAGCTGGCTGGATGACTAAGCCCAAAGAGTGGTAGTAAATGGAGTTACACTCAGCTGGTGTCTGGTCACAAGTGGTCTTCCCAGGGCTCAGTATTAGGGTCAGTCCTGTTTAATATCTTTATTGATGACCTGGACAAAAGGATTGAGTCTCACCAAGTCAGGTGAGAGTGTTGATCTGCTTGAGGGCAGGAAGGCTCTGCAGAGGGATCTAGACAGGCTGGACTCATGGGCTGTTGCCAGTTGTACAAGATTCAACAAGAAGTGTCAGGTCCTGCGCTTGGGTCACAACATCCCCACACAGTGCTACAGGCTTGGGGAAGAGTGGTCAGAAAGCTGCCAGGTGGAAAAGGACATGGGAGTGCTGGCTGACAGCCAGCTGAATATAAGTGAGCAGTGTGCCCAGGTGGTGAAGAAGGCCAATAGCATCCTGACTTGTATCCAAAACAGTGTGGCCAGCAGGACAAGGGAAGTGATTGTCCCCCTATATTTGGCACTGGTGAGGCTGCACCTCTAATAATGTGTTCAGGTTTGGGCTGCTCATTTCAGGAGGGATGTAGAGGTGCTGGAGCATGTCCAGAGAAGGGCAATGAAGCTGGTGAAGGGTCTGGAGAACAAGTCTTAGGAGGAGCTGCTGAGGGAACTGAGCTTCTTTACTCTGGAGGAGACTTGGGGGGATCTTATTGCTCTCTACAGCTACCTGAAAGGATGTAGGCAAGTGAGGGTAGATCTCTTCTCCCACATAACTGGCAATACGACAAGAGGAAATGTCCTCAAGTTATGCCAGGGGAGGTTTAGATTGGATATTAGGAAAAATGTTTTCACTGAAAAGGTGGTCAAGCATTGGAACAGGCTGTGCAGGGAGGTGTGGAATCACCATCCCTAGAGGTTTTTAAAAAATGCATAGGTGTGGTGCTTAGGGACATGGATTAGTGGTGGACTTGGCAGTCCTGGGTTAATGGTTGGACTTGATAATCTCAAAGGTCTTTTTCAACCTAAATGATTCTATTATTCTATGATCAAGTTGTTCGAGGCTTTAGAAGTCTATTTGTGCCTCAAAGTTGAACTTTTGATTCCCAGAAAACTTCAAACCCTTTCAGGGTTGTGTTTAATTAATTAACATTAACCAAATCTGTGTTTTGCAACTAAACAAAACTCTTTGCAAAAGAGTCTTTGCAAAACTCTTTGGGTCCCTAAAAACTTCTAAAGTCATTGGCCTACTATATGGTTAAAGGAGAGCTGTGGTAAACAAGGGAATTATTTATTTTGTTTTTCTAACCCTTTAATATCTTTCAGAACTTAGTCCAACATCTCATTCTGAAACTTTCCAGAACAAAATTGTGCAACTGCTACCATCACTATTTGTGCTGAATATCGAAATACCTTTTGCTATATTATCATTACAAAATCATACTTTCTTTCTGATTTTATCTAAAGGGTTTTGGCAAACTAAGTAGAAGTGATGTTGTTGAGGAGTACATAAAGTTCAGGGCTTCAAGTTCTGTTTTGATAAAACGAAAAATGCACTATTTTATTATTATTTATATTTCAATAAACTTTGCCTCAGTATCTACATATATTTACAGCATCACAAAGAACAGCAATACAGCACCATCACATTATGCCTACTGTTGTTTGCATGAGAACAGATGAAGGAAATAGCTACCTTACTTATGAACGTTATTGTTAACTCAGGATATGCCACTTTGCCTTTGCGTTGAAATGTTAGCTCTCTGATGTAAAGCAGCCTGCAGCAGAATTCAGCACTGATGTTACTTATTAGATAAGCAGTAACACAGAGGACATGGGATTCTGAAGAGTAATCCCTGCTGTGTGCCTAAGGGCACTGTAGAATTATGAAATTCAACATGGCATATGTGACAGGGGTGGGTGACTCCTTTTAATTATGTGTGCTTTTGGATCAAGGCATTGCACAGAACCCTTAGTGATAGAAACTGGAGCATGAAACCTACAGTCCCACAATAGACAAAGAATTCTGTTAACTCAGCAGGGCATTGGATAATCTACTGTAGGTCTGCATTGGGACATAATTAAACCAAAAGACTGATCTGCTGGTGCTAATAAGTATGATTTAAATTACTTCTAACATCACTATAAAATGCCCTTCTTTTAGAAACCACCAAATGTAGTTTCCCACTTGGAGAATGTAGTCAAAGCAGAGCCTTCTGACACCTGTGTATTTTAAAGATATTCCAATTAAAATGTTAACTAATTATTTAATTAAATATGCTAATGTTATTTTTCCTTAAACTCAAATAGGAGCATACCAAAATAGTGTAATTAATAACAGTATTTAGTAATATTTTCATGGAATAACTGAACACAATGTATAAGCATTTTACATAAGCATGAGAGCAATGTGACAATTGAAGGGACACATCTGTGTGCAGTTGCACATAGGAAACAACTAAGGGATAAAAAGGTGACAGACAGAGGGCAAGAGAAGCACAAGACTTCACAGACAGGCAGGACATCCTGCCTAATGCACACCAAAAAGCAATACTGGAATCAGAGGTGACCCATTTTTGTGGGAAGGGGCACAGAGGGCATTATACATCAGAATTAAATGAAGAAAAGTGGAAAAGAAAAAAAGACAAGCCCATCTTGGTTTTAATTTCTCTTGTCAAGGAGCTCTCAAGCCTGGTCACCTGGAGCTTGGTCACTAGGCTGATTCGGGACTGTAGCTGTCACTGCTAACTATTTTGCTTCAGCTTCATGGCGTTGTATACTCACATGTAATTTATAATACGGTTGTTAAAGACTAGCGGTTTTGTGTAAGTAGTGATAGCAATTAATAATGGGTAAGAATTAACTATTAGCTTCAGCTGTGCAGTGTTGGGTGAATTTGGTAAGTTTACTTTTCAAGTTGAAAATCAACACAATTTGTCAGTTTTCCAGATGCTCCTATCCCAGCATCAACTATTTCCTTTGTATACATTCAAATACATCTGTGTGTGTGTGTGTATGTGTGTATATATTCATACACACAACCAAATGAAAATACAAGCAAAGATTTGTGGCTATACACCGTTGTGTATCCCAGTGCCATTATTTTATCCACAATATACATATACTTTGTGACATCAAGAATATGCTTAGGCCCATCTCTTCAGCAAACACCTCAGGAAGTGCACTTCATTTTTTGATTGTCTGCTTTTAACAATCAGCAGGATCCTTAGAAGAAATATAAATTGTGTCACCAGGGAATTGCAACCCCAAGAAAGGTAGAGAACTTTTTTCAGAATCATCAGTACAGTTTCATGAGACTAGATATATTGAAATTTTATCTTATGAACATTATTGCGCTATATGTTCTTCTGTATGTTTTGTAAAAGGGGTATAATTTTAGTGGTTAAGTAAAGTCAGAAGTCATGTAGGTAGTTTAAGCTTTTCAAATATGAATTTCACAAAACTTTTTTTCCTCCACAAAGTCTTCAAATTCTTTGAAGATTTTAATTTAAGCCTGTAGCTTCTGTCAGTTACGAACTTTTCCACGCTAAACTTATAGAGAGAAGAAAATAGAAGAGCAGAGACTTTTCATGATTTCTCTAACACTGTGAGGTGGCAGTCAGGAGAATATAACCCAGAAACTGTGTTTCCCTGTCCTAGGCTGAAAATTTCTCTTTAGCTTTTTAAATAAATAAACCATAAAAATTGCACATGTAGTGCTTTCTGGACAAGTTTAGTGTATAGGACTTTCATTATATGATCATACCTGGCAAAAAGAGAGTGTTATTCTTCGTTTATTATTCTGAAAAACATAAGGATTTTCAGCACTTTTTAATTATATTCTCAGTATTCAAGATGACTTCTGTGAGTGAAGGCTGAAATACCAAACTACAGGGATTGCTCACAATATAGATAACCGTTATCACAATTATATGCTGACAGAACTTTAAAGACTATTTTCTTGCACCTTGTGTGGTCTGATCAATGACAACAGAACACATTGCATGTAAAACATAAGATATAATGTCTATGGACAGTGGGTGAGAAAATAAAGCAAGAGGGGTGTTAAAAAAAAAAAAAAGGATAACAAAAAAATTCACTATTTTGAATTGAAGGTGGATTCCAGCTGAATAGTACAATTGTACACTGCTATTGCTAGTGTGGGGCACTTACATAAAATTTGCTCACCTATGTGAGAATGTGAAAAAATTGCACTTATAAAGGCACTTGAACACTTGAATATATGACTCTTCCACAGCATGGTAAGTATGAAATATTGTTAAAACAGATGGGGGAAGGAATTGTGCATTTAAGCTGTTTTATATATAAGTTATTTCTATGTTAGTTTACAACTGGCATAGATGTAGTTTCTGTGCTTCAACGATGTATTCTGTAGACTTTACAATGTGAGAATTTTCTCATTGCTTTCTAGTGTTTTGACAAATTAAAAAATTTGGGAAAGTTATAGTAGATTTAGTTATTTATATACTTTAATTATTAGTATATGATTTTAATAAAATATTGATATATTTGATCCAATTTTTTCTTGAAAGAAAAATCTTATTGAGATGAAGTCCTTCATTCTCTATATTATTTGAATTTCTTTCTGGAAAAGGTTACATTTATTGAATAAAATAAAGGCAATAGCTTTTTCTTCACATTGTTCTTCTGTTACTGATAGATCCTGGTCAACTTTATATTTGGAACTGGACTTTAAGAAAAAAAAGTAAATAAAGCAAAGATTTCAAATGTCTGAATGATTTCTTGTTTGCTTTGTGGTGATGATTTCTACCTTGCTTGTTAAGTGGATGTACATCAAGAACTCGTAAGACAGAATACCTGTTTGCCAAACACAGACAACATTTCTGAAACTGGACTTCTGTCTCTTTATACCTAAGAAGATTAAAAAATTAGATATCCACTCTTTGAAACAACAGTTAATGAATTACTTAATCTCTCTTTCAGTTACTGCAGTATGCTCCCGTAGTTTGTTTCAGAGATCAAATCATATGCTAAAATTTAAAGTCAGTGTAAAGAGAGTGCAAAACCTGCTGTGGTTAATACACAGGCTCATCCTTTGTTCTAGAACTGGGAAAGATAAAAAACAATCCTGTTCATTGTATTGGAAAAGAGGAGAATAAAAAGGACTTTTAGTTTTAACCTCCATATATTTGAACTGATTGAAAAATTGGGATTTTTTTTTCCTTTTATTTGGTCTTCTGAAAAACAGAACTGGTTTACATTTTCACTTATTTTTATATTCTAGAAATGTATAAATATGGTAACACTTCTTATATATAGAACTTTGTGTTATATGACTATAGGCTTACAGAAATTTAACTCTTTGTAAGATCCTGATATTAACTATTTACAAGTAGTTCTGACTTGTTAATTTTGGGTGTTATGAGGACAGCTTGAGTTAGCCTGCATTCTCCCATAAAATAATCTCTATTATAACTTTCTTGCTCATTTCTTACCGAAATGTATGGCAAGCTTTGCAACAACCCATAGTTGCAGACTGCTGTAGAGCATCTTCTTCTAAGATGTATTTCTAACATTGATTGAGAAGCAAGGACCTGATGGGATTTTTGAGGTTTATGATTCTACAGTCCTTACCTTGGATCCTTTGTGTGTGGAGGGTGTGGGTTCAAGTTGAGGGTTTGCAAAAAACCCTAAACCAAAACAATAAACCCCCAAAAAATCTCAGGTGTTCATTTTCAGTGATAGATTACTTCTTCATATCAAATGTTGCACTTGCAGAAATAATTACAAGTGAAATGAATAGAAATGCTTGAGAGAGTTTAGAGGAAAGGACATATTTTGTCTGATGAGAAGGCTGTTACACTTTTGATTCCAAGTCAAAAAGCATTTCCAAGTAAAGGGAGCAAAGATCATGGTTCAATGGAAAGAAATCATATCCAAGGAAACTGTATTTGCTTCTGGAGTATCATAGAATCATAGAATGGTTTGGGTTGGAAGGGACCTTAAAGAGCCCTAAAAGGGATTAGTTCCAATCCCCTGCCATGGGCAGGGACACCTTCCACTAGA
Organism: Ibycter americanus; assembly: GCA_035590275.1. Lineage (NCBI taxonomy): Eukaryota > Metazoa > Chordata > Aves > Falconiformes > Falconidae > Ibycter > Ibycter americanus. The sequence goes on from JAVJGI010000001.1 coordinate 29,535,404, forward strand.
CTGGGTTGCTCAAAGCCCCATCCAACCTGGCCTTGAACACTTGCAATGATGGAGCATCCACAACTTCTCTGGGCAGTAGGGTTGAACTGTCAAATATTAGAATGGATCAAGTAGACAAGACAGCCAGACACCAGTTTCTTGATGAAATACTCACCATTCGAAAAATCTTGGTGCAGCTGGATTTAACAAGAATGGGGCCAGAAGAATATGAACGTCTTAACAGTCTTTCCTCCTTTTTCTGTCTTATAATCTTTTATGGTCTTTGGTTACATTAGATATAAAGAAGCAATAAAATTAATTCCAGAAAACACACCCTTTATCAACCCAGTATCCAATATGAACCTTAAAAGTTCTCTATTCTGTGCACATAGAGAATTGCATTTTCAACCATGATTGATACAATTCTGAACTACTGTCTACTCTCAGGTGATCAGTACTTGCCTCAGCATACATAGCAAGGGGAACAGTAGAGGTGGTAGTAGATGGATGTAGATACACATTGATTCATTTTCAGGTCAAGGCAATTTCCTGAATGCCCAAAATTTGGTAGTAGCTTCTTGAGAGTACTCATGTCAAGAAAATAGTAGTCAGCTCATTCATCTTTGTCCAAGATGCCAAGTGTTTTGTATTCTGTTTTTTAATCACACATGGTCATAGGTAGAAATTCCCACCCTTTTAGGAAGATAGGACCATTTCTGGACCTGTCCAAGATATAAAACCAATCCATACAATCCAGTTCCTAACTGAAAAGGATTACAGGCTGTTAGTAGGGTTGCTATCAATACCAACGCTAGCACTAAATTGTCAACCAACATTTTATTGATTACAGTCTAGATTGCTGTTATTCTTATTTGACTATAGTTGAAAATGATAAAACTAATCTCTTCCATGTTCTTAGAAGCACCCACTACTCCACAGAGCTAGGGGATCACTAGATTCACGAGAGCCCTAAGGAGCATAAGCCAATCCAGAGGTCAAAACTGTGGAACCTTTATCATCCTGCAGGATTATTTAAACAGAAATTTACCATGCTCTATCTATGTATCTATGTCTATCTAAAGAAGAAGTCTATTGTGTACTTCTGAGAAGAACAGCAAAGAGGGTAGAAGGGACAGTTAAGGGACAAACTTACTTTTGCACCTAGTCCCATTCTGTCTTATTTTTGATGTTCCAGCAGGAGCAGCCTGTTTTCAGCTTGCTCTTATTATTCATACTTACCAGAAACTCCAGAATTTTCCTACTGTGGACTTCTACTTTAATCATCCTCTGCACCTTGAGATCTGTCCCCATTTTGTGAAATAATTCTCATTAAAATGGTTGTTTTCTTCCCTTCACCAGAGAATTTTCCTCTGTTTGGATCTAGGGGTTTAATGTCTCTTTGCACTTAGCAATCAAACAGAAAACAAAAGCAATACATCTTGACAGGCTGAGCCAATTCAAGGATTCTAAATACTGTAAAATAACTTCATTTTGTTTCCTTAAAGGACTTAAATTGTCCCCATTGTTGGAATGGAACAATTCAGTTTTGCTGTAGTGTCAGAGCACCTTTTTGGGTTGAGCCTGTGAAGAAATAAAGGGGGAAGAGGTGCTTGTAGCCAAAGCAGGCCTCTGGCACCTGCAGTTCCTTTTATTGCAAAGGATGTGGGCAGCAGCTGGGAGGAGCTGCTCCATAGTTTTCAATACTTTTTTTTTTTTTCTTTTTTTTTTTTCTGTGATAGCAGAAGCAGAAAGCATTGTCTGCAGAATCATAACACAGGCATCTTTACTGAAATAATTAGGACAGTTGGCACTTTGTCGCCTGGTGAGGTACCCATTTGGCTAAGCATAAATGTGGCTTTGCTGATGGTACATTATCCCTATATTTGCCATGTTTCAAATGGTATCATTTCAGTTTTGCAAAATGTTAGTATTTTCTCTAGGTATGAGAAAACCACAGGTTCAGATGAATTTCCAAATATAAATTCCATATGAAAGATAAGATAAAGGTAGTTTTAGGGCTGCTTGAGAAAGCAGTCTTTGACATCTGCATTTTGCTGCATTTGTTAGACATACACACCATGCTAAAATAACACAATATATCATCATGTTTATATCCTGATCTGAGGTTTAGCTAACTGAAGAAACTGTGAGAAACTTTTGCAGATGACATGAGAAACTTCTGAACATAAATAACACGGCGAGATCTGACAAAAATGACAGAGAGCACCACCAGGGATGGATGCATTTCACAGGTGATTAAGGGTGAGTAATGCGACCTGTGGACTGATGTCCCAGTCCAGCCTTATCCCCATAGCCCAGCTGCATCTTAGGGCAGTGTTTGACCCCAGTTCCCCTCACTGGGACTGATCCTGACCCCCACCCACCAGCTGATGTGCCAGTCAGGCTTCAGCCCTGCCCTGCCGGCCCGGGGGGGAGCCCCTGCTCCTCTGCTCGCAGCCCCAGGGGAATTACTGCGTCAAATATTTAACTTCTGTGGGATCATCTCTTTGAAGGTCTCAATTTAAGAATGACTTCAGTGACTAACAAAAGAATTGTGTTAAAGTTAGAAGTATTTCAATATTCACACAATTCTAATTGATATGCAGGATAGGGGTTTTTTCTTTTTTTAACAGTTACTTTTTTGAGAACTGGTGTTCCTTAATTTTAGGTAATAAACTATAAAGTTAAATGGTGTAGATAATTTGACATAATTAATTGTGAAATATCAAAACAGGTATAAAAAGCATAGTCAACAGCATGCCAGAAGTAAGAGCCTTCCTAAAGTGGATCACAATATGTCTTCTATGATCACTAACTCTTTTTCCCCACAAAGCTAAACTTACATCCTCTAAGCAATTATTGCTGTATGCTTCCTCTGCAAACATCTAAAAATAGAGAATTCAGGTAGTAGATCTGTTCTGATTCTAGAAAGAAATAAAATGAATATAAAAAGTTTCCAATAGTAACCTTTTTTTATTGTACTACTGTTGAGGTCCTGCAGCATTTAAAGTGATGCAAATAAGTGAAGGGATACAAGAAGCTTCTTTCTAGAACTGCTACAATTAAATATCTCCCTGTTTACTTATGCATATAAGGAAAACAAATTTAATTTTTTTGTTCAGTTTTTTTCCATTCTTAACATTTTTCTTTTCTCTTTTGGTAAAGTGACTGTTACTTTTCTGACAACGAAAAGGTTACTCGTCCTGAGGTTTGACTTTGGAATACATGCCTTTGAATCTTCCAACAGGGGATATATTTTGTAGTCTGTAATCACAGCTGTGAGCCATTCATAGGAGAAGGAAAATAATGCTCTATCCCTCTAAAAAGGAATTCTTTGACATTCAAATTTGTCTGTGTAGCTCAGCAGCACAAAATGCAAACCTTTCGTCATCAACAGTTTCTGTCAGGGAAGATAATAGTGCTGCTTAGTTAATGGTTCAAGGAAACAAAACAAACCCATATAAGCACTCTGATTTCATTTATTCTGTTCTAATACTTTATAGCATGCAGTTTCATTTATGGCACCATTTATCATTAAGTAATACATTGTAATTCATCATAATTCACATTGTTTTTTTGGTATGGACTTCTAATGGTCAGCTGGCATCAGTTTGAAAAATAGCACTCTCAGAAAATTCAGGAATATTTGCAAAATCTATTCAACTACATGAAAAATAAAAAAATGTTACTCACATCCATGGATTTTAAGACTAAATTCTGCTCTAAGTTATACTGTAATTTTTCTGGATATATTCTAGAATAATTGACAGGTGTAATTGACTCTTTTCAGGCTCCACACTGTAAAACCTGAACCCTGAGAATTTCATGTAATGGTTTAGAGGAAACAGCTAACTCAACAAGCAGAAAAAATTGCGCATTCTGTCTGAAAAAAGAAATAAAAGCACCTAAAATTCTCACAAGAGACTCAGCATCTTTCTGATTCATAGCAATTTCCTTTTAAATAGTTGTTTAACAAGTACAACATTAGAAAAAAAACAGTTTTCAGCTGACTTCTGTTTTCTGCCTGTAATATAGTTTTGTACCCATTTTGGAATAGTGCATTCAGTTCAGTAGTGGTTTTATTTTGATTTTTTCTTAGTTCTTGTCATTGGGGAAATATATGTATGCATAGGTAAAACATATATGTGTGTTGCTAATTGATGAATTTAGATGAGATGAGAACAATATAGTACCACATCCAAACACAGGAGGATGCCACAGGTTTATATTGTATATCATACAATTTATATTATTAATTGGCTTGTTTTATTAAATGAGAGAATAGGATGATTCACCTTCTGAGTCCTGTACCATGAGTCTCCTCAGCACTACTCAGAGAAAAGCCCCTTCTGATCTGTCATCTTTAATTTTTGAGAGCCTGCATTCTCAATCCAGCTTTGAGAAAGGAGATTAGGTCTTTCCTTTCTTCTGCTAGCAAAAGGCATCAAGAGAATAGAGCTTCAATTTGGCAGAAATTCAAAAGTTTCAGGCTTTAAAAATGCTTGGATTAATAGGCCAACAATTAAGTTTTACAGTCCAATGAGAAAACAAATACAGAAATGGGTAATCAGCATGGGGTAGAAGCAAAGATTTGTTGCCAATTTGAAGCATATGCAATAATTGCACCGAAATAAAATTAGAATAAATTCTGTATTTTTGGAGACCCTCAAATGAAACTTGGTGAATATTTGCTATCAGTTAATTTCTTAAAATTGCATGACCAAACTACTGCCATGTCTGAAAACCAATACTGCCTGAGACATTTTTTACTTTACCTTAGTCTGATCAAGAAGACAGACTGGAAGCTTATGTATACTGGCTGTCCCTTGGCTAACACAATTATTTGAACAAGAAATCGCTAGGACTAAATACATTCTTCTTAGAACGAAAGTAAATTCTTCAGCTGAACGTCTTATAACTCAAATCTTCTGTAGAAGTTTAGAAAACAGGAATTTTATAATATAAAATATTAAAACTATCTATTGGTGAATGCCATAGGACTTCCAATGAAAAAATGTTGGAGGAAGACATATTCAATATGTGTGCTGACGGTTAAGTTTCTCTCTACAAAGTGGATATTGAGATTGTATTAACTGTTTACTAGTCCCTCTCCGAGCTGAGAAACTCTGAACAGGAAACTGGTAATTCTTGCATGTAACTTTTCACTGGAATTTTCTAAGAAATAGAATTATATTGGACCTACAATGTTGAGAAGCAAGAATAAGAACAGAAACAGCTTTGAAGTGCAGTATTTCTTTGAAATTGTCCTTATGTTCTGAAAAAACTGATAATGTTAATTTTGGAGACAAGCCCACTACCTCCTTGATAAGAGAATGACTTATGGTGGTACCAAGGTAAATTTTTCTAGTGAGTTGACATTTGCCTTCGAATAAACCACTCCACTTTTATCACCATTATCATCAGGACCTTACTCATACTAATTAATTGTCTGCAAAGTGTTCTGAAGATATAAAATAAGGGTTAATCACACTGTTAATTTTCATTATTTTCTCTTTTCTATGTAATGTAGAGATTTGCTTTTTAAAGAAGTAGTTCTTTTTTATTTCTGTATGGAAATATTGTGAAATAGTATTTTATATACACATACACATTTATTTTCAGCAATCATAGAATAATGATGCTAGGAATTATGTTAAACCTATGAAGTGAGACTATTTTTGCTCCTGATGTCAGTTAGAAATAGTTATACAGTTAAGAAACGCTGCCTAGGGCATTTCCTGTGGATTAATGAACTAATTGCCATTTGGGAGAGTTAGTTGCTTGAGGCAAAGCTGCTCATTAATTCCTTAGGATTTATGTTGCATTGGGGTTTGGGTTTGGTTTTTTGTTGTTTTTTTTTTTTTAATTCATCCACAGTAAACTCTTACAACTTTCCCTGGAAACTTCATCTTTCCACTGTGCCAGAAGCATATTAAGTTTGAATTGGTGGTACTCCTGTATTGGGTATTCATGTAATATTTATAGCAAGCAAAGCAGTATTAATTTATTTAATTTTAATTCTTAATATTCTGTCAGGAATTGTAATGCTAATATATTATGTTCCTAGTCCTTTGCTGACAAGACATTTATAACAAATTAAATAATATCAAGATATAATCATTATACTGAATCCGCTGAGCAATGTAACAAGCCTAAATAGAATGGATTCCAGGATAAAACCACACAAATCATCTGAGAAGATGCCAAAGGCTTAACAAGTACATTGTTGTTATAGTTTTACAGCAACAAAATTATTATTATTAATTTTAACAAAATTTTTATTTTAACAAAATTAGAGGCCAGTTGCTGAAACTAAGTCCAAAATATTTGTGACAGCACATTTCCTGTATAGCAGAAGGGTATCACTCAGACATTCAGAAGCATAGGTAACACAAGAAATGTTGCTCAGCAGCAGCTAACCAAAAATGATTCATAATTTAAACCTCTATCTCTAACCTGCAAAATTCTTCTGTTTTAGGAAGGATAAAAAATCACGTTGAACAGGATCTGGTGTATTTGCCTTCTAAATAAAATTAAAAAGCAAATAGAAAACAATCATAGTTTTCTTATTTATTATAGTAATTAGGCAGATGTGTTTTTCTTATCAACTAGATTAATTAATATGAACCTCTCATGATAAAAAGTTTTTATCAGCCGGTTTAAATGGTTGCTTTGCAGCATTATGACAATGAGCAAAAGTCACTCTCCTGGGAGATCTTGTCTCAGAGTTGGGAAAAGTGCTCACACGTCAATGTTTATTCAGTCTGCCTAAACTGTTTGGAGTTTGTTATGTCTTATTATAAATCATATGCAATTCCAGTGAAGTTGTACTGGTTTAGTCTCTGCTGAGAACATGTGAACATAGGACATTTTAGAGAAAATAAAAGGAAATTGTTCTCATACAGGTCAGATTCCACCTGATGAAATAAATTATCACCCAGCTACTTCATTACCATGTTGTGTTTCACAGTTTCGCTTAGAAGCTGTTTTAAGGGGAGCAGGGGAAAGTCAAAAACAATATGCACTTTATAGTGCAATGTCTTTTGGTAATGGTGACTAGTCTAAGGTGATTCAAAGGCAGAGAGAGATCACCACAGTATGACCCCTGTGATTTTAGGAACACATGGAAAAAATACTTTATAAGTTAAGCAGAATCATAGCATCATAGGATCATTTATAAGACCTTTAAGATCATCAAGTCCAATCCTTAACCTAACACTGCCAAATCCACCACTAAACAAGGTCCCTAAGTGCCACCTCTACATGTCTTTTAAATACTCCCAGGGATTGTGACTCAACCACTTCCCTGGGCAGACTGTTGCAATGCTACACAACCCTTTCAGTGAAGAAATTTTTCCCAATATCCAGTCTAAACCTCTTATGGCGAAACTTGAGGCTGTTTCATCTCATTGTATCTCTTGTTACTTGGGAAATAGAGGCCAACACCCACCTTGCTACAACCTCCTTTCACTTAGAGAGCAACTACTTTTATGTTTATTTTTCCCTTTTTTTCTCACTTCATAACTCTGTAATCATTGAACAGTTGTGGGAGAGTATACTAACCTTTACAGATATTCTGCCAATTTTTCTTCATAAATACTTTGAATTATTAAGTAAATCTTCAATACTGTCTAACCACTAATAATGTTAACACTTAAAAAATAATAAAAATCCCTTGTTTAGTGTTTACTAAAGAAAACCTCCACAGACCAGCAACATACTGTATGATTTGAAGACCAGATCATCTGTCTGATCAGGTGGTGCACAACCCATGTCTCTAATGCAACATGCAAGTGCCCTTGCTTCTAAAAAGCTGCCAAAAGCCTGATAACAAAGATTTTCTTCTTGTGATAACTTTTAATTATGTTTCAACTAAGTACAATGGAGATCTGGAAATCATCGTGTTTCATAACTCTAGCTTCTGGCCCTTTTCTTGCCTATCCCCAAATACTTGCTGGTTTCCTCAGAGAAACCCATCTGTACATAGTCTTAAGAAAGAATTAGAAATTGTGTGAAAGTGACTAATTTTTGTCACTTTCTGAGACAAATAGAAACCTAAATTCACAGAGTCCTCTTTATTTACCTCTCTAGAAGGTAAGAATTAGTAGAATGAGATTTTTCCTAGGACAAGGAGACTGTGTCCTTAGCAAATGTTCCCTTTGCTTATCTGGAATATTTTAATAAGATTCTGAGGTTAATGAGCCATTCAAAAGTTTAATTCAAACCTCTGTTAAAAAGAAAACTAATCACTAGTAATATCTGGGTGTTCAGAAAACTTGAAGACAAAACAGTTTATTTGCTATTGGAAAAATTCTACAGAGTTTATACAGGATGAAATCAGTAGAAGACTACAGAAATTAGGAGGGGAGGGGGAAATTTTTATATATAGGAATTGCACTAAACCCCAGCAGAAAATATGTGAAAACATGAGCCTTTCTGCATGTTTCACTGATTCATCCTGTAGAGTCCCTCCTCAGCAGAACAGGGAGGGGAAAATAAGATGGAAAAAAGAGAAACCAACTTGTGGGTCAAGATAAAGGCAGTTTAATGAAGCAATAGCAAAAGGCACATGCGTGGAAGCAAAGGAAAACAAAAGATGTTATTCTCCACTTCCCATCAGCAGGTGACGTCTGGCCACTTCCCGAGAAGCAGGACTTCAGTATGTGTAGTGGTTGCTTTGGAAGACAAAGGTCATGAATAATGAATGCCCCCCCTTCCTCCTCCTTTCTCTTAGCTTTTATATCTGAGCAGACATCGTATAGTATGGAATATACCTTTGGTCAGTTTGGGTCAGCTGTCCTGGCTGTGTCCCCTCCCAAGATCTTGCCCACACCTAGACTACTGGTGAGCCAGGGGGAAAGGCTGGGGAGACAGCCTTGGTGCTGTGCGGGCGCTGCTCAGCAGCAGCCAAAACACCGGTGTGTCATCACCACCTTTCTAGCTACCAACACAAGCACGGCACTATGAGGGCTGCTGTGGGGCTCAGCCAGACCCAGTACAGTATAATATATGTGATTTAAAAACTAAAAATATAACTTCTAACTTATTCTAAATTATTTTTTTTTTACTTTTTGAGATATTTGGATAGAATTTAGTCAGCTGTCTATCGAAACCTGAGTTGCAATGGAAATTTAGTCTGGAGAACAATCTACTCAGGACACACATTGTACCTAAGAACCTTGGCAACTCAAAAAATAAGAGGACTGCTTAATGGATTTGGAAGTACAGAATTCTGTAAAATAAAACTAAGATCTTTGGGCTTCAAATGAGGTTTGGATGCCTACATCCACATTAGATGAACTGTATCCAGTCTAAATGTTCTAATATGCCCTAAGCATTAGATAGCAGGTACCCTGCTGACTCACTAACACCACAAACAACAGATTTGCATTCAAAGTGATTTTCTCCAACAGATTTTCTCCCACCTTTTTTGAGTTTTAGACATTTATTTCAAAAGGTTGAACCAATCTAGCTTTTCATTTCAATACTGCTTTAAGTTAGTTCTGACTGAAGCTGGCCTGCCAGAGTTTTATTTCCCATCGATAACATTTAGTTACTTCGATAAGCACATTCTGGGGTTTTACTTCATTAAAATGTGGGTGATATCAGTGCTGGGGTACAGGCACTCTTTGTTTCTTAGAACAGTATTTCAACACCTTTCCAGGTTCCTAAATCCAGCACACAGGAGTTAGGAAGGTAAATGAAGCTGAACTGCAGTGCTACCTGTCTATTGATGCCATAATAGTGACCAACAAAATGGGGAGGGTGTGTGTGTGTGAATACGTCTCTTTTCACACTCTGCATTTTCCCCAGCACATGAATATGGTAATACATACACATACACAGAGTGATGTGAGAGCTGTGAGAGCTAGGACAGACCTTGGATTGATTGGGCCTTTGCAGTGTCTTCTGTCAGAAATGAAGGTAGCTGTACACTGCAGGAGAATAAGAACTCACTTGGAATATTTTACATAAAGATCTTCTTAGGAACAAAACCAACACAATACCAGGATAAGGTAAAGAAAGAAAAGGTTCACACTGCACATGATGTCAAATCTGACAGTGAAACAGGGAGAATGATATTCAGATGAAAAGGCAGGTGTAACATTAGGCTGCCCCGCAGGCTTTAGTAAATGCAGAAACCATGCTGATTCAGATCTTGCCAGGAGATGTCAGTTTTTAGTTGAATCAGTAACTGGACAAGGGTGTTATGTTGATTTCTGATTTTGGTTCAGCAAGGACTTTGAAATACCTTTTAACCTTCTTTCTGATTCAAGAAAAGAATAACTATTCAAGAAGATTTACTGTTGTTGCACATGTTATTTCAAATCAGTTTTCCCTATAGCAATATTTCTTCTAACCTTTAACCTGGGGATAGACAGGCTGTAAAAAGACACAAAGTACTAGCTTAATGTGTGAATACATTCAGAACTGTTTAAAAGTTCAGTATAACTGCTTTCATTTTTTAGCTTCTTTATTTATCATCTCACTTCTACATTTTTCTTTTGCTAAAAGAGTATTTTCCCATGTAGGAGGGGCTGGTGCTTCAGTTAATCCAAATGTGTCCCACCTTAGACCAATAAACTGTTGTACTCAAACAATTTCAGTTTTCAAGAAAAAAAAATGCCTCATGGCTAAAATGGTTAAATTTTCTTTTAATTTGTATTTAGTTTATTTATAAGCTGCTATATTCCATATCTTAGGACGAATGATGAAAATATCAGAACACTCTCTTAAATGAAAACTCAGAGTATTCACATTGGCCTTCCAGGCATTTTACTATTTGTTCACAGCAATGAATCTGCTGCAGCAGGTGTCTTCAGCTGCTAGGTACTATGACTATAACACTAATTACAATCTCATATTGTAAGACTGTAGTGTATTCACCATGGCAATGTTAATATGTTAACATTCACTGCTTTTATAACATAGATTGTTGAATTTTTTATGGTGTACATTGTGAATTAAATTAAAATGCTTTCACTGTTGCAGGGATGCTGTTTTCTAGAATTTCAGCTTTAAAAACCGGCATGAATATGACTTGTAATACTAGTGCACATTTTAATATTCAGTTATTCCTTTTAAACGTTGATATTTCTATCTTAATCAAAAGAATTAAAGGGACAGCATTATATGTTACCCTGATTTTACTTTAAATACAGCTTTCTTTCAACACCTTAAAAGTAATATTGCAACAGCCTCAGAAAATTTGACCTGAAAAACCCAAGAAACTATGATAATAGAATTATAGATTTATTTAAGTTGGAAAGGACCTTTAAGATCATCATGTCCAATCCTTAACCTAACACTGCCAAGTCCACCACTAAACCATGTCCCTAAGTGTCACCTCTACACGTCTTTTAAATACTCCCAGGGATGGTGACTCAGCCACTTCCCTGGGCAGACTGTTGCAATGCTACACAACTCTTTCAGTGAAGAAATTTTTCCCAATGTCCAATCTAAACCTCCCATGGAACAACTTGTGGTTGTTCCTCTCATCCTATCACTTGTTACTTTGGAAAAGAGACTGACGTACCTTGCTACAACCTCCTTTCAGGTAGTTGTAGAGAGCAATAAGGTCTCCCCCGAGCTTCCTTTTCTCCAGACTAAACAACTCCAGTTCCCTCAGCAGCTCCTAAGACTTGTTCTCCAGACCCTTCACCAGCTTCATTGCCTTTCTCTGGACATGCTCCAACACCTCTACATCCCTCTTGAAGTGAGGGGCCCAAAACTGAACATGGTATTAGAGGTGTGGCCTCACCAGTGCCAAGTATAGGAGGACAATCACTTCCCTTGTCTTGCTGGCCACAGTATTTTGGTTACAAGCCAGGATGTTGTTGGCCTTCTTGGGCACACTGCCAGCTCATATTCAGCCAGCTGTCAACAAGCAACCCCATGTGCTTTTCCACCCGGCAGCTTTCTGGCCACTCTTCCCCAAGCCTGTAGCATTGTGTGGGGCTGTTGTGACCCAAGTGCAGGACCTGGCACTTAGCTGTGTTGTATCTCATACAATTGGTATTGCCACATCAATCCAGCTTGTCCAGATCCCTTTGCAGACTCTTCCTACTCTCAATCAGATCAACACTCTCACCTGACTTGGTGTCATCTGCAAACTTACTGAGTGCACTCAATCCCCTCATCTAGATCACTGATAAAGATATTAAAGAGGACTGTCCTCAATATTGAGCCCTGGGGAACACCACTTGTGACCATCCACCAGCTGGATGTAACTCTCTTTACTACCACTCTTTGGGCTTGGCCATCCAGCCAGTTTTTTACCCAGTCAACGGTACACCCATTCAAGCCATAAGCAGCCAGTTTCTCCAGGAGTGTGCTGTGGGAAACAGTGTCAAAAACTTTCCTAAAGTCTAGGTCAACAATGTTCACTGCAGCACGAGGAAGGATGTTCTCAAGCGTATTACAATATATTTAGATTTTAAAAGCTATTCAGTTTAAAGTTTTAAACTACTCCATTTAAGATTTTTCTCCTATTTGTTTGAAAAACATATCAGTAAGGAAATAATCTCTTTTCCATTGCTCTCTGTTTAGGTACTATGTCTTGAACAGCATTTTTATTGGGCTACTGGTGCCCAAGCAATGAAACGGGCAAGGGCAGCATCACTAATTACAAGACTTCGGTATTACACAAAACTGGAAATGGAGCTATTTATATCCAAATGGACTGTGAGTTTTACAGGAGATAGTGAAATTATCATTTACTGATTAAAAGTATGTTTCATTTAACTACTAAATAAAACAGCAGTTAACCCCTTGACAGGTATATGCAGATAATTAACAACCACCCAAAGAAATCACAGCTAGACATCCAGGACTAATCTGAAATGAGGATTTGAGATAACATTCTGGATAACACATGTTTCTTTCCAATGTAATTGGAAACCAATAAAGAGGTTTCATTGTGGATGTTGCCATTGTCAGCCATTGGGTGGACAATTTCTCCTTCAATTACATTAGGAGCACTCTAAATTAGCATTCTAGAAATTCCCAGTAAACAGAGCAACATTTTTTTCCTTTGTTTGCATGTTTGTTGTCCCTTGTGCAGAAAGTGCAAACATTCACAATTTTTTAATACAAAATTATTATGATTATTGAGTCGTAACTACACCTTAACACAGGCCATACTTCAGTAATCTATATATGTCTCCAGAGCATACTAGGTGACTTTTTTTGAGAAATACAACATTGATTTAAATTTCTCCTGTACAGGAAGTACCATATCTTCTTTAATAGAGTTGTTAAGAAATTCACCCTGAATATGACAAACCTGGGTTTAGTGTCCCTTATCCTATGCAACAGCGACAACTTTTGGAATGAGTCACTTAAAAATTATGTGCAACTATCAATTTAAAAACACAACTTACACTGGATTCTTCCACTTTACTTATGCATGCAGGTGCATTACAGGAAATTTATATACATATAAAATTAAAAATCAAACTGCTTCTAAGAGGAAATCTTTCTTATTTAAGTCAAGCAGTTCAGCACTGACTTCCAGCCAAGTTCATTCAGGTATGTAGGTGTTTTCAATAATTTGATGTAGGTCTATTTCTGGTTTTGAATATTATTTATTGTATTTAATAGAGGTTTAAAAAACTTCATGCTGGCCCCTTGTGACAGAAAACCTTAAATGTATCCCCTATATTCTCTATTATTTTATTATCTCATCACATTATTAAAGGTTATATTAATTTTAAATGGTGTTTGTTTGAAAACAGTAGACTTCAGAAAGGTATGTTTGAACATTGGATGTCTATTTGCAATAAATTTGCTGTTTAAGCAAATAAACATATTGCAGATCTATCTGGAGGGTCATGTTTTGCCTTTGTTGGAATTTGCAGCAAATATTGACTTAAGTTCAAGGTTGGGGGTATGCGCAGATATCTGAGACATAGTAATGCTTCTCTTTATTGGCAGCTATGTTCCTGCTGAGCAACTAGAGTGACTTGATCAGACCACATGTGCCATAATGATGCATGATAATATGAAACCTAAGATGTCTAAAGCATAAACCTGAAGTTCAGATGTTTCAGATACTGGTATTACTGACAAAGTTAAGTAGGATATAAACCCAAATAGTGAGTTTAATAAGCAAGGATCTATGTGTCTGTTGTGTTTGAGCATATGAATTAATATCTGAAACAAATCAAGCTCTATGCCAGTTACCATCCTTGAAATTATTTTTAGCAACTTGAAAAGTAGAGAGATTATTTACAGAATGAGTAAAGCTGTTATACTTGCCGCTGCTTCCTTCACATCCTTAATTTTTTCTTCTTTTAAATCTGAAAGTTCTGAACTATTTTTGCCTGTTCCATAGAAAGAAGGCCAGATAGCTAATTAATTGAATGGTATCACTCTCATTGTAATTTAAAAGAAGTGTTTCTGGAGAAGTTTCTAATATCATGACTAGAAAGCCTCAAAGGTTAAAATCTGCAGTTCCTAAAGTGCCAATATAAGAATGATGTAAAGAAACTGAAAGACATTCAGAAAAGAATGACAAATTTGATTGAGAAGATTGAGTTTATGAAGAAAGGTTAAATTGTCTAAATACATGTACCCAAATAAATGTAACATGGTGAATATTGATGTGCATTTAAATATTGTAAAAAACAATATAAGAAGTGATTGTGATTACAAATTAGACTGAATTTAAAGATCATGAGGATAGAAATGGGCATTTTACTATGTTTGAGCAGTGCCTGGCATTACAAGGACCTATGTTTCATAGGGCCTTCAGCTTGTAGCCTTATAGAACAACAGGAGTCGTATCAAAGGAAACTCATAGGAATGAGTGGGAAATAAACTGAGGAAATTAAAGCTTAGTAACAGAAATAAAACCTGTACAAGCTCAACAGAGACTAAATATTGTTTCTATATACAGATAAATGGTACAATCCTACATTAAGCCTTACAACTTAAATGTTTGAGGTTTTTTAAATTTTAACATACTATAAGAATATTGTTAAAAAAACTACAACAAATTTTTGTTTTGTTTTGTTTTTATTTATTAGTAATCATAGAAAAGTTTAGGCTGGAAGGGACTTCTGGGCATCATTTGATCAAACCATCTTTTGAAAGCACAGCCCTAGGCCATGTTATGCAGAGCCATGTCATGCAGAGCCTTACATTTTTGGACAGGCTTTTCCAATGTTTGGTTGTTCTTAGAGTGAAGAATTCATATCCAGGCAGGATTTCTGCTGAAACAGCTTATGTCTGCTGCTTCTCATCACCTGCAATCTTGTGAAGAAAGTACCTCCATTTCTCTATAAAACCCTTTTAGATACCTGAAGACTGATTAGTTCCCATTGTTCCCTTGGCATTAACAAATCTAATCCCTCCACTTTTCTTCATGTGTTAAATTCTCAAACCTTATAAACAACTTAATGACCCTCTGTTAGACTCTTTCCAGTTTTTCAGTGTCTGTCTTGAACATGTAGGGCCAAAACTGGACACAGTATCAGATGTAGCCCAGCAAATCCTGAGTAGAGTGGGGAATAATTACATCCCTTGAACTGCTGGATATAGTCTTGCTGATGCCGCTCAGGACGTGGTTTGCCTTTATTGCTTTAAAGACACACTGCTAACTCATGTTTAATTGGCTCTGCACCGGGATGCCAAGGTCATTTTCAGCAGAACTACACACCGGACAGTCACACTGCAGCCTATACTGTTGCTTGGGATTATTCAGTCCCAAGTACAGAGATTCGTGTTTATCTTTATTAAGCCTCATGTAATTTTTATCAGCTGAGTCTTTCAGCTTGCCAACCCTTCTCTGTACAGTGGCTGTTTGTTCTGGTATATCCACCTCTCCTCTCAATTTGGTGTCATTCAAAAATTTTGTCAGAGTACATTCAATCTTGTCATCCAGATTGTTCATACAGTTGCTGAATATTATTAGACCCTATACTGACTTGTGAGAAACTCCACTTGGGACTGGTCACCAGTTCAACTTTGAGTTTGCCAAATAAGCCATTTTTTTTGCCTATTGTCAGTCCATATCTTAACAGTTTATCAAGAAGGATTTTGCAGAAGACCATGTCAAACACCTTGCTAAAATTAAGGTAGATGGCATCCACAGCTCTACTGTTACACATTGAGCAAGTTGTTACATCATAGAAGGGAATCAGATTGGTCAAGCACAACTTGCCATGGTGACTTTTTTCCAGTCACTTTCTGGTCCTTCATATACTGCTAAGATCTTCCATAATTTTCCCAGGGACTGAAATGAGCTTTGTGCAAGTTTCTCTAAAAATTGCGAAGTGGACAGTTGAATGGGCAAACAGCAAGTGTATAAATGAAAAGCTGAAGTTGCTTGAGCCAGGAAAAGTAGAGACAGTGCTCAATATCCAGGACAAGCAGCAAGTTGTTCTTTTTAGGAAAACAGCAGAATCTCCAGGGGAGAACTGTACTTTCACAGATAAATAAATATTAAGAAAAAAATCTGACTATAACTATATAAGTGCAACAATCTTCACTACATGCATTCAGCAGCCATGACTTAGTATGAACACTGTGCACGTGATCATAGAAATAAAGCATATGCTATACTTATATTAGGCAACTGATGAAAATTGGTTAAATCATGTTAGACAGAAAAAAAAATACTGGAAAGAAACTCTTGGCATATTCTGAAAGCTTTTCCTTTGCGCACTAAATATATTTAGAGACAAGTCCCCTAGCTATTTGCCATTTTAGAGTTGAAGAATTTTCTATGTATGCATTATCTGACACTGAATTCAATGGGTTATTTAAAAGTTCATGCTTTTATTCTTCTGTGGTTTTCTGAGTTTTATGTTGGAATCTAATCTACCACAGTTTTGCACACAGATTCACCACCTCTTTAGGATTCAAACGAGCTGATGAATGAATTTAATTACATTGTTGAAGGATATATCTGTTATGGTTTAACCCCGGCCAGCAACTAAGTACCATGAAGCTGCTCGCTCGCTTCTCCCTCCTGGTGGGATGGAGAGGAGAATCGGAAAAAAAGGTAAAACATGTGGGTTGACATAAGAACAGTTTAATAATTGAAACAAAATATAATAGTAATAATAATAATAATAATAATAATAATAATGAAAAGTGAGACAACAAAAAGAGAGAGAGAAATAAAACCCAAGAAAGACAAGTGATGCACAATACAATTGCTCACCACCCACTGAACAACGTCCAGCAAGTCCCCAAGTAGCTCTTGATACCTCCTGGCCAACTCCGCCCAGTTTATATACTGAGCATGATGTTCTATGGTATGGAATATCCCTTTGTCCAGTTCAGGTCAGCTGTCCTGGCTCTGCTCCCTCCCAGCTTCTTGTGCACCTCCCCATTGGCAGAGCATGGGAAACTGGAAAGTCCTTGACTTAGGGTAAGCACTACTTAGCAACAACAAAAACATCAGTGTGTTATCAGCATTATTCTCATGCTAAATCCAAAAACACAGCACTGTACCACCTACTAGGAAGAAAATTAACTCTATCCCAGCTGTGCTTAGGATAATCTTTCAGGAAGATACTTAAGGGCAACAGTAATGACCCCTTACCAAAATATTTAACAATTACTCTTGCTACCAGTGGCATCTTTACCAATTCAGGGTTCTCACAGAGTTTATGAGTGGAAGTTTGGTCACAGAAAATAAAGATTTAATCTCTTTTCTGTGTTCCTCTTCTATTTCCTTTTTTTTTTTTTTTCCTTTTCCTTTTTAAACAGCTTTAAAATTGCACTGCTCCATTCAGGTTGGTTTATTGATGTATTTATTTATTTATTTCTAATGGATATTTAGTGACCAGTGGCTTTGAAAAATGAGGGTCTTGATTAAACTATGTCTTGATATATTTTCCACTTTGTCTAAACAGTACAGGCTCAGAAAATTTAAATTAAAGGATTTGTGCTTTGAACATTTTTGCATGTTATGTAATAATTTGTATATAAGCAAATCAAGCTTAAAAAGGTGTGAAACAAATTTACGTTAAGATTTCATTTTTAAATTCCATGAACATGGACAAGGTTTTTTTCACAATTAAAAAAACAAAAAAGAGTGAGAGAGAGGATTTCCCCCTCACTACTCTTTTTGGACCATAAATTTTGCAGAAGACCACTTTAGCTTTGTTTAGGCAAAATGAACATCAAATTGGTTTGTTCCAAGTTCTGATTTATTTTTATTACTGAGAACCATTCCTGATTCTATCAAGAGAAGCTCTGAATTCAGCTTGCAGTGTTCCTCTGCTGTTAATGCAGGCTGTATTTCACTCAAAGACTCAAATGTCTCCTTTTAACAGGTGCAAAAAAACCTTAGCGTAAGATTTTACGAGTCTATAATTTGAACCCAGTCAAAATGCTCCTTCTAGAAGACTGTAAAGAAAACCAACCAAACACAGAATTTTCTACACTGAAACAAGTGTGAAAATGTTTCAGTTTTGATGGAACTTCAAGACTAAGATTATGGTGGGTTGACAAGATGTCAACCCAGCTGCTCTCTCATTCCCCATACTCAACAGGACAGATGTAGAGAATGAGAAGAAAAAACTCGTGGGCTGAGATAAAGACAGGGAAATAATTTGCCAAGTACCATCACAGGGAAAACAGATTCAACTTGGAGAAGATTAATTTAGTTTATTGCCAATTAAAAATAGAGTAGGATGCTGAGAAAGACACACAAGAGAAAGACTAAAAATTACAGTGTCACTCCTGGTACAGAGCTCCACATCAATGAAAGAGATATATCTCAAGGAAGTGTATACTTATAATGATGAAAATCACTTTTACACAGAGTTGTTAAATAAGGAACATAGTTTTATCAACACTGTCACCAAGTACAGTCATATGAGTATCACAGTAATATGTACCTTAGACATAACATGGCTTTGCTAATGTACATCTCACCTATGTATTTAGATATTTTAGTCCAATAAATTAACTATGCTAACAGCTAACCAACTATGCTTTGTTTATAGGGTCAGATTGATTAACAAAGCATAGAGCTCTAAATTGCTTACCTACTGTGCCTGAAAAGTTTTGGGGACAAGAGCAGAAGCCGTGGATGAAAAGTATCCATATGGAAAAAGAAAATTATATTTGGAGCAAGAAGAGAACAAACTTATGAACATACCTCTTGAAAATGGCGCTTCCTGAACTTTCACAGAAGTAAATGTACCAGAAGTAGTCTTTTGATTCTGTCACAGCTAGATTGTTTGAAGTTATTTCTGTAGCTCTCATTTCCGTATTTGTGGTGCCACATTAGACGAGAACAGATGAGAAAAAATGCCTGTTTCTTGAAATTATGGTCAATAGATATAACATACTTCAAATAAATGCATTTGATTCTTTGTCATCTAGAACATTAATTGATTTCTTTTCCATTTGGTAAACTGTCCTTTGAGTTTTCTTTACCTGAATTTGAATTTGTACACTCCAGTTGATCATAATAATTTTGGTTGTACTGTCATCAAAAATCATTATATATATATATAATATGTGGATTTTTTTCAATTGCATGCTTTTAATTAAGCAAAACATGTTAAGTAGTATCTAAACACTGACTTTTGTTCTTTAAAATAACTTCAAGATTAGTGGTGAAAATTTTACTTTTTAAAAAATGTCTATAACCTATAAAAGCAAGAAAATTAGAAAAGCTTATGAAATACGTTGTTCTTTCCAATGATCACAGAATCCTTTGGTCTGTAATATGAAAAAAGCAGCGAAAGTACAACTTGAGAAATTAAAAGACAACATACGAGATAAGGAAGAAGAATGAAAAAATTCTATTTTCTAAATCACTGTCTGAAAAAAGAAAATGTGCAAAACCCACCATGCAATTTTACACACTGTACTGTCCCCTGCAGAGAGCTGGAGTTTTTGGAACACAAGAGAAAATGAATTTGTTCTTGGATTTAGTTCAGAAAGAATCATGAGAGCAATTTACTTCTGATGCAGTTCCAGTAAAAAGCTATTATGTTGATTGCCATAAATTTCATCAGTTTAAATATGTAACTTTTATTCCTGACTCATCATTTAGGTAAAAATACTCAATCACTGTAACAAAAAATGCCCAAAATAAAGGCAACAATTATTTGAAAATCTACCTTCCAATTGTCCCCTTGTACTAACCAAATAAAGGATGTGCAAGAAAGTTCATAAAATCCAGCATCTCTTAAAATGAGAGTGGGTTCAGGGATTCCAGTACTTTCTTGCAAACAGTTGATCAATCTCTATCTCATTTCATGGATACAACTGATACTGTTTTAGTCTTCTTCCCAGTTATGCCCACCTCATCTCTTCAAATCTTTCTGTGATATTATTTCTTATTATTCAGGCAGTCAGTGATTGACGTGTTATCATTTTAAATCCTGATGCAACTATTTCATTACCCAAGTCATGTTCTGCAGAAAACACTGGGAGTCACGCAATCCCACTCTAAATCTACATGGGATAGAAATATGGTCTTATGCCAACCCTCTCACATAGCTGAAAGACGCATAAAAATGGAAAAACAATCTCTGACAAAATCATTATATTTCCTGTTGTTTGCTATCAGATACCAAGGACAATCCATGATGCAGTGGGACATAGATAATACACTGTGAATCACTGCCTAACACCATACAGAGTGTAGGCATTCTCTGGATAACTGCCAGTCCAGAAGGAGATGGAGTAACTAATGTCTTTTGGAAAATATTTTCTGGAAACCATTCAACATTATTTTGTTAGAATATTTCCAGTAGTTTTGTTCTTGCTTTCTAATGACACTACTGACTGATCATGGCAGCAACGGTGGAGCTTTTAGACTGCAATGATGTATTGGCCTTGAAGTAGCATGCAATTCAAACATGTCTCGAGAGCTTTGCGTTAGGAAATTGTGCATCATAACAAGGTGGATTAAAATGATTGTAAGGTGTTATAAAATCTTAAAGTATGCAGATATCAGCAATGCCTATAATCTACATAGGGCAAGTTTTTATAATGCAAAACTGAAAAAAGAGGTAAGACGAAAAAAAAAAAAAAAAAAGAAATAATTCCCTAATGTTGCCATTGCTTTCTAAATTTCCTTTAACCTCATGAAGTTCGAAAACACCAGTGCAAGGTCTTGCACCTGAGTTGGGGAAATCACCAATATCAGTACAGACTGGGTGATTAAAGGATTGAGAGCAGCCCTGCAGAGGACTTGGGGATACTGGTGGATGAAAAATTGGATGTCAGCCACTAATGTGCACTTTTAGCCCAGAAAGCCAGTCATATCCTGGGCTGCATAAAAATAAGCATGGTGTCAGGTCGAGGGAGGTGATTCTCACCCTCTGCTCTGCTCTGGTGAGACCCCACCTGCAGTACTGCATCCAGCTCTAGAGTCCTTAGTACAGGAAAGAAACAGACCTGTTAGAGCAGGTTCAGAGGAGAGCCATGGAAATGATCAGAGGGCTGAAACACCTCTCCTTTGAAGAAAGGCTGAGAAAGTTCGAGTTGTTTAGCCTGCAGAAGAGAAGGCTCTGGGAAAACCCTACTGCATCCTTTCAATACTTAAAGGGGGCTTATAAGAAAGACAGAGGCTTTTTACGAAGGCCTGTAGCGTCAGGATAAGGGGCAATAGTTTTAAACCAAAAGAGGTAGATTCAGACTAGATATAAAGAAGAAATTCTTTACAATGAGGATGGTGAGGCACTAGAACAGTTTGCCCAAAGAAGTTATGGATGTCCCATCCCTAGAAGCATTCAAGGTCAGGCTGGATAGGGCTTTGAGCAACCTGAACTAGTGGAAGATGTCTCTGTCCACAGCAGAATGCTTGGACTAGATGATCTTTAAAAGTTCCCTTTCAACCCAAACCATTCTGATTCTATGATTCTATGATAAATGGAAATGACTTAGCATGTACCTTGAGAAACATACAGCTTTGAGATGTTTTCATTTTAAAATGCAACTGATATAATTCCTTACTGTATTCTGATTGCAAAATTCCTAATCCTACACAGCATTTGATCACAGCATTCTTAGGCATGTGAATGATTCAGGGGAGGATATCAATGAGGTGGTGCATGTTAAAAAATATACATCGAATTGTATGTGTATGTGTCCAAAGAAAAGCAGTGAAGCTTGTGAAGTGTTTAGAGAACAAGTCTTACAAGGAGCAGATGAGGGAACTGGGGTTGTTTAGTCTGGAGAAAAGGAGGCTCAGGGGAGAGCTTATCGCTCTCTACAACTACCTGAAAGGAGGTTGTAGCGAGGTGTGTCAGTCTCTTTTCCAAAGTAACAAGTGATAGGACAAGAAGAAATGGTCACAAGTTTCGCCAGGGGAGGCTTAGACTAGACTAGAGTAGACTAGAGCAGACTAGACTGTTTCAGTTGGAAGGGGCCTACAACGATCATCTAGTCCAACTGACCAATTCAGGGCTTATCAAAAGTTAAAGTATGTTGTTAAGGGCATTGTCCAAATGCCTCTTAAACACTGACAGGCTTGGGGCATCAACCACCTCTCTAGGAAGCCTGTTCCAGTGTCTGACCACCCTCTCAGTAAAGAAATGCTTCCTCATGTTCAGTCTGAACCTCTGCTGGTTCGGCTTTGAAGCATTCCCATGCGTCCTATCACTGGATACCAAGGAGAAAAGATCAGTACCTCCCTTTCTACTTCCCCTCCTCAGGAAGCTGCAGAGAGTAGTGAGGTCACCCATCAGCATCCTTTCTTCCAAATCAGACAAACCCAAATTCCTCAGCTGCTCATCATAGGACATTCTTTCCAACTCTTTCACCAGCTTTGTTGCCCTCCTCTGGACGCATTCAAGGACCTTCACATCCTTCTTAAATTGTGGGGCCCAGAAATGCACACAGTACTCAAGCTGAGGCCACACCAATGCTGAACACAGCAGGATAATGACACATTCCAGAAAATGGTTTACTCCCTTGCCTGCCAGGGCACACTGCTGACTCATATTGAGCCTGATGTCAACCAGCACCCCCAGATCCCTTTCTGCAGGGCTGCTCTCCAGCCACTCCTCTTCCAATTTATACTTGTGCCTGGCATTCCTCTGTCCTAGGTGCAGAATCCTGCATTTTGACTTGTTAAATTTCATCCCATTAATCATTACCCAATGCTTGAGTCTATCTAGATCCCTCTGCAAGTCCTCTTGTCACGCAAGAGAGTCAACAGCACCTCCCAGTTTGGTATCATCAGCAAACTTGCCAACAGTACATTAGTTTAGGTTGGATATTAGGAAAACTTTCTTCACTGAAAGGGTTATCAAGCATTGGAACAGGCTGCCCAGGGAAGTGGCTGAGTCACCATCCCTGGAGGTATTTAGAAAACATGTAGAGGTGGCACTTAGGGACATGGTTCAGTGGTGGACTTGGCAGTGTTAGCTTAAGGGTTGAACTTGATCTTAAAGGTCTTTCCTAACCTAAATGATTTTATGATTCTATGATTATATAATTGAATGCTATGTTGGAGAATAATATACTTTCCCAGGTATGTGCAGGACAAAACCCCTAAACATGCTGAAAGGTTCCTAAGAACCTACCCACAGGGGCCTGCCTGGAAAGGCTGAAGGCCAGCTTAGTGCCAGCATACCCAAGGGCAGCCTTGTCCTGCTGTAACACAGTGAGTGGTTTAGGTTAGGGCACTTAAAGACTCACAATCAAAGCTATGAGCAAAATAGATCTATTTGAATTTGTGAAAATGTGACTACACAAAGTTTGATGGCAAGGTTCACTCTGTTACTTATTACATGGATTAAACAGAAAGGAAAATCGAGTTAGAATCGAGCTAGAATGATTTTCAAACATCGAAGAGACAAAAGGGTAAAGGATACCCTCCTGTTGAGTCACAGGTTTCAGAACAGACCTTGCTATCTAAACTCTTTAACAGAACTTAGGTGTGACTACATCAAATCTGTCTCAGACTTGGACAATGGTTTCTGTCTACCAGGAAAGGTATAAAGAACAGGATAAGTAAAGGAGACCCTTCTGTTGAGTCCTGAGGTTCAAAGTAGAGCCCCTTGCTTTCTAAACTCTTTGACAGAGTTTAGGTGTGACTAGACCTACCTTTAGTCTCAAACTTGGACAACAGATTTAGGTTTAAGGAAATACAGGAGGAAGGGGGGATCCTACTATTGAGTCACAAGGTTCAGAATAGACCCCCTTGCTTTCTAAGCTCTTTGACGGAGTGTATGTGTGGCTAGGTCCAATCTCAGTCTCAGCCTTGGACAATGGATTATGTATAAAGGGTATATGGAAAGACAGGCTTTGTTCATCAGAAACAAATTTGTTCTCAATTCAAGATTATTCTTAGGATTCTAGCGGCATTTGATTTTAGCAGCATTTAATCTATGATTATTTTAACATCTACAAAGTGAATCAATAGAATTTGTTTAAATCATAAGAGTAACTTAACTACTGATTGAAATTCTTAATACTTATTATGAGTTATCTAAACCAATTTGCATACACACACAAAAGCGCAAGGGAAATAGACATATAGGGATATATACACAAACGTACAAAAGTATACCTGATAAAAGTTCCCCTCTAGTTCAATGAAATACTCATGTTGAATGCCTTTGCATTCCTCAACGAGTGAAGGGTTAAGCCTCAAGGAACAGGGGCATCAGTACAGGCTCTGGCGTTCGGTGACATTTGCTGTAGTATCACAAACTTCACGAGCTCTGAGCAGTGTCCCTCTGAGAGGGAGATGCTGGTTGCAGCCCACTACAGTCCAGGAGAGCTCAAACGGTCTCACATAGGACTGCTGTTTATAAGGTTGTAAGATGATTGCCTTTAGTAATCTGTAAATTTCCATCCCAGCCATAACCTGAGTCTGTAATTTTTTCAGAATTCCTTTCTGCCAGGGCCAACACCCTGTCCATGGGTGCTGCTTTTGGCCAAGGCACTGGTACTGCGGCTCTGACTCAGAGTAACCCGGTTCAGGTAGTAATCTTTCTTCCTCTAGCATTCGGCTAACCATTCTGTGAAAACCTCTCTACTTGCCTACAGTCCATACTGTAGTTAGTATGGGTACATTTGACGTGTTAATGTTTCCCATCTTTCTTTTCCCTCAGTAAAGAACAGTTATGCTGGTAAATTGGTATTTATCCAACAAAATCCTTCAGAAATAGAAATATTTCTTAACAGTAATTGACGACATTTTTCTGAATTTCAGTGTGTTTATTATTTATAAAGGTTGTTGAATGATTTGACTGACTCATTTTCAGAGCAAATTGCGTAGGCTCTTCAGTTCAAGCAACAGTTCATCACAGCACACAGCCAGGTGGAGCAACAAAAACTTTTATATGTTGGAAAACGAATTCCAAATTATAGCAGACAGTGAGTAATTAGAACACTTCCATTCTTCTATGAAACATATTTGAGACAGTTGAAATTATCAAGTGCTGTCATGAATATTGGTATTGTCTAAATATTAATGAATATCAATAGCATAAAGTCAATGAAATATAGGTAAATTTCTCTTTATGTTTCTATATATTTTTCTGCAGTTATTAAGCCAGTGTTAACATTATCACATACTGTAAAATATCCAAGGTACATTAAAGAGAAAAGGAAACCTATGATAAGTTCCTGTCAGTATCAATACTTGCTTGTAGAACTTTTAATTTGGGGCTTGTTCTCTATATGGCCATCATTTACATCCATCAAATAAACTATTTTCATTCTATTTTTTTCTTAATTTATCTGTAGTTTTGTAGAGATAATGAAATAAATACAGATTCATATGGCCATAACAAAAATGTTTAGCTGTGATATGCTAAGATTTACTACAGAAAGTTATCTGCAATAGGATAAGTTTTGTTTTACTGTAGGTGTAAAGATACTTTCATGCTGCGTGAGACAATGAATGAGGTAAAGTATTGGATGCAATTGCATTGCCAAACAGTCATTAAATGCTCAACAATAGCCCAGATATGCCTTTAAATAGTAAAATATTTTTTATTAAGACATAGAATATTATTAGTACACCTCACTTAACTACTTCAGGTAGCTCCCTGTAAGTTAAAAGTTTTTCTACCAGTTACTAGTAGAAAAGAAACAACATCTGTGATAGTTCAGTGTCTTTCAATTGCACTGCCATGTCAGCACTGGAACTGTGCCCAGGTCTCAGTAGCTGTTCTCTAAAATGTACCATGAATTACACCTTAGTTTAAAGTATACACTTTCAGTGTTATTGAAATGTTATGCTCAAATGTAGCCATTGAGGTTTTTTGGTAAGGAAAAAATAAAGGTGTCAGAATGCAAACAAAGACAGGGACAAATTCCATCTCATTTTTTATAGTCTGTAATTTCATATCTGTATGTTGAAAGAGATAGAAGTCAGGGCAGTATTTGTCAGTGTGTCCTTAAATGTCCAGAGAAAACCTGGTATTTCAAACAAATACAGAGCCCATTTTAGAAATTATATCAAACTCCATCTGTTCCTTTTCTCATTTGACCTATTTAGTTAGAGTTCCCTGCTTATTCCCCTACCTGGTATCTTTAAAATTACTTCAGAAGGCTCTGCCACAGTCAAAACCAATAGAATGAAGCAATATATTAAAAAGAACAACTTAGCACTTCAAAGGATTCTACTGTATTAGATGCAGTTGTCTTCACAAATACTTCTGATGTACTATTAGCAACGTGATATAAATTTGGCTTTCTTTTCAAAATGTATTATTTTTTCCATTTTAGGATATGTCACTGAAATGTCATTAGCATCCTGATTTTTTCCCCTTTTCTTTACCTATATCCACACTATGTTAACTTAATTTTGTAAAAACAAAATGTTTAAATGTGGGATGTAAAAACAGCTATTACTTGGTGAAGCAGTGTATCAGCTGCTTCAACTAGTTATTTCATAGATGAAAATCATCAATAAAAGCAAATTCATGATTCACATCATCCATCTTTTATGGGAGAAATCTAGTATCATAAAAATATTTGCAAATAAATGCAATAATAGGATGAAGTAAAAATGCTTTTATTCATCATTGCTTCTATATGATGCAGGAGAATGAATGGATGAAGGAAGGTGCATGAAAGTTTGGTATGGAAAAATATAGCATCCTGTGGAGTTACTTTCTCATCTCTCCTGTGGTGGATTTGAACTTTTAGTAGTGATTTAGTGACACTTTATTTTGATCTCGTTATTGAGGAGTTTTGAAGTATAAAGGCTAGACAGAAATGGTTGAAAAGGCAAAAATAAATTACATTATCCAGCAAGATCTATTGTAAATACTTGAAATTTTTACGGGGCAGGTTTACAGCTGGTGATTGTAAAGAACTTAACCATTTTCTTCAGCTACTAAAATGGTTTGGTCAAGGAGGAGAAAGAATAGAACAGTATCTGATTTCTGGATGCATGAAAAGGTTTCTTATAAGAATGTAGTTATTAATGAGCTATTTTGACTGCTGGAGATGTAATAACCTAAAAAGTTCAGGCCTGCTTAGATTATCATCACTAGACACTGTAAGATCTGTACCATTCTACTTCAGAGTAAAAAAGTCACCTGATAACCTGCCTTCTCAAGAATCAGAAAGAAAAATCCAGTGCGCTCTGCCATAATAACATACCAAATCCATCCAGATGATTACAGCACTACTCCTGGGCATTTTTCATTGCATTCTCTTCAGTTTTTTTCATCCAAATCACACTAAAACAGTTCCTGCTATACTACGGTACTAAAGAGTTATAGGGGATTCCTGCAATACATGACACAGGATTTAAAATTTCCATCTGCCAGCTGTATCCTATAGCTACTATACACTGTTACAAGGTAAGATAGATCCCTTTACAGATCATTCTGTGTGTATGTGTATGCACACAGTCCTGTTCATCTAATGATACTTGCAATATTGCATGTAGTATCATTTATGTTTATTGTAATGGTTTGCACTTATATGTCTAAATTTTACTAGCATTACTTATGATTTCTAAACCAACTTTTTTAATCAACAATGTTTGAAGTGATGAGGGGGAGGGATAAAGCAATGGGCTCATTTGTAGAGTACTTGTTTTCCGTTGCCATTTGTGAATCACACTTAACTAACAAGTGAAGAATTTAGATAATTGGTTTGATGTATTATTAACCATGTGTAATAAGCTATAATCTGAGTAATAATTTTTAAATTACTTAGGTCTATAATATTCACATTTATTCATATATGTTTCTGGTGATTTGGGAGATTACTTACTTGGTTCAAACAAGCAAATTAGATATACTGTGGCCCTTAACAAAATGAAATGTAGGTATGAATAAGTTTATGGCAATTCATCTGTAGGTTGTACCACAAACCTCATAAGAAGACTGAAAATGAAATCAAGAATCTTAGATTCTGATATAATTTGATTACTTCTGAAAATTTTGCAGATAGCAAAACTGTATGAAAAATGAAAAAGTTTTAAAAATAATTTCTAAAATATTCACAATCCTGATTTTCTAAAGCTGTTAGAAATTACCATATATGAAAATTAAACTTCCTTATAATATTATAATTTTTGATGTTGGTGTCAACATTCAAAAATAAGCTAAATGTCCATTGGAAGGTATCATCTGTCACTCAAAAAATCTAGATGTTCTACAACTCCATCATACTTTCTTAAAACTCATAATTTACATTGACATGTTCAAAGCAATAATTAGAAGAGTTAAGATTCTTTCCAAATGTTTCAAACAGATGTTTAAAAGAAGTATTGCAATATTTTCTGACACTGATTATCATTTAATAATTGTTTGGATCTTATACAGAACACCTATTAAAAATCCCACCAAACAAAATGAACAAAACCTAAAAAAATCACACACAAACTACAGCATAGCAGTTGTTTCCTACATGAGAACTTGTGCACTAAAATAATGGAGGGTTTTGGCTTTAAGTGGCATTAAATTGTTTCTTACAACTATTTTTCTACCTCATTCTTTTAGTACCTCTGGTAACAAATCTATGCAGAAACATCATTAAAGGCAATTAGATCTGATGTGAATCTGATCATAATCTAATAATGTTATGCACCAAACAAATTATAGGTGTGAAATCATGGCTGTAACATAGGTAGCAATGTTCTGCCACTAATATAGAAGAAAGCAAAAATGTTGCCCATCTTTGATATTGAGGATGGGGTTTTTTACTTTTCTATCATGCTTAAAAAAACCCAACAAACACTTCATTGCCTGTGCTTGTAGGAAGTCATTGGAAAGACATTTGCTGTCAGTGCCCTTTTCCATAATTGCAGACTGAATGTGGGATGTTTCTTAAAATTCTTGTGGAAGAAATATATGAAATAAAAAAGATCCCCATGAGGTTTATTATCAATATTAATTATATTTCTCAAGTTCTGTAGTCGAAAAAGTTCTCTAGTTGTTATTCTTTGCATTACTCTTTTTCAATCTTTTAGGCCTGAAGACAGCTAAGTCCACTATATGTAAAATTATTTACATTTCATCATGTATAAAATTTTATTTTATACTTTGATTATAGAGCATATAAAGAAACCTTCTCTGAAAAACAGTTAATAATAGTTTCTTAACAGATTGCTTTAGCCAACCACAATCCATATATATTTATCTAATATTTTAATTATTTAGGCATATATATTCTAGTTTATGTAGAGACTCATCTACTTATGGTATGTAAAGAAGAAGCTCTGAAATTATTATTGTTTAATTAGTTGAACTGAGAAATCTTTTTCTCAGATTCCCTTGGGAGATCAACATGTACGATTAATTTCAGACTAATTAAGAGGATCTATTATATTTGCAGTTACAAGACTCTTTAAATCTGCTTCTGTATCATTGAGAAAAAGTGGAAAAGGGGTGTGTGAAAGCTGTGAAAAAAGGGTAAGTGGTCTGTGAAAAGATGAATATCATGTTCTCTAGATTCACTGTAGTTTTTGTGAAGAGTTCAATAGATCAAACAGAAGAAATGGGCAAAATGCAAAATGCTAACTTTGTGCTGCTCTTCTAAAAGAAACATTGTATTTGGAGACTAAATACAAGTGCGCACAGAATTAAGGAACAGTTCTGTAAAGGTAAGAGATCTGAAATTAAGTTGTTTTGAATATAAGAAAGTTAGTTTCAACAAAATATTTTTCATGCTTCTATCTAAAAATAGATATATATAGCCATTTATATTTTATTGCTTAAGGTGATTAATTATTTTCCATTTTTAGGAGCGAAAAATATCTTGTATTTTATTATCTAAATTGAGTAATAATAATTCTGGTTTTTTTTACCTGGTTTACAACAGCAGAAGTACATGAGTTTTCTAAATACCTGTTTTCCCTATTTAAAATAAATAATTTGAAGGACTCAAAGTACTAGAAAAAATTTGGAGCTGATCACTAAAGGCTGTCCAGGTATGGTCATCTACTGCTTACAATGTCTCCCACAACATCTTGAATTTCAGTTTTTTAATATCATTTTTAAAAAATATACAATTTGTTCTCTAGTACTGTATGGACAGGTAGAAACTGCTGGTAAAAAAGAGTTTTAAATATCTTAAGAAAGAACTGCTTTTGAGCTTAAGGGGCAGAGTTTTGTCTGCCTGCAACATCAGAAGATGTTAAGAGCTCATATCCATTGTGCATTTTGGCATTATGAATAACCTAGTCAATATTAGCTACTTTATTAAAATTGTCTTTGCAGGCAGTGTGACACTAGGAAATAATTTCATTTTCAGCACAGGCTTATTTAGAAGAGCATAGGTCTGTTTCCTGCAGGTGCAGCGGTAAGTTGGATGTGCTACCAACTAATGAAAATTATGATACACCTTTTTCATGTCTGAAGTGACTAAATAGAATATTAGATCGCAAGTTACTGTTAATAAACCAGCAGGATTATGAACCAATTAGGGAGCTCAGGAGAAAAACTGGGGAATTATTACTTTTCATGAATTTCAAAATCTTCAATTTCATAGCGAGAATGGTGCCCTCAGAGTGGATATTTTGCAGCTATCAATCTGCTGCCTTCTTCCTCAATTTATTATCAAAGTCTAATTAAAATCAAAAAGTGATACTGAGTACTGTGCAAATCCATGGTTAGTGTAATAGCCTCTCATTCAACGGAAAAGATGGGATGCTAGATTCATACTTGGTGATTGACAGACATGCACTAGGGATCATGCAGGCTTACTGGATCAAAGGAGATGAGAATTAAACTGTGCAGAAGATCTTTCCTGTCTGCATGACAGATACTACTTGCAGAAATAAAGATGAGCAATAGAGGAGATAGGCAAAACAGTTACTGCATTGCAATAAATCTGTATGTGCAAAGAAAGTTACTCAATTGTATGTGAGACCAGGAATGAAACTCTGATAACTTGACACTAAAATATATGGTATAATTATTATTGAGAAGGTAGGATCCATTCACTTCAATAAGAAGTTTAGAAGGAAATTATTTAGATAGGCTTTTGGAATTTAGTGGTCTCTAATGCAAGGAACAAAAAATTAAGGGCTTGAGCTCTTGGAGTATCAAAAAAAACCAATAAATAAAATTGATATAAAAAAAAGGCATGGCATTACAGAGCATTTTCCAGCCAAGACAATACAGAGCCAGCTACTGTCACAGTTCCTTGTCTGTAACTATCAGTATTCTTTTTTCTAGACAAAAATTCAATATTTGGATTTATCTCAGAATAAGACATTTCCAGCTATGGCAATGTCACAGAGCTTGTATTTCTTCTCACACATTTCTGGTGTTCACAATGGGAATCCATTCAAGATAGGATAGTGATGGCATTTGACTAAATCAAATGTTCCTGCTGGAAGCATAAGTTACAATCTTCTTTTCAGGAAGGAAGCTGTCGGCCTTTCCCTCACTAACATCAGTGGCATTGGAAAAGGTATCAGTTGCTGATATACAGACAAAATATTGTGGCTACAGGATAACCCCAGATCAGCCTGGTTTCAAAGATGGTGCAACTCAGTGTTGAGTGGTCATGGATGTGAGCAAGAAAAAGGGTCACCAGAGCTAAAATCTGATCTGAAACAATGTTCTGGGAGAGAACCTTTCAAGGTTCAAAGCCAACTGAAGTTGGAACAGGAGAAGATCCAGAAATCTGCCACCTGAGATCGTAAATATATTCATATTTCTACCTGAAAAATATTTAGAATCCTGTAAAAGGGTTCATTTAATCATCAGGATACAGAAAATTTAAATCAGATCCAAAACCTGCCCGCAAGATTATGATCTGTTGCAGTAGATGTTATAGCTGGCAACATTAACAATGCAAGGACAAGAATGAATTATAGGGAATGGAGAGTTACTAATTAGCTACAAAATTATTATACTGAGTAATGAGGTTTTTTCACTAAGTCAAGTGGGAAATTTAGTATTTTAGACAGTGCAACAGATAACTTGGCAAGGATCCAAGCTTATTGTAGATGGCACTTTCTGGTAACAGATGTTTTGTGAAAGATTACATCCTGTGAGAATGAGTGCAAACCTGAGCAATACTGAAAAGTGAATTGTCATTGAAAATATTACCTGCAGAAGCTAAGAAATAGGGAAGGAGATCAAAGCTTGCAGATTAGCAAGAATGCAAACTATTTTACCTTTTCTATTTGGACAAAGCGATGGGCTACCAGTAGCAATGAGTTTGCTCTCTTCCTGAGCCCACTGAGGGATGGATATGTGAGAGAGCTGTCATTCTAGAATTGACAACAGCTTACTACTGCAGATCTACAGGTTTTTTTCTTGTGAAGCCACATTAAACAGATTTTACAGCAGAAACCCTGGCTTCTTATTCAAAATTGGATTCCTTGGTTTTTACAGGGACCATTATTATACTTCATTTAACAATGTGAGTTGCAGACAAACACCAGGTTTCTACCTTGAACCCTGACCAGTCTGGGATTTCTATCATGCTGATAAATCCTTTTCAGTCACCTAATTGTCTGTGGAGTGTATAAAGCTTAGCAGACACACATAAGCAAATGCTCAGCAGTATTATTTATTTGCACTGCTCTACATACCTCTCTGAGCCTGTTGACAGTTCTTTAAAAGGTATCAGTAAAATATGTTTTCTATAATCTGGGAAAATATGTATTTCACTACTCCAGTAACTTTAGAGGAAAACAGTGCTATTACTTAAAATCACCATTACATTGAGCATCTTTCTAGCTTGGATTTAGTTATGGAAATATCAATGTTGGTATTTTGATCTTGACATAAAATAAATTCATGAGTGTACTCATTAAAGATTTGAGGACAAGGACATATAAAAGGATCAGTAACTGGAATGCCAAAACCTTAATTACAGAAAGAAATAGGATTGTTTTGAAGACATACACAAGGAAAGAACGTAATTCATGTATTGTCTAGGATATCTGAAAGATACTGAAGATTATGTGCTATGCAGGTTGCTATATGACAAGAAGACAGGCACAGGCAACATGGATTCACAAAGGGAAAGTCCTGTTTAACTGATCTGATATCCTTCTACGATAAGGTCACCCACCTAGTGGACGAAGGGAAGGTGGTGGATGTAGTTTGTATGGGTTTTAGTAAGGCTTTTGATACTGTCCCTCACAGCATCCTTCTGGACAAATTGTCCAGCTGTGAGATGAGCAGGTACATGGTGCACTGGGTGAAGAACTGGCTGAATGTCAGGGCTCAGAGGGCTGTGCGTGAGAGAAGGATCATTCTAACTTACCTTTCAGAAAAACTGAGATATTACTACAATAAAGAGAGTAAAGCAATCTCGGGCACAATATATTTTGTACAGTTGTTCTTCATAGACCATATCAGACAGGGGAAATGATAATAAACACCAGCAATTCACTTAAACCTGTAGGAAAACAATATAAGGAACAGGACCCAGGTACATTATGGAAGGCCATAACAAAGACCATGAGTACTAGTTTCGGCTGGGACAGAGTTAATTTTATTCATGGCAGCTCATATGGTGCTGTCTTTTGGATTTGTGACCAAAACAGTGTTGACAACACACCAGTGTTTTAGTTCTTCCTGAACAGTGTGTGCACTATGTCAAGGCCACCTCTGTTTCTCACACTGCCCTGCCAGGAGGTAGGCAGGGGGTGCACAAGATGCTGAGAGGGGACAAAACCAGGGTAGCTGACCCAAATTGACCAAAGACATAGTCCATAGTATATGAAATGGAATGCTCAGCAATAAAAGCTGGGGAAAAGGAAGAGGAAAGGGAAGGAGGAATCCCAGACGAAGATGTTTGAAATGGTGGTGCATGTCTTCCCAAGCAACTGTTACTCATAATGGAGCCCTGCTTTTCTGCAAATGGCTAAACATCAGCTTGCTCATGGGAAGGCGTGAATGAATTCCTTATTTTGTTTTGCTTATGTTTACAACTTTTGCTTTATCTATTAAACTGCCTTTACCTCAACCCATGAGTTTTCACACTTTCGCTTTTCCGATTCTCTTCTCCATCCCACTGAGCAGGAGTGAGCAAGCAGCTGTGTGGGGCTGAGCTTCTTACTCAGGTTAAACCACAACAGGAAAGGAAAAGTTTATGGCAGATTAAGGTATTTGGGACTAGATCTTGGATTCAAACCTTTGCTTTGGGTGTTTTTTCCCACCAATCCTGTTATAGAACCTATTTGGGAAAGCAAGTAACCATAAGAGATTCAGGATGGCTTTATTCATTTTCAGGTTGTACTACTGGCAAAACACAAAATCTTGTACTTTACAGTTCTTTCCAGTTCTGAGAAAACAGTAAAAACAGTACATGCATTGTGCCAGCTTTTTATTAATAGTCACTGTAATTTGTCAGAATTTGTATCCAGCACATCCTGAATTACTGCTTCTGTTTGCCACATTTTTTTCATACTTAGTTTCAAAACAAGTATTTTGTTATTTTCCTTGTTAATTTTTTGTTTCTCAGGAACATGTGAAATACCGGAGAGCAAGTATTCCCTCCTCTGTCACATGTGGAATGCGATTCTTCACAAGGAAACTATCAAGTTTGGAGGCAACAGACGAAAATCTGACATTCATTCTCTGTCTGCTATATGTTACTGAGCCCAGCTACACTGTCTTTATAGATTAATAATGAGATCTTGTTTAACAATCAGTGCCAATCAGTCATGTTTTACTTCCTCCCTGGAGGACCAATTGCTTATCTTATCAAAAGGATGATAATTCCCTCTGTCTGTCAGATGATATGATCTTTGTCTGGACACAAACTATATCAGCAGACTGAGCTGAGCTTCCAGCCTTGCTGGTGGTAAAGAATTCAAAATTCATGTTTATCATATTCAGAAGATAGATGCATTAGATAGCTTCAGGCACTGCATTAGCACTAAAGTCCATTAATTCTAATTATGTTTTGCATATAGAGAATATTAAAATGTTTAAATTAATAAAGGAGAAGAGCCATCCCCTCGGCACAGTTTCTGCATATTAATAGAGTTTTCTGTGCAGGAGGTGACCTGTGCATGCAAGGAGCATTCCTCAAGCCACTGGAGATTGAGCACATAAAGCTATTTAGGGGACATGTGCCAACCACAGCCATCTCATAGCATCTCTGTTCATTAGTCCATGGATTTTATTTTTATAGACTTTGGATAAGAATGAAATCATTAGCTTCTTGAATGAAGGTAGGATGGGAATGATTCAGTTCAGCTGTGCATGTCATGTACATGGATATGCACATGAAGATTGCATAAAACAAATGTTATCCTTCCTTATTGTCTTCTATGTAAGTGATTTAGTTGTTTAAATGGTAGTTCAGCTCTTGCCTGGAAATAAGGAAGGGGCCAGTGTGATTAGAGCAAATCCCTCATAGTGATTGAATACTTTCTTTTCATTTAAATTTAAAATCTTTTAAGATCTTTTCTGAATTTTTGATTCTGTCTTGGTTTCCTTCCGACAATTTTTGATGAAGTGATGACAAGGCGTAATCTTGTTTGAACTAACGGAATCATATTTCCATTTGTTGTCTGTTACTGAGTCATTTACCTTCTATCTCTGCAAAGTAGATATCCTCTACTCTCAGCTTTTATTTTCATTATTTAATTAAATAATACAACTGTGTAAATGTTCAGATCCTATTTAATAATAACAGATTCAAAAGTCACTTCCGTGTTATACTCTGCCAACAATATAAAGGAATAAGTAAGAACAATCCAATTAACTGTCACTGAAGCCTATAATCCAGCATTCCTAACCTTAAAAAACCTGATGGATATCCACAAAAAATAAACAGAATTTTTAAACTATATTCTAAAGTGTTAAGAAGATAAGGAATGTGTTACTAATGCTAATATTAATACTAATGATAAGAAACAGAGCAGGATATGGTTTTAAATCTCTATCAGGAAGTCCTAAAACTCCTAGTAAAACTTTAGTACTGTTTTATCAATATATCCAGATCCTTTTAAAGCCAATGAACTGATATATTTGATATCAGCCTTGCATTTTGTGTGAAAGCAGTGATCTGTGTCTGCCAAAAGTTAACAGTAGGTCACCAGAGTAAAAAAGAATCCGTATGGATCATTTAACCTGGAAATTTCAAACAGTACTCAGATCCCTTCAGAAACTGTTGGGATTTATCAGTTTTATTAAAATCTGTTATGGGTATGTTCACATGGTTTTCTGAAAGGCAAATACAAGCTTGTTCTGCCTTGCACTTGCTGGATGCAGAACTATGTAGCTCTCCTCAGCATGTTATCATACATGATCTAGTAATACCTGACGAGAGACAAGTACATTAGCTTGCACTCTATTGTGATAACATAGTAGTTACTCTGTTCTGCTGGGAGCTTAGGTCAAGCTGGAGTGTGGGCAGAGGGAACCAATATCTGCATACAAAAGCCTTTTTAGATCTATCTGAATGCTCTGAATACTCTGCGGTACATTGACAAGTTAACAGCCCATCTTGTCATTCCATTATAACATTCTTTTTCCAGCTGTTTTATCTTTTTAAGCTTTTCTGTATGAATATGATTTTCTTCTTGTGTGCAATGAATAATACAGGTTAATTAGTCTACAACCTCCTCTCACACATTCTTTGCCAGGCAGGTCTCCTCAGAGGATATATGTCCCTACACAACCTTCACCTGGCGGATCCTCATGAAGATAAATAATGTTCATCTACAATGTTCAACAAAAATGTTTTTCTGGGGAAAAAGTACTGGAGCTTTCTGTTTCTCCATCATCAAGAGCTCGAAAAATTTACAGTTACCTCTGGTGCTGTTTGTCATACAGACTGCTTGTCTGGTTTGTGCTGAAAGACTGAGTAGTACTTGATGCAGAAAAAAACTCTGAAAAATATCCAGGTGATTTACTTTGTATTGGACTGTATTGTACTGTCTCTGATACAATATAGTACTGTCTCTGACACAATATAGTACTTTGTCCTTAGAGGATATGACTTCATTCTCTAGCATACAGATTATTTTCTTATCTTTTAAAAATAGTCTATTTTTCAAAATTAATTCTTTTACCTCCTTTTCCCCAGTGTGGTGTGGATCACTTGCTCCTCTAGTGTCTCACCAGCCTCTCTCTCACTGCTGTTCCCATGTACCTGCTTTTATGTTGGCCTCTAGGCAGTCCTGGACAAATGGAGAGAGCAACTGATCGCCCAGTTTAATAAGCGAGTGCTGGTATACTTAAGGAGAATAAATATGGAAAATATGAAACTAGAAATACTATTGAGTATTAGAGCCTGTGTGTTAGCAGTATGCTCAATAATAATATTGAATGAGTGCATTTCTCGGTTTAGTTTTATATAGTTAGGAATTTGATACACAAGAGGCACAAATTCAATATTTCTAAAGACTTGTTTTGTAAGAATTGGCAAATATTACTCTGTCATAATACCATAACCCTAGAGAAAAAGCATTAGATGGACACATTGTAACTTACCAAAGACTGATTGCAACTTCCAACTAAATTTAACATTACTATGGTAAGAATGGCAAGCATCATGGAAAGCATTACATGCCCTATATCAAAGTAAACCCTGCATTGCAAAGTAACTAAAGCAGGCCTTTCACAGTGTTTTAAAGATCTATTCCCAAGATTTATACCCAAATGTAAGTGTTGGGCTGCACATCTCATTTTCTTTCTATAGTCAGTGGAAATGCACATTTTAACGTTTTCTTTTTGTTCCATTTGTTCCTAGCCAAATTAAACAAGATATTTTTGGCTTGTTTTATTCAAAGGTACCCTAGAGAAAAATGCTATGGCAGACATACAGTTCATCTACATATTCAGCTAGGAATTTGGCACGTAATTTTAAGAACCGCTATGCATACTAGCAAAAAATGCCAACATCAGAGAAGCTAAAGATGGGGTAAACCAAGGGGGAAAAAAAAAACAACCATGACATGATGTAATCCAACAGAATAATACTACTTACAGAGTAATCTAAGCTTGAGCATGGTGTAAAATAATACAAGGCTTTTTTATCTTTTTTTTTCATATTTCAGATATTCAAATACGTAAAAGTCAGGCAATAAAATTAAATATTTTTATTTGGAAAACTCTGGGGGATGTCAAGGAAATGCAGAAAGATCTAAGCTTTTTTTTCAGATGAAAAAAAGTAATAGCAAATAAGATGTTTGTCTCTTTAGTAACAGTGGCTCAAAAATGAGGCTTCCAGTTGTTAAAATAGCTTGCAGAAGCATTATACTGCATCACTTCATTTATATAAGTAGTTACCTTATTTTAGTATCTTTAAAGGCATGCAGTCATACAGTATCAACCTCACAATGGAAAAAAATGCAATTTTTTACTAATGTAAGAACTTGAACATTGACTGCATTCTGACAGATATTCTACCTATAAATCTTCAAAACTACTAATAAGCAGGAAGGGGGCCGTGGG
The DNA here is from genome assembly GCA_035590275.1 of Ibycter americanus. NCBI lineage: Eukaryota > Metazoa > Chordata > Aves > Falconiformes > Falconidae > Ibycter > Ibycter americanus. Next base: position 29,574,166 of record JAVJGI010000001.1, read on the forward strand.
GAGGAAACGTATATTCCAGACATTTTACACAGTTTATCACAAGACCTTGCTGTCCAGGGAGCTGAAACCAATTAAGGGGCGGATAAATAATACAAGAGACAGAACAATATTGATGCACAAGAGAAATGACAAACATTCTTAAACCTTTTTCCTTTTCCTCCGTGTCTTACAGAATAACCATTTACTGAGGAAAAAGAGACATGCTATGTGACTATGCACAACTGAATAGGATTCAAACGTACTGAATGAGTTTTTCTTCTGTTCCAAATGGTGTTTTGTTTCTGAAAATTGGTACACCTTTTATGCAATTAATTTCAATTAAAATGGAAAAATGAGTTTTGGAGTCACTTAGGCTTATGAATTAATAGCAGAAGATTCCAATAGTCTGCCCTGGCTAAGGGCCAAAATTGATTTAATGCTGTGATTTCATTTCTGTGGGGAAGCGAAGACCAAATTTATAAAAAAAAAAAAAAAAAAAAGAAGAAGAAGAAGAAGAATCATTATAGGGCTCTGTGGAACTATAAAAAAAGTGACTAGATAGAATCACAAAAAGTACTTTTCCTCTTCGGACTGATGAAATGATAGCCAAGAACTGATTTGCATTGTATAATTCATCAAAAACACTATTTCATACTATGAATGGCACATTTAGAATTCAGTATCTGTATGTATAACTTCATATCTGTATTCATAGTAACTCATTGCATAAGTCATCCAATTATAAGTGACACAAACCAAGATTACCATAAGATTCAGACCTCACTTAGGTCAGTAGAAAAGTTCTCGCTTGCATAAGAAAAATGAAAATACTGAATTTGCAAGCTATGAAATCTCAGACTTACAAAATTGATTGTAAGATGTGCAGCAGGAGATATGAAATAATAAAAATATGATAAGCAGTTAAATGAAAAATCCTTCTAGGAGATATTTTGTATGAACTACAGACAAAAATTCTCTATATATCTATATCTAATATATCTGTACTTATTTATACATAAATAAAATTAATATAGTGATGTAGGAATAGAAGTGGCTTTGTGATGCCCTTGCTCTTGCAGATTATAAAATGTTAGTGTCCAAAATCTCTTTTCAAAATAATTAGTCTTTCTTCACTTGCTATTGTTATTGGACCTTCTTCCTCTGACATTTAGAAATCCAATTTGTCTTTCCAGGGTAAATTTTACTGCAGCTCATTTTACTCATTTGCTTTTGCACCCACGTTATTATTCAAAACAAAAAGTTCCCCTCTCATCTCCTCCTCTTACCCATAATTAGTTTTCACATGTGTTCTTAGACTTTATTTTGCTACTTTATTGTCACCTTTTCCTCAGTTTCTTTAACTTGCTAGTGTCAAAGTTACTGTCACTTCTACTACTTCATCTTTGTGGTCACCCAGTTCTTAAAGTATTACACTAATAATCCTTTTCTCTGTTGACAAAAGGTTTCATTTCTGTCATCACTGTGTTCAGCTTTTACACATTCTTTTTTACACTGTCAGTGGAAATATTAAATAACATCTTCAAGAAAGACAATCTGGGGAGTCCAAGGCTTTCACTGCAGCTGTACTGCAGCTGTGCCTGCAGTCTCGTATATGACCAGCCCTGATCTGCTGACCTGATGTGACTCCCTAGCTTGACCTTGAACCTGCTTATAACTAAAGGCTCACTGGATGTCCACTGGAACAAAGCTGACATCAGTTACCTTTCTCTGGACCTGATCCTATCTCTGACTTGCTGGCTTAGCATCCTGCCTTCCTCCAGGTGAGGCTACTGCCCCAGCCTGCTTTGCTGTGACTCTCGGCTGATGGCTTGCCATCCTCTGAGGAGCAGCCAGCCCTTGCCTCTACCTGAACAGTAGCTACAATTAAAGGAAGATGACTAGTGAAAAATTTAGGTGCCCATTGACCTTTACTGTCCCCAAGAACCCCTATAAATTTTGGATAGAGCTACTAACATGGTAGTTGGGTGGGATTCAGAAACTGAAGGACTTTCCATGAATCCAGGCCTCCCTGAACTGAAGCTCTGACAAATACCTGATTTTTCAATTTGTGCAGAAACCATCCTGTAAAAAAATACTAATGGAAGAGTATTGTTTTCCCTTTCTCAATCAAGACTGTATCTTTTAAATATAAGTTCTATTCCATTTTAATCCATATTTTAAAATACTATTTATCACATCCAGATTTTGAAGAAGGAAATACAGCTCTCCAAAATAATTTTCAAAAGTAACCCAGACTCAAGAAAACAATAATATATTTAAAGCAACATGTTTTAGTTATGAAAAAACCATTAATTTAATATTAATACAATTGTATATAACTCTGCTTGATAATTTAGCATGTCTTGTTAAATTGTATGCAATATAATAAAGTAGTGGAATAACAGTAATTCCAATACAAGATGCAGGTAAATTTGAGACTAATGAAATGATTGTTAATTATAATGATATATATTTAAGAGGTACCATTGAGCCTAACTTGGGATAAGCATTGGAGGAAAGGCTTGTATCAGGACAGGAGTAATTTTATTTTACGTATTTGGGGGAAATTTTTTTAACTGAACTAGTCAATAATAATAAATATATGTGAAAAAGAAAGTGAAGCAAATAAGCACTGAAAATTAGAATACAGCCAATAAAATTATGGTTTTGAAAGAATATGTCATGCTTTAAATATGCTAAGTAAACTTGATTCTGCTCTCAGTAGTCTAAATTAATGCAAACGTCACCACTTATTTTAAATGGTGCAAAACAAGCGCTTCGCTAATTCTGGAATAAGGAGCTGGCCAGCAATTTGCCTCAGTTCATATCTTCATGTCAGTAGCTTCTGCTATGCATGGGAGCTGTAAAAATAAGCATTTCTCCACATTTTAATTTCAAAACAGGCTATAAAACCACTTTACCACAATATACACAATATATCATTTCAAATAATCAAAGCACTAGATAAAACCCGTAGAGCTGTTTTCAGGAAGGGAATTGTGTCTTCTACCTGCCCCTTTGACGATAGATGTTTGTGGTCAGTTTCATAAACCAACAGCACTTCTTTTTAATAGTTATGTAAGAACATGCACACACATATTTGTTTTTTCTGAGAGCCCATGTTATTGGTCCAAATGTTTGGTCACTTCTTGGGAAGAATTCTCTGCTTGAAGGCATCAGGTGCAAATGGCCTTTGTGTTGCCTATACAGTCTCAGGACTGGGCTCTTCAATTCCATTTTCTTAAACCTGCCCTCTTGCCCATTGTGCACTTTTGCATGGTAATACTCTTAGATTCTTTTCTCAAGCAGCTAGACAAAAAATGTTCTCAGTCCATCAATTTTTTATATTCCTTTAGCAAGGAGAAAAGCTAATCACTGTAATCCCCAAGATTTGCCTATTTACGTTCTCTAATCTGTAGCTTTTCAGTATTTCTGGCAATATGTTGGTTTGTGCACAGGAGTCCAAGTTAAAAGTAATTGCTTTTGCTCCATTTGCTTTTATGAAGGTGCTATATTCATCTCGTGTTACAGCATTGTCTACTTCTCCAACAAACAGTTCAGCTTTATAAACTTTATATGCATTCTGCTGTGCTCTTCTCTGTGTGAGATGAAGTGTCAAGCTGACCAGTTCTTAAGATCTGTTTACTGCATGTCTATCAAGGCGTTAGTAATGAATGTCCAGCTGTGATGGGCTGGGTACATGGTTAACATAAGTGATAGATAAATGCCCGAGTAATTCTTATTTGGTGAAACTGGGTATAGGAAAAACACAGCACACCTGCCCATAAAGACACTTTGAGGATACTTTTGATCATGCTCGGTTTAGTGCCAAAGCTTTTGATGCCCTAGCTTCAAGTAAACAAGATTGAAATACCACAATAACAAGCCATTTTAAACAGCATCCCTTGAGCAGTAATTCATTCAGGATAGAGGGAGGAGATGGCTGCAGACGAGCTCACTGCACTGCCAGACTGTGTGCTGAAAGCATGGGAAATTAAAGGTATTTATTTGAAAGCCATCTAAGCATCAACCAAGCTTAACTCAGCATTCAGAGACTGTCATTTATAAAATGACTAGACAGAACACCATCACACTCTGTTGCTTTTTGGAGCTTCTTACAATATTATTTAATTAATTATATTCTTAACAGCTTTTTCTATGTATTGCATATAATCTACTAGCTAACATAATGCGTGAAGCTTTTTGTATCTGATCTAAATGATTTTTAGTTCAGTTGCCTTTATCCCTCAGCTCTCTATTCTCAGTCCTGTTCTCTGTGTCAGACTTTTTTTTTTTCCATCAGATTCTGTCTGGATCTGATGACCTTTGCTTGGAAAATTTTAGGTTTTTCATCACAGGTCAGTTTCTGTGATCTCTTCCTCAGTTTTCTGTTTCATGTCATGTGCTTGTTTTAGGGATTTGATTCCTTAACATTCCAAAATTGACTCATCAGTTCAAATCAGACATAATCTCTACTATAATGCCTACATCGTCAGAATTACAGAATACAGTTCTGTTATCTTCACCGTGTTATCACCATGCTATAAGTCAAACTCCTTCATTATCATTAGGTTGTAGGGGCCTGGAATGTAAGTTCCCTACTCACTACTGAAGTACGTAGTCTACTAGTCAGATTCAATATAAATGGAATGTTTACCTTTCATAGAATGATAGAATCATAGAATGGTTTGGGTTGGAAGGGACCTTAAAGATCATGTAGTTTCAACCCCCCTGCCATGGGCAGGGACACCATCCACTAGACCAGGTTGCACAAAGCTCCATCCAACCTGTCCTTGAACACTTCCAGGGATGGGGCATCCACAGCTTCTCTAGACAACGTGTTCCAATGCCTCACCACCCTCACAGTAAGGAATTTCTTCCTAATATCCAATCTAAATCTACCCTCCTTTAGTTCAAAGCCATTACCCCTTGTCCTATCACTACAGGCCCATGCAAAAAGTCCCTCTCCAGCTTTCTTGTAAGCCCCCTCTAGGTACTGAAAGGCTGCATTAAGGTGTCCCCAGAGCCTTCTCTTCTCCATGCTGAACAACCCCAGCTCTCTCAGACTGTCTTCATAGAAGAGGTGCTCCAGCCCTCTGATCATCTTCATTCCTTCAGCTACATTTTCTGAAGGAGAGTGGCTATGGCTGCTGTGATTTATATTGTGTCAGGGATGCTTATGTGTGTTAAGCTCCAGTGTGCTATGACAGATGTTATCTGTTTTGTTTGTACAGACACCATATACTTTGTTTAAAAGGGAGTTTCTGGACAAAAAAATGAAGGCTGACTTTTTTCTTATCAGCTGTGCACTGTATCGCAAGAATCATAAAACAGGAGGAAAAAGTTTTTTCCCCAAAATAACTGAGCATGTTCAGCTAGTGAAATCTAGTGTGAGAAGCAAGGGCAGCCAGATAAACGACACAGCAGGCAGTGAAACTGCAACATGTCTAGAAACTGAAATGCTCCACTGATGCATTTCTATGCAAAGACTGAACTTGGCAACCGTGAATGCAGCAAACAGTAAGAGCAGACTTCAGCACAACTAGTGTATGCTTTCTTTCAGTATGGTGGTCATTTTATCTCACAGTTAAGTAAATTCACACTGCTAATTCACAAAATTTATTACAGGCAGCCACGTAGGGGACATGAATGGAGCACATAGTCTTTCATCAGTCTGTTCCTTAAACTATTGTAAAGATTTCTCCTGGGAACTGGTAAGAATTGTGTGAAGTTACTTCTAGCCCAAAAATGGTTGAAAGTTGCTAAATGGTGAATAAACCAGAAGAAACTACCCACTCCATAAGTAAACACTGAATAAGAGAAAGATTGGTTTACAAGCCCTGTATTTTAACTTGCATTATTTGACAGATCTGAGTCTTCTCTGTTGCAAAGGCCACCTTGTTTCTGAGTCTTAATATAACCTAATGATTTTTTTTTTTTTTAATGTGAACTTTTTATGAAACAGCTGCTAGTAGTTTCACTTCAATATATCAGCAGGGACCTTTTCACACATATAACCAGATGTAACCACATATAACCACATATAACACACATATGATCATACTGATCAGCCTTTCTTTTGAACTGTTGTAAAAATTATTTGCTCACATTTAGGTACTTTCATACATGACTGGCCACCCATGCTTTCTAATTATTAATGTAAGAGCATCGAATTAATATAAGTGCCTGATGGCTTTACAAATGCAGTGATGAGAGTTTTCTGGGCCTTTTTTGCACTACCTGGATCATTTCTGTAAACTCATTAAAACACTTGAAGACCACTTTCTGAGTGTCACCATTAATAACTGTCATTAATGATTAAACTGTTTTTTATTACCTGTGGGACTTAGTATTATTCAAATATGGATGAATAGCTGTCTTTAAACACAACTAAAGGCATTCAATGTTTTGCTTGAATTATCTGATAATGTAGGGCTCCTGGGCAACTGGACAGCTGCATGATGGTGGAACTTCGTCTGTGCCTTTACTCTTATAAACTGATTCCCTAAATCTCTGCCCAGCAGTAATTTGGAGTATTCCCATTCTCTTTTTTCCTAAAAGTTAAATCTTCTTTAAATTTGAATATAGTTAGAAACTAAATTCTGAGCTTTAAACTGCAACTAGTTTAACCTTTCAAGCCACAGTTTAGTTAGAATTGGCTTGGTAGTCAATGTGCAGGGATTTCTCTTTTAGGTGTTCTTGCTATTACTTCTCCAGCAGAAGTTCAAAAAGGAATTGGAAATTTATTTCTTCCTCCTTATATGTTCTACTCATTTCTTAGACTGGAATCATTTTTCCCTGAGCAGGCTTTCCTTGTTCTACACTGAAATCTGGAAACAAACAAAAAATGAAAAGAGAAAGAAAGAAAAAAATCAGAGGTCTAATGGAATTAAACATGGGAGGAACATTAACAATGTAACACTACATAACATATAGAAAAGGATGCATTTGACTCATGGGGTACCTGGAAGCCAAGGGAAGGGATCAAATTCCCAACTGTCCCAGGTCTGGACAGGGACATGGGCCAGTTTTCGTATTCCTGAAGCAATATGTTTAACAACTTGACCATTATCATCAAATTTTAAACAACAATTAGAATCATCTAGTTTACCACAGAACCCCCTTCTTTGGCTAGCAAGTAATAGAGAACCATTTGGTGTTGGAATATTGCTGTTCACATCTGTGTGGCCTGATCTGCCAATAGATCAAAGGGCACAGGCAGTCTTATTGGTGGTAATTTCTAGGATGGCTTGTAACCATATGATACAATTTAAATTATAGATAGGTTCGCAAGCACTACTAACCAGTTAGGATTCCAAGTGACTGGTCCGTAATACTCATGCTACATACTTCTCTGCAGTAGTATTATCTCACTGACAAGTAAAAATAGCCATACTAAACCCTTTATCCTTTGCCACAATACTGATACATTTGTGATTATTATATGAACACCGTATCCATGTGCCATTGGATAACTGAACATGGGTCTGATTCCACTTGCCCTTATACCTTGAACAATTATGGGGTCTAAACTCTGTGGTTATACAATGGTAACCTAGGGTTATGAATTCATTTTCCTATTCAAGACCTGACATGGCAAGTTGGGGGTTTCCCCAAGGTGTTAAGGGCAAAGAGAATGGTCACCCAAAGCAGTGTCTGCGATAGTACAGTATACATCCTATGAATATCAACAAGGCTGTAACTACCAATATTATACAAGAAATCAAAACCAGGATCTGTTTCTCTTACAGTGAAAGTCTCAACTTTGTCCCACCGGCTTCATCTGTAAAAAGCACAAAAAAAAGGACTTGGTCTCCAGGGAACCAGAATCAAATCAACATCAATAGGATGGGATAATCCATCTTGTATTAATTTTTTGTTCTTTTCCATGGGCATCTTTCGCTTTCCATGAATATTTATTCACAGGGTTTCCAGTACCAATGGAACAGTCCCAATGTTGGGCAATTTCACCAGCACCAGTTGGCCTGGCAAGTGAGAGGGACTCTGGGGATGGTCAGGGCCGTTGAGAACTGGGATTAGGTTTGGGGCCTGCCGCATGCCAGACCAAGACTGGAGAGGGGTTTTGCTCGTATTCTTGGGAACAGAATTAAGACTCAAAATGGAGTCAGTGTCAAGGAACTTTATTTGCCCAACAACAGGTTTGCAAATGCAAAGCAGAGAGAGCGAGAGATAAAGAGAGAAAAGAAAGAATGAAAGAGGAAAGAATGAAGGACTTCACAGCAATAACTACCACCCTGGAGCTGCAGCATCCTGACAGTCCAATTTCTTTCCAAGTCCGGTGGGAGAACATTCCATCTGATGTTGGTTGGTTCTGTTCTTTTATAGGGTTGTCATGAGCTGTTCTGCTTAACCACACCTTCCACCTGGCAGTGGCGTGCGTGCCCAGTACCGTCAGGTGGTCTTCAGGGGTCTCCAGGCCCCTCGATCCCCCCAACCCTGGGTCTGGGCACAAGCCCAGGGGTTTGGTTAAGTTTCTCAGGATTAGCTTCCCCCGTTGCTCCGTGGCATCAGTCGGTGGGTTTCCTGCCTTAACAATGTTGAGATAAACCTCTGCTGTGGCAGTGGTGTTGGCTCCCTGCCATAACAACATTGAGATAAACATCTGCTGTGGCGATGGTATGAGTTTCCTGCCATAGCAATGTTGAGACAAACATCTGCCGTGGCTATGGTGGTTCTCACCAACACTGTCTCTTACACCACGCCATGGATCAACATTGCTATTTTAGGGATTGTTCTCTGTGGTGGCATGAACAATAGAGTTAGAGAAAGGAGGAAGGGAAAGAGATAGCATGTGTCACAATAGCTAACAACATCTAATAACTAATAACATCTAATTAACTTTGGCTAATAACTATCTATAACTAACTTTACAAAACCGAAACATGCTATAAACCAATTTTATGGTTCCAAGGATTCAGAAGGAGAAGAAGAAGAAGAAAAAGGTTTACAGGGACAATTACAAGGTGAGCATTTGCAAGGGCAAGTAACATATATTATAAGGAAAATTAAAGCAACAGTTAACATAATTAAGGCTACACAACACATTGGCAAAAGCACACACACATGATCCATTATTTCCCACGATTTTGATGATATAAAGCTGAACAATTGCAGCCCTCGTGGTCCACACAGTCTGCTGCCCTGGTCTGCCATTCAGGGTCTGGATACGCATCAGGACATTGACTTCCATGCCCCGTTAGCTTAAAGTGCATGTACCACCTGGACCTAGAAACTTCTGTCCCAGATTTAGGTAAAGTAAACAACACCACTATACAATCTGTACTACTGATGGTGTAGTTTGGTGCACAGCACGAATTTGTTTAACACCATCAGGTGAGACAGTAGTTATAAACTCCATCTTAGCTACAACCCATTGAATCGATAGTATAAAACATGGAATGATACATGGTAAAAACATCAGCACGGCAAGACCCCATAACAAATAAAATAGGATTCGGTTAACCCATGGACCACCAGGGAGCCAGGAAAACATATCAATGTCCCAGCCTTTCCATGTCTGGACAGGCACATGGGCCAGCTTTCGTATTCCTGCAGTAATTTGTTTAACAATTTTGCCGCTATCATCAATTTTTAAGCAGCAATTAGAATCATTTAGTTTACCACAAACACCTCCTTCTTCGGCTAGCAGGTAATCGAGAACCATGCGATGTTGCAATGCTGCTGTTCGCATTTGTGTGGCCTGATCCAGCAACAGGTCAAGGGCATGGGCTGTCTTGTTAGTAATGATCTCTAGGCCAGCTTGCAATCGAATAATGCGATTTAGGTTATAGATAGGTTCTTGAGCACCACTAAGCCACTCATTGTAGTTCCAGGTGGCAGGTCCATATTGTTGTATGATATGTTGAGGGGTCCACTTATCTTTGCCCCAGGTTTGATCACTTCCACCTGTTACAGAGGTATCAATCGACCGCCGATACCGATTAAGGTCGTCATATATACTAACTCCCAAACTGTCTCCATTTCCCTCTGGTAACAGGAAATAGAAGGGCCGTATATAACCCACATAACATGTTCCACTCCAATTACTTGGTAATTTTCGATAAGCATGATGACCACAAATCCAATAATGACCTTTTAAGGCCCAAGTTCCATTTACAAATGGTCCATCCCCTTTGCGTCTTAAATTGGAATTACAAGGAGTTTCAAAATAAGTGGTATTTTTTAAGCCCAAAGGGTGCTTAATTCGATTATTTGCCTTTTTTCCGTTAATCCAAAGATCACATTTCCATGCTCCTACTGGATTACTATAGTTACACTTAATGGTTACTGTTTGGTTGGTTATGCCACTGATGGCACAAGTCAAAGGGTTAGATTCTCTCAATACCTTAGCTCCTGTGAGATTGGTACTAGACCAAAAGTTATTAAATTGTTTTTTATGTCCAGTTTCATTGACCCATGCCCAACCTAGCCTCCGAGGGATAAGCTTTTCATCGGTAGTGTTGCTATACAAACACCATAACATGTCGCCCTCGACATGAAGAGAGTGGTTGTAAGTCGAGCAATTAATCGGTCGACAGCCTGGAATAATACAATGATTTCCATATTTAAATGTCCAGTTACATACACTGTGACCCACAAAAACTCCATTGCTGTTGTTTCGATTAAGACAATACTCTCCCTTTTCTGGAACTTGGATTTTCCATGGGCTTATCTCCTCATTCCAACAGAACAACTTATTACCAATGGTTATGTCACTCAGATTACTCACAAGCCATTTTGGGGACAGTGGTTTTGATGTCCATGGCCAATCTTTAAATCCTAAAGGGCTACCACATATCCAACAATCAGTCAGGTTAAAAACGTTAGCCACCTGCTGGCCTAAAGCCATAAATTCATTTTGCCACCCTCTGAGAGCGAGAGGGGCACTGGAGCTTCCCTGGATATTAAACATGGCAACAATGGTTGACCAAAACAATGTCTGTGATGGTATGCCAAACATCCTACAAATATTAACAAAGCAAACACTGACAGGACCACACAGAGAATCAGCAGCTTTATACGCTCTTTTCAGGCAGGCTCCAGTCTTCACCTGGAAAAGAAAAAAACAGACTTGGTTCGTTCAAAGGAACTGGAAGCAAGTTGTTATTAGAAGGATGGAGTAATCCACCTGGTGTTGATTTTATATTCTTTTCCATAAGCATCTTTGGCTTTTCAAGCATATTTATTGAGGGGTTCAGTGAGCATGAGAGGAACAGTTCCAATGGTTGGCATTTCGACCAACACAGGCTGTCCAGGAGAAAAAGCTAGTTGTCCGGGAGTGTTGAGAGCCTGAGACTTTGGGGTCAAAGTTGGGGGTTTAGGACAAAAGGCATTCAGCTGGGGACATCCATTTATTCCCCAGCGATCATTGACTCAGGTAACTGCATCCCAAAGGCATTCCACCCAATGTGGCTTGTCAGGCTTCAGAAATTGCTTTGAGTCCATTAGTTTGATCTACTATCCCATTAGCTTGGGGATAATATGGGGTGTGGAATACCCACTTGATTCCCTCTTCCCTCGCCCACTCCTGCACTTTGAATGGAATCGGGTTTTGGGAAGGAACTAAACAAACTTTTCAGGACTTGCACTGTATTTTCCCGTCACTTGTGGAAACGCTTCAGCTTGAACTAGGCCAGAAATCACTTCCACACCTACTAGTACATACCGTTTCCCGTCTGATTTTTTGAATGGACCGATATAATAGATCTGCCAAGTTTCCCAGAGAGCCTTTTCATCTCTTAAATGAAGGGGGGATTCTTCCATGGGGTGTCGCTCCAGTCGAAGTCTGCATTGTTCACAAGCTGGAATACAGGCTTTTCAAGATTCCCGAGTGACAGGCCAACCTCTGGCATGTGCCCCTTTGTATAAATCATTAGACCTTGTGTGGCCACACTTAACATGTAGCCATTTCAAGAGCCTGTCCCAATTTTCCCCTGTTTGATTTTCTTCCTGCAAAGGGGCAATTCTGGCCAGGTCATCTGCCCTGTTATTCCATCCACCTGCCAGAGTACCCCCTTCCTGGAGGGATGTCACCCATGCTACCACAAAATCCCCACGTCTGGCAATATCTAAGATTTCTTGCCACCTCTCCTTTTGCCACACTGGCACTCAGTTTACTTCCCAATTGTTCTGTTCCCAAAAAGGGAGCCATTCCGTGCATCCTTTGAACACTGCAAATGAGCTGGTGTAAATTTACAGCAGAGTCCTCACCCCTTCCTCGCTATTAAATACACTCCATGCTGCCAGTAACTCCCCCATGTGGGCACTGCCCTCGCCTTCGGTAATGATTTCCCTCTTAGTATCTACACTAATAGCTACAGCTCGGTGTTTCCTTGTTTGCTCTCTCTCTTAGCAGAGGCATCCATAACCACACATTCCGCAACTCATCCAAGAAGGAGAAGGCCGGGGGATTTTAACCACAGAAGGAGGAGGGGTATCCTCCTCCAGGAGGTCTGTTACTTCCTCTTGGATGTTTAACTGTTTAGGGGTGCCTTCAGTGACTGTAAAAACATTACAATAATGTTCGATCTTAGCATACCATTTTCTCACAGTATCTCTTTGGGCCACCCCATCAGGGGGAGGAGTTCCTGCTAACACAAGTTTAATTACCTTAAAGGGTCCCCTTAAAATTATAGGCTGTTGGCATGTGGTCCACTCTGCTTCTTAGAGAGCCAAGCTCACTACAAACAATCCTTTTTCCTAATTGGAATATCACTTCGCAACATCCTTAAAGCTCCTCGAGTAAAATCTGGTTGGGCAGGTAGGACCTTCTGGTCTCTTTTGCCAAAAATGAATTGACAATCCTGAGCGTTCAAACCCCCCTCAATCTGGACAGGGTCAATGGGGTGAATAGGACCCAAAGCCTGGTGGGTCTTTGCTTCAAACACCAAAAGCTGTATTGCTTCATTGTAGGCTGGAGCTCATTCCCAAGCTGCTCCTTTTCGCAGCAGGTCATATAAGGTCCGTGCAACTATTGCAAAGTCCGGGATGCGTTTTGTCCAAAAGACCAATAATCCTAAGGCATGCTGCAGCTTTTTCATTTTCTAGAATTTTCACCTGATCTACTGTTGAGAGGGTGTCCTGAGGAATACAGACTGACCCTTCTCTCCACCGTATCCCTAAAAATTTCACTTCATTTGCAGCAGTTTGTATCTTTGCCTCTGGTATCTGGAGTCCCAGTGACTCTAAGTGCTGTATAATCTTTCCCTGTGTCACCTGCACTGGAATAATTTGATCCCCTCCTATCAAAACATGATCAATACATTGATAAACTCCAAATCCCACTTCCAGGACTTAGCCCAAAGCTAATTCTGGTGCCAAAACATGATGTGCTAAGGTGGGAGAATGTTTATAACCCTGAGGGAGGCGAGTGAAAACATACTGTTGTCCCTCCTGTGTGAAAGCAAGACGACTGCAGTCCTCTTCTTGCAGGGGAACCATAAAAAACACATCTTTCACATCAATTGTGGCCATCACTGAATGAGCCTGTTCCTGAATGAGTGAGATTAGCTCAGCTATATTAGGCACCGCTGCCGTCAAGGGACCGGTGTTAGCATTAAGTCGACAATAATCTACAGTCAGTCTCCACTTCCCGTTTGGTTTACGCACTGGCCACACTGGGGAATTGTACAGGGAGTGGGTGAATGTTAAAATGCCTTGTTGTTCAAGATCTTCAATCACAGGAGCTATCCCTTCCCAGGCCCCTAATGGCAACAGGTAGGGTTTCATGTTAGTCATTTTGGAAGGGGGGAGGGTAGGTGCCGCTTGCAATAGGCGTACTCCCGGCCAGGACATTTCAGATAATTCTCTGACCTGAGGAATGCCAAAGGACCATAAGTTCCCCTGGGTATCATACCACTGTCTGCCCTTCAATATGTCTATGCCCAAAAGATTTGTTGGGAAAGTGCCTATTGCAACCTTGGTGTTAACTGGGTCTTCCTCCACAGGCAACCATAATGTTACCAAGGCCACAGGTACCAACTGGGTTTCCCCCAAAGTATTTAAGACAATTAGGTTTTTAGATGAAGTCGAAGTTCCACATTGCTCTGCCTCACTCCACATCAGAGCCGTGATTTGTGCCCCCATGTCAATTTAAAAGGTTACTGGTTTTTTCTGTGGCCATACAGCCACTATAATCATTAAATTCCCTCTCAAATTTAAGGTGAGTTGCCTTATAAACATCCATCCTCTGTTCCCCCCCTCACCTCTGTGGGACGGAGGGTCTAGTTTCCCATCACCCTCTGTACATAACTGGCATTTTCCCCCGATGCCTTTTGATGGTGGGGCACTAGGGGTTGGCTCAAAATTGACTTTTCGCCCTGACCATATCTGTACAAGTTTTTCCAATTTCTGAGTCAGGAGCCCATCCCTTAGATCCCCGGGAATACCCCTCTGGAGCCCCAGTTGCCACCATTCCTGTTAGCTTAGGGGTCTCCCTCTTCCAGGATCAGTAAATCGGACCAATTTAGAATTCTGACTTTTCTGAGCCTGTGCTAACCGTCCCTCAGCTTTTCCCGCAGTTCGTATGGCTCTGGTTTCGGGTCTTTGCCAGGATCCACCAACAGGACCCTATTTTCCCCCAAAGTTAATTAGCTGTTGGGCAACTTCCCCCCGCGTAACTTTGTCTGCTACGGAAGTATTTTGTATCTTCCCCTGTAGCTGGATCCCAATGGGTTTTAGAGAATCAGGAAGTCCTCGAATTAGAGGAGTCATCCGTTCTGGGTCCACAGGCATCATCATGGGAGAGCCCTGGCGAGATTCGAGCCTTCTATCATACATCATCTGCAGACAAGCTGCCTTTTGTACACTTTCTACCAGCTGATCCACCGTACCTGTTATCGCTAGGGGGTCTCCCCTCTCCGAAGGGTTCAGTCCCCCGGCCCACTACGCTGCCCTCTGCACCAATGACCATGGGGCCCGATGGTTGCCAGTAGCTATAAACACACCCTGACCCCAGTATCCTTCTGCTTCCTTCTCTGACAACAAAATCCCACCTCCTCCTGACAATGACACTTTCCAAATGTATTCCGTTTCAGATTCCTTTGGGGTCCTTGCAAAATCCTTCCTTAATTTTGCCAACGCAGTCGGTGTAAATGGAGCCTCTTTAGTAACAATCTGGGGACAAGTGTCGTTGTCTGTCTCATACACCCAGTCTCGACTAGGGGATACCTGCGGGGAGGGTTTTCTGGGGGCGACCTCGGGGGCGGCCCTTCGGCCACCCGCCCCAGGGAGGCCACGCGGCTGCTCCCACCCCCCCCGCACGCCC
>JAVJGI010000001.1:29596859-29661293 GCA_035590275.1 Ibycter americanus
TTCTTTTCTGATCCTCCTCCCCATCCCTCTGGGTGAGGGGGAGTGAGTGGGTGGCTGCGTGGTGCTTGGTTGCCAGCCGGGGTTAAACCAGCACAGCACTGCAAGCTTGAAGTAGTTAGGTTATTTTGGTGATTTGAACAAATTTTATTGATTTGCTTTGCTGCTAAAATCCTATGGATAATCTTGAACTGTGCACAAATTATTTCTCTCCCTCCTTTAGATACAAACAATTGTACAAATCTGAGACTAAGACTGGACCTAGCCACACCTAATCTCTGTAAGAGTTTAGATAGCAAGGGGGTCTACTTTGAACCTTGTGACTCAGTAGAGGGGTCTCCCTTATTCTCTACCCCACTTTCTAGTTCTCTGCCATTAGACACAAGATGTTGACCAAGGCCGAGGCTAAGATCAGATCTAGCCACACCTAAACTATATGAGAGTTTAGAAGGCAAGGGGGTCTGCCCTAAACCTCGTGACCCAATGGGAGGATCTCATTTACCTTCTTATGCCTTTGATCTTTATAAACTGTATCCAACTTTATTCTGACTCTTATTTCCGTTTGATTTATCTCTGTGCGTTTAGTCCATATAATAATAGATTGGACATTGCCATCAAATCTTGTGCAGTTGCATTTCCAAAAATTTGTATTAAACATATTTCACTCAAACTCTTTAGTGGTGATTCTTTAAGTGATCTGACATATCCTTTCATGACACTGCTCTAGCACAGTCAGCTAGGTAAGGTTGCCCAGGACCATGTGCAGTTGGCTTTTGAGTATCTCCAAGGGTAAGGATTCCACAACCTCCCTAGGAAACCTGTTCCAGAGTTTAACCACTCTCACAGTAGAAAAGTGTTTTCTTTTATTCAGGTGGAGTTGCATGTATTTGAATCGGTGTCCATTGCCTCTTTTCCTTTCACTGGGTACCCTAAGAACAGCCTGGCTCCATCTTCTTCACACTCTCCCTTCATGTATTTATACACATTGATGAGACCCCCCCTGAGCTTTCTCTTCTCCAGGCTGAAGAATCCCAGCATTCTCAGCCTTTCCTCATACGAAAGGTTGTTCAGTCCCTTAATCATCTTTGTGGCCCTGTGCCAGACTTGCTTCAGTAAGTAAGTCTATGTCTCCTTTGTGCTCTAGGGGTGGCCTTATCAGTGCTGAGTAGAGGGGAAGGATCACCTGCATTGGCCTGCTGGCAACACTCCTCCTAACGCAGCCCAGGCTCTTGGCCTTCCTTGCCACAAGGGCACATTGCTGGTTTATGGTTAGTTTGTTGTCCACCAGGACCCTGAGGTCTTTTTCTGCAA
The DNA here is from genome assembly GCA_035590275.1 of Ibycter americanus. Taxonomy (NCBI): domain Eukaryota; kingdom Metazoa; phylum Chordata; class Aves; order Falconiformes; family Falconidae; genus Ibycter; species Ibycter americanus. The sequence continues at coordinate 29,598,168 of JAVJGI010000001.1, forward strand.
AGCTGCTTTCCAGCTGGTCAGCCCCCACCATATACAGGCACATAGGGTTGTTCTTCCCCAGATGCAGGACTTGAAATTACCTTTCTTGAACTGAATGAGGTCCCTTTCTGCTCATTTCTCCATCCTTTTTAGGTCACTTTGAACGAGGCTGAATCTGATGTATCAGCCACTACTCCCAGTTTTCTGTCATCTGCAAACTTGCTGAAGGTGCACTTTGTCCCATCATTCAGGTCATTAGTGACCTCAGCATTTTCTGTGTACTTCATTCCCAGATCCCCTGCTTCATTCAGCAGTGGGCTCATGTTTTCTGTAGTCTTCCATTTGCTCTGTTTTCGCCTGTAGAAACCTTTCCTGTTACCCTTCACAAACCTTGCCAGATTCATCTCCAGGTTGACCTGGCTTTTCTTAGCACATATCCCTGCATGGCTGGACAGAAACTGTGCTCTTCCTGTGCCTGCCGCCACTGCTTCTACCTGTTATACACTTCCTTTGTGTCTAAATTCAGACAAGAGATCCTTGCTTATCTGTACACATCTCTGACACCTTTGTTTGATTTCCTACTTCTTGGAATGCAGCTTTCTTCAGCTTGACGGAGGTTATCTTTTAATATCAACCAGTTCTCTTGAACCTCTCCTCTCTCCTGGGCTCTATCCAGTAGGATTCTTCCAAACAAACTTCTGAAGTGTTTAAAGTCACTCCAGGACTGTCATCCTGTTTTATCTTTTGTTCTGTCTTCCTGAACTCCACCATCTCACAGTCACTGCAGCCAAAGATGCTTCCAACTTTCAGTTGGAACTACCAGTTCTTCCTTGTTCCTAAGTACCAAGTTCAGTAATGCACCTTTCTTTATTGTCTCCTCAATTACTTGTGCCAAGAAATTGTTATCAATGCACTCAAGATATCTCCTATATTTCTTAAGCCCTGCTGTATTATCCTTCCAGCAGACACCAGGGCAGTTAAAATTACCATGCGGACAAAGAATGTGTGGCTTCTTCCAGTTGTTTGAAGAAGGACTCCTATACTTCTTATTCTTAATCAGGAGGTCTGTAGCAGATATCCACTGCAACAGTACCAATGTAGATCTGCCTTCCAATTTTCACCCATAAACACTAAACTGACTCCTGACCGCTCCCAAGGCAGAGCTCCATCTAATCCATTACAATATGATGTAGATACAAATCCTGGACCCACAAAAATAAATTATGCTGTTGTCTTCAAATGATGGCTTTATATTAATTGCTTCCTCTGATTCAGAAACACATGCTAAACATGCAGTGCTACATTATTCAGTGGGAAAGGATCATAAAGGAGCAAATTCTGCAAAATGCATTTTAACTAACTAGTGCCTAGCTTTTAAAATGAATGTGTATTTGGTTTTCAAGTGAAAACACAAACTAAGAATGTTCTTCAATGTATAATAAATCTTTTAATCTGTTCTTGAGCTATCAGATAAGTTATAATTTTCAGCTGCCTGTATAGATAGAGAAATATCTGTAAATCAGACATGTTTTTGCTTTACACACATCACTTTGTAGAAGAAGCACGAGTTCTCTTACTTACTGTAAAGCATTTTTAATTGACAGCTGTCAAGGTTGGGACACTGGTCTAAAAGCACCCTTTTTATGAGTTAGAATGGCAGGTCTTACATGTAAATATGTAGTCCCCACTACCTTGCCCCAAAGAGACTGCAGGCTCACTGACAAAACTGCAAATAAATTTGAATGTGCATATTCTTCAAAGCTGAAGATGATATAAAACTAAAATTTGTATTTGTATGTAAAAATCTCATACCATAATTATATACAGTGCTGTACAACAATTTCAGTGTCTATATGTGAGTGTCATACTGCCATTTCATCTTGAAGAAGCATTAATTTGGTCGTTTGGTCAGCTACAACAATATTCTGACAGGGTGACAAGATACAGCAGAAGGTTTACTGTGTATTTACTTATTTTGTAATATGTAATCCATAATTTTCATAAACTCAGAGGCTTACAAGTTACACTGTTTCTTTTCATGGCATGCAGAGGAATAACACATCCCTCTAGTGACTGGTTAGTGTCTTTAATTTGCTGTTTACTTCCAATGATAAGTGCAAAAAAGTTGCGTCTAGATCTTCCTTGTTTACTGTTTTTATCATTCTGGTTGTTTCCCAGAAACAGTTTGCCAAGGGCTTGCTGGTATACAAAATGCCTGGACTTTGATTTTGATATCCCATATGGTCTGCCTTGGTTTACCAAATGCCTACCACAGTGAAACCTATTTTCCTGGCAGCCACGTAGGCCTTTAAGAGTCCATACTACCCATTTTCCATTGCTCAGGGATGGTTCGTTTTTTTCCCCTTATTATTTTGGCATGTAACTATGAACAGGTGTCATTAGGTGCAAGGAGGCATGTGGTGTCAGTATAGTGGGGCTGTCACAGAAGATGGACTTCCCTCCTCTTTTCCTGGAGAACAGATGTCCTTTGCAGTGTTCTGCAGGCCTTCCTATCTCAATCCTATTGATACCTGGCATCTCTGCTTAATGGCAAGAGCTCTACCAACTTCTGAATGGGCACCCAGCCATTCAAACAGATGGTCCTAGATTCAGGAAGCCAAAAAAAATTATGTGGATGTAATATGTTTTTAAAGGCCATAATCCCAGCTGACCACACTGAAATGGTTGTCCTTTCTCTGCTCCTGTAGCTGTTATTCAGACAATGTACTATTGCTACTTTGATTTGGATTAGTATTTCGAATTGTATTGTATACGTTTCATTAAACATTTATTGTTCTCATATATACATATATATATGTGCATATATAAGTACATACTCACAGTCAAATGGAATCAATATTTACCCCTGTAGCATTTAGCAAGATTGAGTGACTTATGACTTATTGTAGTAAATCTCTGAATTATAGGTTGCACCATAAGTGGTGACTAGATGTATTCCAGCGTACATACACACCTTTATTTAGAAACCAACAACAAATGATCTTTATAAATTTCTTTTTCTTAAGGTCTTTGGGTTATTTATTGCACAGTTGCATTTCTCTCTCTCAGTAAATAGCTCAGGTATAGTAAAGATTATTTTGTCAGTGGTGAGAGGCTGTCCAAGTACAATAATGAGCTCACAGCACTGTGGGTGTTTCATAGTAACTCGGCTTTCACGTGGTCCTCAGGGAAGAATAACATGCTCTTACTGAGGGTTTTATTTGGTCTGCTGATGCTTATTTCACAGTAGCTACTGTCTTTTCAACAACTAAACTTTCTTGCTTCTATTTCTATGTAAATTCCTGAAAAGACAAGATTAATTTTTTGTCTGTGATTCTAGACCCACTGAAGTGAAAAAGAAGAAACCCTATTTTCATTTCAATGTTCCACAAAACAAGTAACTTGTACAGAAGGTTGTGTTAGCCCTGTGACCTTCTGTTGGGAAAGTGATTCTTCAGAGGAGTCCTGCCAGGCAGGTCTATGACAGGGGACTCGGTGTCTTCATGGTTTTAATACTGGGATGTGATTTAATAAACTATGCTGATACTGGAAGTAAGAAGCATATGTAAAATCAATGTTTTGGGTTTTTTTGTTTGTTTGGGGGTTTTTTTTTTTTTTTTTTTTTTTTTATATTAATACCCCTGCACTTGTAAAGACTGAGGTCATAGGGTGACAGAAGCACACAATGTCCTTACCTACATCCTACAGCACAGATTGTGAAGTTATCTATTAGATGGGGCCCACCACCTCAGGAAACACTTCCCTGAATTTGGTATGGTAGTGTTAGCTGACAATTTCAGTGAGAAGACTATTTTGAAATGTTCAGTATTGGGAAGCTTGGAAAATCCTACAAGTGATTGTACAGGTGAAAATATATAGCACAGGCAATAAAATGGAGTCTGGACATCATTGTTCTACTTCTGAATTAATAAAAATAACATAAGAAAAAGAACTAGGAGGCCTGTGTATTGGCCTATACAGTTTCTTTTTCACAGTCTCTATCTAAACATGCCTAAATATAGGAGTCCCTATGCAGGTCTAACAACAGGTCTCCTTAAATAACAGCTTCCAAATATTGCCATTATGTTATAGTCCCTTTCAGCCTGAAGCTATAAGTTTGCTGCCATCATACAAAAAATATGAATGGCTTTGTGTTATTTAAATTAATTGCAAAATAATAAATTACAATTAATTGTCCTCTGTTTTGAATGAAAAAAGAAAAATATTCTTTTTGCAATCTCTTTTATGGTTCCTTATACTTATGAAAGGCATTGGTAGGAAGGACTGATTTTAGGAAAAATTGACCATTTGTGTTGCCATGAGCAATGTAAACTTCAGTGAGGAGTATACAGAAGTAAATACATTTCTATTGTGGTAAAAAAACAAAACTAAAACAAACAAACAAAAAAATCCCAGATTAGGAGATCTGGAGTAAATTTTATTTCCTTCAATTAAACTTTATTTTCAGAACCTAGGGCAAAATCTGTTTGTTATACAACAGTTGCTTTCTAGATGATTATTTCAGTTATTATGTTAGTGCTTTGTACTTATGACTTTGTTTAATAAATACATATATAAATATAACAGTAAGCTTCATTTTAAAAAGTATGCAGGCAAGCCTTTCTGCCAAGCCATTTTAGACTATATTTGTAAAAGGCTACATATGTCTCTCAAATGGACAAAGAAGCATCTAAAAGTCATCACATTTCTTGAAAATTTACCTCATTGGGCCTCAGTCAATTAATAAATTTCTGCACAGCATTTTGACGTGGTGGAAACTTAGCATGCAATATGAAGATGAAAGATATGCTGTGTTTACTAAACAGTTTAGGGCTACACTTCTCCATCAGTCAGAAGTGTGACAACTTTATGTAAACAACCAGTACTCAAGAAAGACAAGTTTGGATGAAAAGGTACAGTGACAAGCTACTGGGGTGGTTGCAGCAGGGAGGAGATTTCTGGATGGGAGGGCACTGAAAACATTCACCATTTTAAAAGTCCTGAAATACTGCTGATCATCCCTGCAAGAGAAAGGAAGTGGTCTGATTCACAACTGCAATGAGCCCAAGCTACTACGCCTGCTGAAAGGCAGTTCTTAAAGCTCAGGAGCAAGCTGCAAAATGTCCATCCTCTTTCCAGACCAAAAATGATAATGCCAGATTGTGGCTTGTTTTTTGGGTTTGGTTTTTTGGGTTGGTTTTTTGTTTTTTTTTTTCCTTGTCATTACCTGTGTTCTGTGGTCATTCAAACTTGAAATAGTGTTAGTTTGAGGATTTCATCACTGCACTGCTGTGCTCATCGCACCCACCCCTTAAGTGACTTTGTTTTGCTTTGGTGGACAAAACAAAGAACGGATAAATTCTGGGCTGTATGTGCAAGAGAGTTGCCAGCAGGTCAAAGGAATCTTATAAATATGTATAAAGACCTGATGGCAGGAAGCAGAGGACCAAGACAATGTCTTCTCAGTGGAGTCTAGTGAACAGACAAGAGGTAACAGGCACATATTGAAATGCAAGAAATTCCACTTAAACGTTTACTGTGAGGGTGGTCAAGTAGTGGAACAGGTTGCCCAGAGAGGTTGTGGAGTCTCCATACATGGAAATGTTCAAAATCCAAGTGAACATGATCCTGAGCAACTTTCTGTAACTGACTCACCTTGAGCAGGGGGGTTGGACTAGATGGTCCTAAGACCTAAATGATCTTGTGGTTCTCTGAAAAGGTTTGGCATAAATTAGCCACAACTAAGTTTGTTCTGGAAATTCATTACAAATCAAAAGCAAACAAAAGAAAAGAAAACAAAAGAAAACGTCACCTCCTAAAAAGTTTCCATTTCTCAGAAGTTTGGATCACCTAACTGAAAAAGAGGAAAAAGTACTAGCTTCAAAGAGAACTTCAACAGCATCATGTTATCCGATTGCTTGTCATACTTGGATTCAAGCGAGCTAAGGTGTCTTTTGGAGTTCAAATTCAACAAAGGGAAGTTCTTTTTAATAAAAGTAACCCCAGTCCATCTAGCTGTAGCTCTGAAGAATCAGGAGAAAAACTAGAAATAAGAATCTCAAGAGGATATTTGAATCCACAAATAGTAGGTCTTGAATAATAAAGGTTATTTGTGTAAGAGTCTAAATGGCATGTCTGTCCTTGAATCCAGTTTTCCTTTTTACTTAAGCATACCTGGAAAGCTAGAGTCTACTGATAAGTAACAACAGGCATGGTGATAAGGTTGGATTTAGGCTGCTAGAGTAAGTCCCAATGTATGTAAGGAAGATGATGTGCTGTAAGGCTGTGGGAGAACAGCTTAACTGAGCATGAGACGCAGCCATGCTGGGAAAATGGCAGTCCTTCAGAAACACATGCTCGTAACACAAAATTGTGCTGGACCATTTCAGCCAACACTGCAGAAACTTACCTAGCAATTTTTTTCTTTGCATCTTACATAATTGTCACCATGAGGTGCAGCCAAATTGGATATGGTTAAAAGCTTCAGCAGTTGAAAGAGAGAAATAACTAACAAATCTCTCTAAAATGCATGAAATTGCCAGCAAAGAGCTGATTCCAAGACAAATTCTTAAAAAAGCTTATATCAAATATTTCCTATTTACTCATTTATTATAATTATTTTAATACTTAATATTATATACTATTGAAAGAAAAATTACATTTCTGTTATATGAAGTTTGCTATGTTTTATTTTCAATTTATTAAGACAAATCAGGCTTGCTATACAAAACTTATACAGCCTTTTGAGCTGCTTCCAGATCTAGGTATTGAGTCCTGTTCTCCAGCTGAACAAGTGCTTGCCTGTGAGTTCTGATATTAATTATTGAATAAGAGATTCTTAAATTGAATTCAGGAAATTGTCTGGTTTTCTTTAGAAATTTCCATGAAATCACATTTCTCCTATGCATTGTGTCAGACCAGCAACACAGACATCCAACTAGGATGTCCTGCTACTATATAGCGACAGAAAGAATAAATCTTGAAATGTGACATAGAATGCCTTCATCTGAAAGCACCAATGTCTAAAAAAATCATTAGAGTAATTCATTGCAGTCTGCATTACAAATTTGCTAAGTTTTCCTAGGAAAATAAGTGATGGTTTCATTGAATTAAAACATTATTATTATGTTACTCATTTCCATGTTCTGTTATAGTTGCAGGCAAATTTCCTCAAAATTTTGAATGAAATATCTGAATATTATTATAAAATTATTAAAATGTATTATTGCAGGTTTTATTAATGATGATATAAATGTATAATTATATTACTTAATTTTAATTTTTTATTATACAATATCTGTTTTTAATAAAATATCACTTGTAATAGGTCTTTTTGATAAAAAAAATTACATATAAAAGATCCATCTTGAGAATCTTATATATAAGGTCTCTGAATAGCTTGTTTTCATATTCCTAGTTAAATATTGTTCATCTTTGAAGTCATAATAAAATAGCTATTTTATAGATTTTTTTTATTATGTGGGGCTGAATTATGAAGGATACTCCTCCATTCACCTCTAATCCAAACCTCCAGAGGAATGGTAGCTGCTACATGGAATGAAAAGAGATTTCCTTGCTATCATTTAATCATCCTATCTGCTATCTATTATCCACAGTAATAAGAGCAAAGTTCAAAAGCTGTAAGTCCCTCTTTAAATTAAATACCATTAGCTTTAGCCCCACATCAGGTTTTCTTGAGATCTCTAAAAATAAATGCTTTCCTTGGATATCTTCAATAGGCAATTCACCCTCACTTGCAAGTACTGAGTCTGAAATAAAGCATGTGCATGAAACAAAGAAATCTTTACAGTATAGTATTGCAGAAATACTGCATCCATTTGCGAGAGAAATAAAATAATTTCTCATTTTATTTTGGGCATATGGTTATTAATGCAATTTCTTCCACCTTTCTGGTATGAATGCTAAGATCACTTCCTTGCCAATCTGTTTAAATCCTATCCATTCCTGATATAGCATTAGTGGAAAATTCTGTCTCAGAGTCTTGAAGTGCCTGTCTGTCCCCAGCTCCTTATAACTGAGTATCTGATAGTGCTACCAGGGAAAGACCCACCAGCATTCCTTCTTTTCTGGCAACTTGTGGCATATTCCTAGATGCTATTCATTCATCCAGTTTTACACCATTAACTGATTTTCTCAAATTAATTAGTAAATTTTGTCCTTCAAGTTTTGGGCCAGTTTATGGTTAGCCTTGATGCATGCATTAATGGGTTATTAAAACCTGATGGTGCCTTAGAAAAAATGAAAAGCTGTAATTCATCTAAAGGTGCTAAGAAGCATATTGCAAAAACAGGCAGAAAATGCCTCCAGCAGAATTATCTAACACCGATGAACTACCAGAGATGGAAATTGGCTATAACTCAACTCACCTCTGTGCACTGGCAAAGATACCCTGAACTATATCCATGCAATAGTAGAGGCTGTCCAGCTTATTCTCTAATTATATCATATTATACCTTCTCAAGGTATAACATGTCTGGGCATTACTCTTTTGATTATACTATCTGACCTTCCCTTCCTTGTAAAGTCTCTGACTTTTAAAGACCAAAGCAGATGTCATCTACAACATTTTTCTTGGCTTTTAGGTATCCTATTGCAAGACAATGTAAAAATGATGGGAAAATAAAATGCCTCTTATCACTATTATTATTGCTTATTATTTAAAAACAGACAAAAACAAAAAAGGGGGAAAAAGGGAAATTACTAATCTACCCTCTTTTAAAGGAAATTTGAAACAAGTAACTCCTGCATATTTTCAAATACTCATATTCCTCAGTATTCTGTGTGCCTGATTGCATATGCAAGATATTATTGATTATATTTTCTACCAAGGATCAAAAGTCTGGGAAGACTATTGCCCAATGTCTCTGGAAAAAAATTCAGTGACACTGACATTCAGTTCCAGGAAAAGAGATTCTAACATTCTGACTGTGTGCTCACTTCTACCAGAAACAACAGTTCCTCTCAGTCTGTTAAAACCAGAAGTATTTGAATCTGGTCTGTTCAGTTCATTTGACCTTAACTTCTGCAGTTATTTTCTTGTCTTAGCTTCAGACCACCACATTCAGAGATATTTATGTGCCTACTTTGCAGAGTAGACAAGCTTTTTTTTTGTTGGATCTCTGATTCTTCTAGATGACATTTAGTTCTCAAAATATGCACATAAATTAGCTGGACAGAACACATCCTTACATCATTGAATTCTTAAACTTCATGTGTACTTATGATGCGTTTGGAGGACTCCAAAGACTCCAAGGCACCTTCCAACAATGAAATTGAGTTTGACTAGTACGCCTCATTCCTATGGAAACTTTCCAATCAATAATCTTTCATTCATAAGAAGTAGCTATTACAATTTAACTTAAATCTTTCTAAATTTATTAATAGATGAATATAAAAATACTTTTACGTTTATTGGAAACAATAAAATATTTTCTGCATGTAAATGTTGACACTAGTTCTGTCTTGGATTGTTGATGAATAATTACTTTTGCTGCCATGCTAAACAGAAAGATGTCTTTAAATCTCAATCCTTACTAGTGAAAAACAAGAAACCATAACTCTTGCATCATGGGAAACACAGCTAGCAAGGAGGATTACTTTGTATATAGCAAGTGCTCAGCACAGGGGCATTACTGAAAAACCAGACAGTGCATGGGAGAATTCTGAAAGTAGTTCAGCAGGATTCCCTAAATGGATAAAATTAAAGTGAACCATATGGAAAAAGAATTCTGTACAAAAATTTCTGCAGAATCTATTTCAGTTTCAGTCTTGAATCTCTGTTATGAAGAAATTAATCTACACCCTCTGTGCACCCACTTGCAAACTGATTTTCTCAGAGATCTGCTACCAATATGAGGAAGCTTTTGAAAACAGACATGGCAAATCACAAAGTGCTGAAATTTAGTTAGGAAACAGCATAACTCTCACACAATGACACATACCCATGTATTTAAAAAGTCACATGAACAGCAATTATTAGTACACCTATCTAATAAGATATGAGTCACCACACAAAGCTTAGAAAGCTAACAAATTAGAACAAACATGTAAAATTAAATTGGCATTTAATATTTTGTGCACAACTATGCAGACATATACTGTGACCGACACTACAACATTTTGTAAATAATGATTTCCCTCAAGCTTTCCTTTAAACATGTTAGATGAATGGTATTATGCCAGTCTTTGCTATGTCACTAACAAGCAACTAGTTTATTTCCAACATTCTTTCTAGTCACCTGACACCTGAGAGAAATAAAAAAAACCTCAAACCAGTTATTTAGGCTGCCCTATCCTCCATGATTCCTTGCTGACTTTGCCTCTGAGGTCCTGTCACTCTGAAAATCAATTTAATCTGGGCACACTTGTGATATTCCCCCTCTGACTCTGAAATCTGTCAAGTTCACAGCAATAAGGAATATCTATGAAACCAATAAGACAGGTTTGCATGGTTGACAGTCATGTGTATAAAGGCCTTTTACTATATACCCTTATGCATGATAGAATTCTCCCTTTTGTGGAGGGCAAGCTCAGATTCTTGATACATCTCTCTCAACAGGGGGGGGGAGGGGGCAGGGGGGACAAAAAGATGTCATTAATATAATGGGGGGATAAAAGCAACTGTTAACAGAGAGCAAGCAATGATAGACTGTGTTTTTCATAGGAAATTCATCAAGGTAAGGGATCAGATCTGCAGATAATGAAAGCATGTACTTCTGTTACAGCATTTTACGTCACCTGTAGGTTTTGCTCATTTTTTTGCTTACTTCAAGCAACGGGGACTGTCAGAAAACTTTTTAGTCATGTTTGTAATCTCTTAATGTCCTAAAATAAGTTACAGTGTACACTGGAAATTAACAAACATTTAAGTCACTGAGACAATAAGATAAAATTTTACTTTCAGTATGAATTGTACCAGCTAATGATTAACCAGGTAATTAAGACTTAACCAGGTAATTAACAAGTAATAGAGTAAAATTTTACCCTTGTGATTTACCACCTGAGTTAATACACAAGATCTTATGCTTCCCCAGCATAATGTCCTCAGACTGCAAGTGACAGGATTTACAGTTTGTAGTCGTGACATCATCTAGGTAAATTACAAGTGGAGATGTTTGAGGGAGCTGAATGAAATAAAGACACTGAAGTAAAACTATTTTAGTATGTCTATAGATGATGTTAAGATCTGCATCAAAACTGCTGAACTCCCTATAGGAAACAGTCACAAGTAAATTTATGCCAATACTGTTTTTAAGAGGGAAGAAAAAACATTGGAGAAGCGGTAGCTAGGATCGACTGATAAGAAGGAAATATCAATAAAGGAGAGAAGTAAAAAAGTTAAAAATAAGTTAAAAGTCATGTAACCAGAGGAAATCTGGTTGGAAAGAATAAATTCAGCATTCATGAGGAGGCAGGATCAGAAGGGAAAACAATATGTAGTGATATTCATAGCAGAGAGAAAAGACTGCAACTGTTAAGCAACAAAACCCCAAAGCACATTTCTTGAAACTGGTGGCACAATGTAGTACATACAACTGGCTGTATCAGGTCATGTTGCACAAAGCTATCAAATTCAAAAGCTATTTTTGAACACTCACTGCCAGTGGGTTGTTACCTACAAGCAGTGAGTCTTTTACTGTTATCGATGGGAAGAAGTCAGTGGCAGGTGTTCTGCTTCTGGCATATCTCTGCTTTAGGATTTATGGGATTCTTTTTGCAAGGAAGCTTTCATTAAATGCTGTTACAGCCCGCTATGCATAGTCAACAAACATAGACTGGAATATAAAAGAAGAAAACAATTTCTTCTCCCTGCAGATTCTGAACAAAAGAATATATTATCCAAATGCTTATTGCAGGGAAGAGTGATGCCTCGTATGGTACCATTTATGGTTATAATAAAGAACGGATCTCTGATAAGACAAGCTGTTCATTAGAATGCCATTGGCAATAACAGTAAGAAGTACATAACTAGATGCTCCTGCCAGCCTTAAAGACATTCTGTGCTCATGAACAACCCTTAGGATATCCTTTCAACAAACTGCCAACTTTTTTTTGCCTCAGGAAGGTATAGGTGTTCTGTACACTAAATGTATGATGTGAAGAAATTTATCTCAGGAACACCTCATACACAGAAATCAAAATGTAATTATTCTGGTGTGTATCTTTCAACCTCCATAAATTTCATTCATACCCATAGTCATTTATCTAAAACTAGATAAATTCAGTCAGTCAGCAAAGCTTAGCTCCATTTTTAAGGTCTGCATGTTGTATATTAATTTTGTTTAACTGAATGACATGAATAGCATCAGGTTATTCCATCATAGCAATAAAATCAAATTCATTATCACACATGAAGTTGATAATTCTTTGTTAGCAGTTGTGAATAAGTATGAAATTTAATCAAGAGAATGAATTGTTGTCATGATAATGGAAAATAAATTTAGGAAAATTAAGTTCTAATGAAGTTTTGTTGTAATATGATTTCTGTAATGGATGCTTATTTGCTTTATAGGTTTGGTAAATGTTAAAAATAGTTAATTTTTTAAGAGAAATGTCAATATAAATAACTTTAAAAGTTACTATCCAAAAGGCACGGATATTTCATTGCACACAACAACGGTGTTTTCATACTACTTGCATAGGTAGATCATATAAAAACCTGTTGTACAGAATCATATGGTATATATTAAAGCTTATATTGTAGGCATGTTTATATGATCTTTTGACAATCAATCTTGCTCTGTCCCTGCTTTGAATTGAAAGGAGATGAGACAGTGCTGATATGAAATCTGGAGAACACTGCTGGCAAGCTCTCTAACAGCAGAGACAACTGTGACATAGATAAAAATTCAAGCCTCTTGTCCTGGCCTCTACCTCTTTTACACCTCCCTTTTTAAGCTTTGTCCAGAGCTCGCTCTTCACCCACGCAGGCCTCCTGCAACCTTTGCTTGACTTCCTGCATGTCCACATAGACTGCTTTGGAGGTAAGGAGGTAACCCTTAGAAAACCCACCAACTTTCCTGGAAGCTCCTCCCTTTTCTCCAGGATGATGTTCCCCTGGGATTCTTCCGAGAAGGTCCCTGAACAGGCTACTGTCTCTGGAAGTCTAGGTTTGGGACATCGCTATTTGCCTTGCTTCCTCCTCTCATGAGTGTCAACTCCACAGCACAGTTGCTGCAGTCAAGGCTGACCCCAACCTTCACATCCCCCACAAGTTCTGCCTTAGTTTTAAGTATAAGGTCCAATTAAGTGCTTTCCATAAGCAGCTCCTTGATCTAGAAATTATTGTCAACACACTCCAGGAATCTCTTGTGTAGGCAAAGTAGCATATGGAAGTGAAGTAGCACGGGTTAGGAAAATAATTTATCTTAGATGTGAGCTACTTCTTTTCTTTTGCACCAGACAACAGCTCAGCAACTAATGCACTTTTACAGCAAGTTATGAGGCGTAAAACTCATAGGTATGCCAAGAACTCTCAATATTCTCAGTGAATGTTTCTTATTGAACTTGATGATAAGAAACAGAATCCAAAAGCTGCTTATGTGAAGTTACTAAGTAGTTTAAAAGGGAAAGAAAACCACCACAAACAAGCCAATTTTTTTCTTAGTTGTGATGCCAAGCAAGATAAATTCATCCAGCTAGTTGTACAGGCATAATCCTAGGAAGGAATGACCAGAAAAACAATGTATGAATGTAAGTGTAACAACGGTTATGTGGGCCCAGATTCAAGACCGATTCATGAATGCTGATAGTTTTCTGATTCCTTATTTTAGCATGTGTGAACTAAACCATACAGTAGTAGTAGTTGTTCTGAAATACACATATTTCAAGAGAAACAAACATTTTTATTAATTTGTCTGTGCTAAGTGCATTTAATTATTATTTATCTCAGCAGTTTATCACAGAAGAGGAATAATTCTGTTTATGAAAGATTATTCCAGCTTTATCTACAAATCTGTAAGCTGGTTTACATTAATTATTATTAACCTAAGTAAGGTATAAAAAAGCTTCTTTGAATGATTCAATTTCTTTTTTAGTGCCTTATTAGTGCCTTTTTAAACTCTTAGTCCATCCATTTCTATTAAAAAGACCTTTTCATTTTAAGAAGTCCACTAATGACCTAAAATGAGTTTACCACTAACAGCATTTTATTTTCGTTGGAAAAATAGTCTTAACTGAAGCCAAGCTTTTTTTCCAATATAACTAAACTATACAAGGTATTTTTCATATGTAAACTTTATTAGTTTATTTGCACAGGAAGATGTATATTTAGTGATATGTCTTCACTTTAAGCAGGAGATGATCAAGCTTGTGCTGGTCCTATGGGCATGCATTTCACAGTCTTTAAGTTGCCCCTGTAGGCCTTCTTTGTTATGCATGGATGAGCTTTACCTATATTGTAAAGAAGTTCCATCTTGTTGGAGGAGCAAAGCTGTCAGTTTCAGCTACAGAGTTCAGTTAAACTTTTTTTATCTATGCTAAACTATATAGACTCGTGATAGTCTAATATATAGCTGAATATAAAACTACTTTCTACCAGATTATAATACAACCACAAAAATCATCGATCACCATAAAAGCCCATAGATACACTTCCAAAGTTTATGTTTCAATGTTTGCCAAACTATTGTTTTCCATTCTTCCAAATTTCCACTAAGGTAATCATCAATTTCTTCAACTCCATTACAGGTGTGCTGAAATGTACAACACAATTTATATACTCTCATAGACTATTGTCTGATTAATAATAATTATTATTATTATCAAAGCATGATTCATAGCACTATAAATAGGAAAGAGTAAGATGAAAATACAGAGAAATGAAGCGTTACAATGAGTAGAAGAGTATTGTCTACTCTAGTACAGTCCTACATAGCTGTTAAAAGAGAATAGAAATACGGGTCTTCCAATAACCATCCCTGAGCTGATTAAAAAACAAAAGAGGGGGAAGGAACATGCAACTTGCTTAAAAATATCATTCTTGGATTTATATCAGTGATGTTTCTTATTACTATTGATATAAAGATGGTTGAAAACATTTCCTCTAGTTTGTTTCCATTTCTAGTGGTGGCATTGAACTAGGTGATTTCAATAACCTTTTTATTGCAAGTGGTTTTATGCTGAAGGGGAGAGGGTAATCAGTAACAGTACCTAACCAATGCCCAGAGTAGGCAAAGGGAAGCTGACCTTCCTGTCGAGCAAAAAGTCCTTTACAATAACCATTCATTTTTACTTTGAATAATCTTCTTCATATGTGAATGGTTTACCTTGTACTTATTTTCATACAGAACTGGAGGACAGCCAGTTGCAGGTGTGCAAAATGTAAAATCACTTGAAGAAACATGACTTTGCATTAATAAACTGAAAAACTGTTCCCCGGAATGATGGAGGAGAAGGAAAAGGGGAAGGGAAAGGGGAAGGGGAAGAGGAAGGAAAAAAAGGAAAAAAGGAAAAGGCCATAAAGAAAAAACAGAAAAAGAAAAAAAGAAAAAAGGAAAAGGGAGAAAAATAGAAGGGAAAGCTGAGCAAGAGAAGACATGTTCCTAAAGTTTACTTCTTTGCTAACCAAATATAAAAAGACACACTTTTGAACACAGGTTGTTCAAGACAGAAATAATTGCCTGAATCAGAACCTCAAGTAAGGTTGTGATTCAATAAGAAGTTGCAGTTCATATTTGTAACGCTTGATTTTTGTCTGCACTGTAGGAATAATTCTGTTATTCTCATGTTTTTGAAAACTTCATCAGGATTTTCTGAACCTAAGTTTGCTAAAAGAGATGGTAATTTAAATCATTACATAGATGTATGTGTATATGCTTATGCCTCTGTCTTCATTATGTATGTCCTCGAAGCATTAATTTTTACTACGTCACTACCAAAGTTTGTTTATATAAATGCTCTTTTTTTTTTTTTTTTTTTTATTCCAGGATAATCCTGCAAAACAGTAATTAATTTCTGGAAAAATTCAGTGAACAACAGAAACCTTACAAAATCAACATAACAGAGCCAAATTCATACCTCTTAAAAGATAGGACTTCTGAAGGAAGATAACAGCAGGTATAAATTTGCTTATTTTCAGGCTGCACAGGAGATAACATATTTTAATCAATCTTAAAAGTTTTTTTGCAAACCACTGACCAAGAAAAACTCTTAAGCGTCATCCATATTTTCTTACTGAATTATGAACTGGATTTGCAAACAAAAACCTAGATGAGCTGTAGACTCTTACCTAGTTTGCTCTTCTGCTAATAAATTAAAACATGTCCAAGTAATACTCTATGTTAGAACATACAGTACACCTTAGTAAACAGCTGGTATGACTACTTGACCCAATCTATCTCTCATTCCCCCCGCATAAATCTGTCTCAAGACTTGGTAATTAGAATGATGTGGGAACGAATTCCAGTAGACAGTTTGAAGGAAGACATGATGTCTTGAATATGAAAACACCTTTATTAGCATGGGTTTGGACATGTTAAGAGTGCTTTTGGACATGCTCAATCTATTATGATATGTTTAGTCATAAAGTCTCACAACTCTAATAGAATTTTACTGCATGTATTTTACCTTTATCTGCAGGAAATGCTCATCAGGCTTTTCTGAGAGCTTCAGCAGTTGTTATTTTTCTCAACTAAGTAAAGGCAAATGAAACCTATTTCTTCCTTTACTTCTATAGCGTAATTCTATGATCTTACACATAGTTCAGTCTTTCCCAATAAAATGATGTCCATCATCTATATATTATTGTAGCTAATCATTGATAATTTAGCTACTTTTTATTTCTATTGAATCTAAGAGACCTAGCCCAAGTAAGACATCATAGAATTACTTTTCTTTTTTGTTGGGTTCTTTTTTTTGTGAAATTGGATAATAAACATTATTTAAGTAAGGAATATGGCATTATTATTGAAAGTATTACCCACATAATATACACTCTGCTTTCCTGCAGCTCTGCTTTGAGATCACAGCCACTGGATTCCTAATGATCATTTGATGATGCTTAACACACAAACCAACAAAAATATGCGTAAAAAGTACACATAACAGCTATTGCTTAACCAAATTGAGCATCCCTTCCAACAAAATTTCCACTAGATGAAATTTAATTGAAATTTGAATTAATGTTGACACCTTTTTTTTTTATCTACAAACTCTTGCCAAAGAGTTATAGTTGAGTCTGTTACCTAATGTCCACTGTCCATCTCAGTTGTAAAGTCTTGGGGTCTTTCGGGGTTTGGTATTTGGGGGTTTTTTTGCCTTTTACTTTCCCTCCTGCTAGCAGGCAGCAATTTTTCATGGTCACTGAAAGGAGACTGTTCCAGAAGACTATAAGACACTCTACAACATTTCTATAAAGAAACATCTCGCAATATATCAAGACAGCCGATCAGTTTCATGCTAAACTTTGGTATTTCAAGTGTCCCACTTACTAGTTTTCTTCACATCTCTGTACTTTTAGCAGCATAATTTAAATAGCTGGCTGAGAGCACCTGTAAGAATTTACCTCAAAACTGTGTGCATTGTAAGCCGTATCTAGACACTGTTGCCTGTCAGAGTTTCCTTTCACAGTTTGTGTCCAAAGCTACACTGTCTGTCACCCTCTGCACGCCTGTCATATGCCCACTCATTTTTTTCATTTTGCTGTTTTCTTCCTCACAGGTTAGTAGTGCACCATGCTGTTGCTGCAACACTTCTTCCATTCCTACTGTCTTGCTATGTGATTGCACAGTTTTATGCTACCTTGCTAAAAGAGATGTTGCTTCTGGTGTATGCTTCTTTACACAGCATTTTAATATGCTTTCTTTACTGACTGTCAGGATAGGTAAGGCCTGTTTTTTCACTTTGCAGAATTGGAAGTCAAAAAAGGAAAGGGGAAAGAATAATGAAGAACTTTATAGAATGATTAGTTTTGAGATTCACTGTATGCTATTTTATAAAAAATAATTATAATTTACTTTTAGTAGGGATCCAATATTATTGTTACCGGGGATCCTTCCCATCACAGAATAAACAATAACATTTTCTTTCAGCTTTCACTCATTTTCCATTCTCTCTATTCTTCATATTCCTAAAGTCTATATTCAGTATGACCCTCTTTTTTTTTCCCTCCTGATTCTGTTCATCATTCCCTTCCACCAGCATAGTTCCCTTTTTCTGTGAACACTTTATAGATAAATATTCAATACTCATTCAAAATTACACTTCCCTTCCACAAGACTTGCACATGATGCAGATGCCGCCTTCTACCTGTTCTAGTGGCTGCATGTCTCTTCTGTCCGGAATTTATAATAATGCAGCGTGACGAGATCCCAGACTTTAGCTGAATAATGCACAATCACTACAATGTTGCTATGAACTGAGCTGCCAGCTCATGCCTTACAGGATAGCATTTCCTTGTAGGATCAAGGTCCAGAAGTCTAACTCTACAAAGAAGCAAGCTGTGAGGTGATGTCTGGCAGATGCAGGATACTTGACACACACGGTAGGCAGGAGGTGACATAACCTCAGAGTTCGGAGGATCCTGCAGTACTTAGGCTCAGCAGAGGAAATCAAGGACTGACAGGCTAATCTTGTCTCTGGTACGGTACTGTGTGTAATGCCTGCGTGGTGTTACCTAGTAATGATAATGTGTTTTATTTATAATCTCCTCTGACCCAGGATCATGTCTATTTCTTTTATTATGTCTGAACATCAGGCACGAAGCATTAGGGATTTTTGCACAACAGCTCACAAATATTTCTTTTGTTCAGTATGCGGTATTTTTTCCTTCAATCAATATGCTTCCTTCCTTCCCTTTGCTATGAGAACTATTAATCTGCATTTATTTTCATCAAACTGTGTTTGCCATCTTTTATTCTTAGCATTTAAAAGATCTAATTTTGAGTGTTCTTCCTAATTCACTGGACCCAGAAAGTTAATTCTATTTGTAAAATGTGTGTGTGTAGAGGGAGGGAACACAAACCAAATCAATCTTCTATTGCTGACACAGACAATTACTATAAAATAAAAAAAGTTATAACAGTAATAAAACCTCTAATACCTTCGTATTTCTTTCTCTGGTTCTCCTTCTACAGATCCAATTTTTATTTCAAAATATTCTGCTTTCAGCTGTTGCTTGTCTTTAAGTGGTATTTAGAACACCATTTATTATTATTCCATGACACAGAGATAATCTTTGCTATGAAGCTTGGCAACTGCTGTCAATACCAACAGGCACTTGTCATGACAGTCTCCAAAAACTTCAGCTAAAGATCAATCCCTTTTCCTATCCAGTGTTACACTCAAAATCTTTACAGACAAAGAAGAAACACACCATATGTATATAAAAGCAAGACTGTATTGTTAGTAGAACGGAAATCTTAATGGTTCTAATCATTATTAGTCCAGATCAAATTATTATCCAATACAAAAGGAAAGAAAAATAACAGAGTAAAAATCATTACACACAGAGTTTATCCCTTTTCTTGGGGGTGTGCTTCCATTAACCCTGAGCTAACTAGCCCTGAGCCTCTAGGTCCTCGGTGTGGTGGCTTCATTCTGGTGATGAGAGTGTGGAGGCATTTACAGCAAGTCATCAACATCTAGAGTCCTGTGTTGGGAGGAATATGGTAGTCATTACTGGTTTCTTCTTCCTCCCTCTAGGGTCCACCTGGGGTCAATTTTGTACATCTGCTAACATGCTTTTAGATTTCTTTAATTTTTTGTCGGTCTGCAGATCCATGTTAAATCTGTATCTGCTTCATATAATATCTTTTATGTAGTTAAATGCTATTTCTTTGTTCTCTTTACTACCCCTAAAGCCAGTTTCATTCAGCTCCAGGTCTGCAGTTCCTTAACTGACCAGTGCTGCACCTCTTATCATCCTATGCCTGTGCTACTGTATGTCACATCAGCGTTTCTACTTCTCAAGGCCTTTGCTATCATATCATGTCTGTGTTTTGCTATACTACGTACTTATGTTATAATTGTAAAACGCTTGTGATATAATACAAAGATAACAAAAAGTAAAACATAAACATACATATACTGTCTACTTATTATATAGTGCATGCTGTACCTTTTCCAGTTTCAGAAATCTCTTTGAATGATTATGAGTCAGCTTACATGAGACTCCTTTCAGGTCCATAAGCTGCAAGAACATGAGATGAATCTTCCTGGCCACGGTGCCCATATAAGAGCTAGGCTGCCGCATGCCACAGAAGAGGAACCATTGTTCTGTGTAAGAAATGGAGAGAAAAGAGATTTCTCTTTTTCCTGCTGCTCTGTCAGGAGCAGTGCCACATGATCGGAGAGTGGAGGATTTACACAGCAGAATACATTTCAAAAAGTACAGGGAAAAAATATATATCTGAGGAGACACCCTTTAGGGCACAGTTCTTTTTTTTTTTTTTTTTTTTTTTTACTTTTGACATTTTGTTCTCACTTCTCTATTTTGCAATTTACCTTCTTCAAATTCTTGAACATATTTTCTGAGCTGCTTGTGAGTCTCCTGTTTTTTCCGTATACATTTATTTTAGACTTTAAAAGGTACTGGGCAAGTAAAAATTTTCTTTATAGTTTCCATGATGTCACATTAATCTTTAAACTATCTCCTCCTATCGCCACAGTGTGGATTGCTGAGGAACATGTTGAAAACACTTTGATCAGTGTACTTATAGTACATAACTTTCTCTGAGCACATATCTGTCCTCATTCTTTCTGACACTCCTTTAATATTCTTGTAAGTTTTGCTTCCACACAATCATGCTTTTTCATATTGTTTATTCCTCCATATCTTAAAAAAACCCAATAAAATGGTTATTGGACTTCTCTACCTCCTAGATCATTTTTAAAGTTGATTAAGATGTTTTTGTCGCAGGGAAACTAGCTTGAAACCTGCAGTGGGGTGTGTGTGTGTTTTTTTTTCTGTCATCAGATCACACTGTTACACACCATAGTTAGTAGCATAACCATCTGCTTCTTTCCCCAGTTTTGAATATTCTCCAAAACCTCAAAGACCTATAAATGTCTTGAACTTGTGTTTATCCCATAAATAGTGTTGTTTAGAGCAGCTCTTTTAATGGTAAAGGAGTGCCATTTTGTAGGCAAAGACTACCTCTTAACACCACTTCCACAGGAAGTTCAAAGAGAATAAATGATTTATTACATTCACGACTGGGCAAAATGTTCATAAAATATATATATAGAGACCTAGATTCTAGCAGGAGATGACTTCAGCAATGAACTTGAGGTGTGCCAGTTATAAATATCTGACTTGGCTTGCACTCATATATGTATTTTTTACGTGCCATTGGCTTTTTTTTTTTTTTTTTTTTAACTTAAGGAAATCTGTAAGAAGAGCTTTCCAGATTAAAAACAAAACAATCCCACAAGTAAGCAGCATTTCTTTTGATATTCAAGGAATTTAAAGAAATGTGAAACTTCCTTTTTCAAAAATAATAATTGTAATGCAGCAATACAAAGTTTGAAGTGATATGAAAAAGTAGTTTGCTGCAACTAGAAATGGATCAAATCATAAGATAGTGATCCAACTGTTCTTGTATTTGAAGTTGTTTACTCTAAAACCTGAACTGAATGCCTTGATCCCTATTTCTAGTTTAAAAGCACAGCTTTGCCATTAAGCAAAGGAGTGATAAATGAGAAAATCTGTCATAGTGTGTACATGGCATCAGTCTACATGAGTTCTTCTGCTTAATGATTCTGTTTAGAGTTCACCTCTTCAGATATTTCAAATTCTAGCATCTGCAAGCACTCCAAAGAATGGCTTAGAAGTGTGAAGAACTTGCAGTAAGGGTAGGAGACAACTGGTTATTGATACTTAGTAAATAGTGACAGGGAATTAATTGGTCTGTAGTAGTTATGAGACTGTGCTCAGGTCATTTACATTAAAACTTCTCATCTTCTTTGTGTGTGTACAACGTTAAAGGGCTCTCACTACTAGGATTGAAAGGACAGGCAAGGGGAACTGTTTTTCTGACAGGTGTTGTGGTTTCAGCAAAAATTCAGTGTCCTCGAGCAATAGAAAACTTGAAGTAGCTTTGAATAGAATTCCTTTCTCTACCTAAAAATTCTCCCTCCTCACAGAAGGATTATTCTCCATGCTTCGTAGGATATCCCAGGTAAAGGCAACAGCCCCATCCGCCACCCCAAAAAAAAAAAAAAAAAAAAAAAAAAAAAAAGGGCAACAAAAAAAGCAGCCACTCAACAGTGATTATTTGATTATGAAAGCAAAGGAACAAATCAAAGACAATGTAGAACAGAACACATGTCATAAACAATTACTTCTTCAATTACAATCTTTTCTTTACATCCCTCTGTGGAGAGCTTTTGAGAAATATTATGTCTTTGAGAGTTGCTCTAAACTTAGTGAGGCCTAAAGTATTTTATGCATACACTCAGAGGAAGAGTCTTCTCTTTGTCTTTCATATGCAAATACAACAGTTAATTGCATAGTATTTGTCACTGGTTCTTTCATAACCTTATGAAAGGTAATGCAGTCCGTTCACTATTGACAGATGGGGAGTAGCCAGCTCTGCATGGGGGAGCAGGGAATAGCAAGGCCAAGCTCAACAGCCAGAGGAAGGAGCCAAATGTCAGACTCAGGCAAAGAGGTGCAGGAGGGACAGCTGTAACAAAGAGAAGTGTTTAGGGAAGGGGTGGGAAGTTATGAGACTGGTTCAAAACACTGTGGACACAGCCCTTGCAAAATTTAGTAAGACAGACCAGTACGAGAGGCAAGCTGAGCAAATCTGAGAAGCTGAGGAGTGTTGGGACTTTGACAGCAAAGCAGTGGACATCTACGTTTCAAAAAGTTATCACCCTCTTTCTCCCAACTTCATTGAAAGCCTTTATCTGAAGATTTTCCCAGATTTTAAATGCTCCTGTTATCTTCTCACTAGTTCAGTACCATCATGAGTTGTCTTTGTTAACACTTTCTGCTCATGAGCATCATGTACACAGTAGCACTGTATTTTTCTGAATTCAGCAGTTGTACTAGTTTTATCTTTATGGCCAATAGTTCCCTAAATATTTAAAAGTGTGAATTCTCTATTTTACTGACTTTTAAAGAAATATTCCTTCACTTTATCAAAGGCTGGTAGATCATGAAATT
The DNA here is from genome assembly GCA_035590275.1 of Ibycter americanus. Classification (NCBI taxonomy): domain Eukaryota; kingdom Metazoa; phylum Chordata; class Aves; order Falconiformes; family Falconidae; genus Ibycter; species Ibycter americanus. The sequence continues at coordinate 29,621,278 of JAVJGI010000001.1, forward strand.
ATCTTCTAAAATAGTCTAGACTTTTGTACTCTACAAAACTTATGCAAAGTTTGCAAAATAAACTTTTAAAATTAATTACTTCTTTAAAAGTATCTTGAAGTTGTAGTAGCCACTTCATTTTTTAGTAATAGTATTATCATAATAGCTGGATTCATATACTAGTAATCAGTTGTAATAAATTATACTGAACAGAACCCAACTCCCTGAGTTTCTCAGGGATTTCTGTTACAGCTTTGGGAATTAAGTATTAGTGTGAATTAACCAGGCTTCCACATCTTTATGAGTGTGCAATTAGGGTTATTATTAGGGTTGCCTGCCCTGAATACCCCACCTCATTGTCACCACTCCCAAACCAGCTTATCAGGACATCCAGAATCCTTACTTATGTGACAAGCCTATTTGAAACTGAAAAACTAAGTGAAGTGAGATAACTCTGCCTTACACTCAAAAAATGTTGAAGTTCAGATATTTGGAATGGGCTATTTGGGGCTCAACAAGATTGCTCGTTATACTGAGATTTATTTAATGAGAAGATTTCCATTCATCTCAATGATTTAAGAAATTATCAAGGAAACTAACATTTTCTGTAAAGAATTTTCTAGTTGTTAATCTTTCAACTTAATGCTTGAAGGCCTTAAAATTCCGATAAAAGTAACAATTTTTTTTATTTTTTTTTTTAGATATGAAATGATGCTTCATTTCTGAAGAAGAAAGAAATCTGCTTTGACAGCTCTGCTTTGTGGTTTCTGATAAATTCTCTTATGCAGGCTACTGTTTGAAGTAAGATGAACAGGGTCTCTTATTTCCATTTCAGGTCAGGACTGTTCTGTAACATAAATATCTTATAAATATAAAAGGTTTCCACACCATCATCCTTCCAGCAGTAAGATCATATTAAAATCAACTAGTATTTTTACAAGATGTGTCTTGCTTTTTGTAAGACTATTGATTGTTAAACTGCCAGGGGTGGGGGTGGGAGGTAGGAAATATCTTTGAATTTACAACATACTTCTCTGAGTGTATCTGTATCTTACCACTAAAGGAAAATACTACATATTTTATGTAGAGAATGAATCATAGTAGCCATTGTTTATACACATTTTTTTCAATATATAACATGAAGTAATATTATATGAAAAAGTTCAGACAAGGTAGGAATTGTACAAAGACACTGTGTGAACACACTGGGTGTAACGAACATAATTTTAGAATGGAGTAAGTGTTATCCTTCCTAATACTTAGCTTGTATCCAGCTAACAAGTTTCAGAAATTAACAAAAATTTTGTTGCTATTCAATTTTTATGCATATTTCACAGGTTTATGCAATCCAAGGTGAAGTTAAACTAAACATAACAGATAGATCTACCAGACATGCTTTTACTGTGCCTTCCCTCCTGATGTTTCCACTTCCTGCTGCCTACATGATCTGTATGTGTGACATACAGGTGATGTCTAACTTAATTAGAAGGTTAAGATATATCCCAAGGCATAATGTTTTGGTAAAAATGAGCACTCTGGGTTAGTGAATATTAGTGAAGTTTGCATGCTGATGAAACTAACTAGCTTGTTAGTCTTTACATGGGACAAAGAAATTAATGTTTTCACTCCAACAGTACAGCTGCCTTGAAATATACTGATGTGAAATAAGTAATGTCCAAAACATCCATCTCCCTCCATGTGTAAGCTAGGATAAGAGATGCCACAAGGAATAAAAGAAGGACTCAGCGCTAACCTCTTCCTTGGCCACTTGCTGGGCATGCAATAAGGCTTTGCTGCAAGATATCAAGCATATAGTTTTGGCTGTTTATTTAATGCAAAACAGCATGAGAGTCATAAAGTGAATTATATTTCAGCACCAAAAGAAATAAAGGATCCTAGCTAAAGTGGAAATCTTTAATAATAAAATAGCAGATTTCTATTTCTTCCAAGTATTCATCCATCAATGCATGTATGCTACTAGTGTTTCAGTCCACTGGAATTTTGAGTGTCTGAGATTACTGAGGTCTGTCAATACCAAGAATATCAGCAGGTGAATTCATGATTATTGTCTCCTTATATGTATTTCAATAACTTTATAAACTAACAGGATCTCATTACCATGTATTATACTCAAGATGAACAAACACAAACAATCAGCTCATGTAGGGGACATTTTATTAAATAACATCCAATAGCCATTGTTGTTACACAAATTTTTGTTGTTAGGGCTGAGAAGAGATCTTAAACTTTTTTAACTGATTTCTTCAAATAGCAATAAAAATGCATTATGCTTGACTACAAAATGATAAATGCATTATACAATTCACTACAGTTATTAAAGCAACATTACTATGATTGTTCACAAAAAAATGAACACAAACAAAATAGTTCCCATTTGTTTTCATATTTCACAGACACACATTTGAAGTGTCATTGTGGCACTGCTCTTATGACTGTGTTTTACCCTCTAAGGAAAAAATATTACTGTTATCTTTTATTTTCAGGTTTAATAAAATAATAGTTAATAGTTGCACTAACTCATTAACTGATTTAATTTATTTTAGATTTTCAAGATGTAAATTTTACCTGCAACATTTGTAATGTGCTGTTTTCAAATCAGATTTTTCTAAAGTTACTGTAAATAGTTTTCTTAATCATAGAAATAAAGGGTAAGAAGTTCTTTAATCACATTTACACCTGTAATAAAATTTAGCATCTCATCACTGTACAGCCCAATGTATTCATTAATTCAGATCTTTTTAATGTAAAACTGGTCAAAGCACTGGCTAATACAGAATCTTTATTAGGTTTTGCAGTTCCATATTCTTCTACTTATGCTCAAGAACTCAAGATAAGCCTTTTATCAGTCAGCAAAAAAAGTTACCACACCTAGTATAAAACCTGGAACAATAGAAGCAGTTTATTGGGGAGCAAAGTAGAAGTTAAAATAAGTCTCTCCACAGCTTCTTTCAGAATAGACTGCATGCTGACTGCCATTCAACTGCTAGATGCAGGATGAAAGGAAGATTTGAAGCCTACTGTTTGATAGTGAGAATGGGAGAGAATGAATTGTTTTAGCTAGAAGTAAAGCCAGAGAAGGAAAGAGGAAAAAAAAATAATGCTGAAAACCTAGTTGAAAACTTGTTTGTTCAGAATCCAGCTCAGTTTGCTGGTCTGCAGCACCTTTCTGTCTTCTGGGGAGAAAAAGGGAGTAATGACGATGTTCCCCCCTGTCCAGGCAGTTACTTTCAGCCAACGTTTTCTGTTTTGTTGCATACACACATGAGAACCCTCTACTGATAATTCTTGCATCATTTTGTTGATTGATTTTCCTCAAAATCTTGTGATTACATTCTCAGGATGAGAAACTAGATCCCTCTGTCACAGTAATTTGTATGAAGACTTCAAGAATCTCTCTATTTCTGTCCCTCTCTTTTTCTGTTTTCTCTTTCTTTCCATTAACTAAACAGCTCCAGGATTTCTTTCCTGAAGATCCACAATATTCACCATCTAAGAAAATTAACAATGAGATGACTGGAATGATATGTGGTTTTGCTCTGGAAAACTATGTATTTCTTGAGTGAGGAAAAAAAAAGAAATAAAACAAAAACATCAACAGCAGCAACAAACAGAAGCAGCAACAGCTAATGCTAGGTTCAGGTATTTATATTAGTGCTTATATAACTTTCTTACACACAAAATGGTATAACTGTGTATTTAATCAGCTACTAAAATCATGTGGCTTAACAGTGTGTATAAACCATAACTAAGGCAAACCAAGAAAACTGCAGCTAATTTCTTGTCAGCCTTGATTTCTTGAGCTTTTAGTAGTTGCCTTAGAAAATACAAGAATACTACAAAGGATGAAAATTACAGTTGTATGTGAATAGACTTCCTAATCTCTTCTCAAAGTTGAAACTAATGATACCATAGACTTAATTTTGCATGGATTTTTCACTGAGTATGCATTATGGAACTGTTCAATAATAGTTACTTTCTTCTGTTGTGTTAAAAGTAATGCTTTATAGACCAATTTTATTGCTACGATGCTACAATTCCATTATATTACACTAACAATTAAAAGGAATATTCTTCAATACAAATAGGCTTGTTCCTACAACAAATGCACATCTCAGTTAAAATCTCCAGAACTGATCAACTGCACATACATCTCCCATTGCACATCAATACTAGTTGGTTTGGGGTTTTTTGAACGTCTCTAAAAATGTGTCAGTGTATATGTTATTTCTTATGGGATCTGTAGCTTGAAGGTCAGTTGCCTATGCACAAAAAAAAATATCTGGAAAAGGTCATTCCTGAAGGTGCTTAACCCTCACTTGGCACTTAACTAATAAATTCTCAGAATTACCAGATTTTTTTAGTTGCTTAAACTGAATTAACACATTGGAAGGCACAGTTGTTGCTAAAGTAAGATACATAGATTAAACTCTCTTGAGATGTTGAAATAACCCAGGTGGATGTTTAAGCTTGTCTGCAGTTGGAAGGACTTGATATCTTACCACAATCCAAACACACAGTACTTGTGCATGTCTTTGTGAATATCTATCACACTAGTCAGAGACACAGTAAGAAATAAAGCCAAATGGAAGAGCATCACCACTTTGCCCTACTTTTCCATCATTCTTCCACTTCTTTAAGTATATTCCTCATTCCTTTGTGCATAATGACACTCACTATTCTCTTGACATCTTATTTCAAAATCGATCTTTCCTGCCCTGACCTTTGAATCTTCTGTCCAAAATACCAAATCATATTCAATGCTAATATTATCTTATTTCCCATTTGTCATGACCATTGACCTTGAATACTTTTATTCTTTGCTGCCTTCTCATATGATGCACATTACACAGTGTGTCTTGACTATATTTTCATTAGGAAATCAGAATTTAATTTATATGATACATAGCATAACTGCAGTTTAGAATGTTCTTTAGGAACTATAGTCAGTGTAAGAATGGAGAGTTCAAACACACATTCAAACTCCATCAAAATTAAATTTTGCACCTTTTGAACCTCTCCTCATAAAACGGAAAACAATGCCTTCTTGTTTTGCTTTTGCCTTGAAAACAGAAATAAAGGTCAATAAAGAACTATAAAGTGAAGATACGCAGAAATAAAAATAAATTTAATTTAAATTGAATTTTACATAAACTTGATTGATGATGTTAGAGCTAGAACATTTACAGATTTTGCTCCACATCTTACAGAAAAATACTTGTATTTCTTGGAGACCTATTCTAGTTTGGGGAAAAATTGAATGAGTAATATATCTACTTCCTCTTTATTTAAAACAATTCAAGATAATTTACTTTTTAATCTAACATTATACTATGTTTTCAGTTAAAATTATTGAGAATGTTGCATTTTCTACCATGTTTTACACTCCTCCTTCTTCTGTCCAAAATAAACATCACTGTATCAGTTATTTGACATCCTTTCTCTGAATAACTAAAGGGGAAAGAGTGGTGAAAAAAAAAGGAAGGGTGGTGGTGGTGGTGGTGGTGGTGGGGTGGGGTGGGGGAAAAGAGCCAGAACCTGTTAAAGAACACCAGTCTGAAACATCTGAAGCTTGAGTAACTAGGAATATCTGTGAGTGGGAAGATGGATCAAGTAAAGAGTATTGCAGTTTCAATGTCATCCACAACTGACATTTATCATTCTTGTTGCAGTAAGGCAAGAAAAATTAAGGACCCTTGAGAGAGTACAACAAGATATTGATCAGAGCTTTGCAAGCTCTAAAACCTTGTACTTGAATCTGCAGTAAGTCCTTTAAAAGAGCTGTGTAAGCTCAAAACTTGGCTTTGTTTGAACACATGAATAAAAACTAACATGGTTGTATCTGAGCTTTCTGGTGAAAAAAAAAAATACTGTAAGGGCACATTTGAAGTACAGTTACAAATCACCTCTTATTACACAGTGACAAAATTGTGCAAGTTTTCGCTTTTTATTTTAAACTAAACCTCAGTTCCTTATGCTGTGAAGTACCAATGTTATAGATCTGTTCATGTCTTTTGATGTCAGCTAGACTATTCATGGTAGTTATAGTTTAGAGATAGAATTAAGGAACTTACAGTTTTACCCTTTAACATGATCCATCAGACAAGGGAATTTCATAAAATTGGGGGGGTGAGGGGTGGGGGTAGAGGTGGTATGTGCATTTACAAAATTGACTCAGGAAAAAAGCTTTAATCTGTCAAAAGCTTTTATAAGGCAAACAATGATATTTAATCATGGGGAAAATCCCAAGTAGTGAAACATATGCAGAGCACTGTAGTCAGAGAGATTATACACCACTTAAGTACCAGTACCTACTGTTTCTTAATAGCTGTCTTTAGACAACTTGTTAGGCATGACCAGCAAAATGTTCTTCAAAGGGATTCAGATGTAAATTAGGCCACATGATCTTTATTTTTCAAAACCAAATGCTAGAGCCCTAATTTCTGTCTATTTTCTTATGAAAAGAGCTGCGTTGCTTCTATTAAGAACTTAAGACAGAAAACAACCAACAAAAATTACTTGCATTTTCACTGCTTTTGTCAGCATCAGGAGCTTTATTATCTTGCTCTGAAGTAAATACAACTCAGTGTGTTTCTAATTTAAGATATTCAAAAAGTCTGAGGTGATTCCTGAAATGAGTAAGTTTTTAAACATTTTCAGAAATGAGGAAATGCTTTAAAAAAAAAAAAAAAAAAAAGAGAAGAAGAAAAAAAGGGAAGTATTTCTCTAAATGGAAGAAAACTATAGCTGTAATACAAGAGGAATCCCAGTAAATCCCCATTTTGTTATGAAACAATATATATTAATATTACATTTGCTTCATTACCAGTCTTTAACCATATCATACTTAATATTCTACATATCTGAATGCCCAGGGTATGGAAAGCCCAGCACATGAGTAAGTAATACCAGAAGGTTTTATATATTTCAGTTCTCAGAAAGGTCTCAAGAACCTGCACAGCTACCAGTATGAGCATAATCAGCATGTTACATCAGGATGAGACCAAGGAAGCTTGCCTGCTAAGCAGAGTTAGCTAGTAGAAAAGCGCTAAGGTCAGGGCAGGATGCAAAATTCTCCCCTTCGTAGATTTATAATATTCCACTGGAATTTTGAGAACATAATCTTCATACTCTCACTGTTGTGCAGCATTCTCCTGAGTGTATGTGCTTAAACTTAGTGAAATGCGCTCACCGTCAATATATTAATATAAAATTCTAATGGCTAGATCACTTCTCATGGACTCTTCCAGCTGACTACTCTTCCAGCTGACTAAAATGTTTACACATAACCACCAGTAGCTGTGTGCTCAGGAATAGCTTATCGCTGAGCTCTGTTCTTTCAAGAGGTTTCAATGAAGGAATGCCAAATTTCTGTATCCAGGGGAGGTCTGTGTCTGAATCCACTTTAACTAATTGGACTTTGGAAGTCTGGAGATGTGCACAAGCACAAGAGTAGCTTACTAGAGAACCTAAAACTAAAGCTGGACATTATCTAGGTAGCCTGTAATTTCCAAGGCTAAATGACAGCTGGAAGAGAAGTGTTTGGGGTTTTTGTTCTATTTTTAAGATCTCATTGATACCTCACATCCAATATAACCCCGCTTTAGGTAATTATGTACTAAATGTAATAATCTAGTTTTGAAGTAAGGAAACCTGTTCCAAATTGTTAAATGGCTTTTGTAAGGCAGGAGAGGGGAAGGAAGATGTTAAAAAGGTCACCAAAAAAAAAAAAAAAGAAAGGAAAAAAGGAGAAAATATATAAGATAGTCACTAGCTAAAAGGTACCCCTTTTTCAAAAAAAAATTTACTAGGTATCTGCAGGAAAATTAATTCACACTTTTAAAATAAATGAAATATTTTTCTCCTGTGCTCAATTCCAGAGCAGGCTTCTATCATTCAAAAGAAAAAGAAAATGTGAAAAAACCCAAAAAACCAAAGAAGACTTTATGTACTAATTATAAGCCTATTTTTAAAAATCAAAAAATACTTTAAAAAACAATTATAATCTAAAAGGAATAATATTTTAAACAATTAAAACAGCTTTTATATTCTAGATGCAGCTTACAGTTTGTGGATTTTTTTCTTCAAATTGATCCTTATTTACTTTTGCTAGTCAAAGCATATGTGTTCTTATTTGAGTATTTTCTAAAAGGTGTCCTGATGAACAATCACTCGGTCTGCGGAAAGGATTGTGAAAATATATGGTCTCCATCAAAGTCAGTACTAAATAAAGAAAAATGAAATCTGTAATATAAGATTGATTAATTGAAGGTTTGGAGGGCTTACCAACCACTTCCCACATAGGAAAAATATTTTTTTTTTTTTTTTTTTTTTTATGCTGCAGAGTGACTCTGTGCATCCCAACAAATATAAAATAAGAAAAATGGTCAAAGTCATTCCAATAAAATAACTGTGGTGGTAGTGTTCCAAGCTACCTCGTTTTGTCTGTAAACGTGTTAGGTTTTGTGAAAACATCTGTGTTTTCTGGTCTGCATGGAATTTTGATTGACTTAGAAAGCTCCAAAGAGAGAAGGACAGTTTTCTCTCTGTTTCTTGTCGAATGTTCAAAAAATATCAATAATTGGATTATTTTTTATATATATAATCATTCAAGTCTGAACAACTCCAAGTCTCTTCTTCTGACTTAGAGATAGAAACATAATGGCTATTTTTTGCTCTTTTGATGTTAAATGTCTAACCATAAGGAAAATAAGAACAAGCTTCATGAGAAAGGGAAAACATTACAGCAACTTAGTTCTTGTTACAGTTTGGATATATTCATCACTATGTCATTAACAGTTGATGTATTTTCCATATAGTTAATATGGTTTCCACTTACTTAAGAACTTACATAATTAACACATGCAACTACTGTATTATTTAGGTTGCTCTTAGTGGTGCCCTTGCATTTGTAAATATATCCTAAGTCACATAAAATTGCATTAAATGGTTGTAAAGTTTTCAAAGTTAATATGTAAAAAATTGTTACGTAAGTATTTCAATACTACAATTAATTTGTTTTTCATTACTGTACCAATTGTTACAAATTGAAATGTTAGTTCTATAAAAATATTGAAGAAAATGTATGTCCCTCAAATCAGCTGATATGCTAACTGCTCCTTTTAGTTAAACTTTTCTAAAACCAGCAACAATTCACAGAGGTTTTAGTAGGTTCACAATCAGTTGACTCCACAGAAGAAAACTATATAAACTGGGTTGATATTAATGATGCTAAAGTGCTGGACCCACATACTTTCACAACGCCACTGGTTTGTAATGTCACTTAAAATTTCATCACAGTCATCAAAACTAGCTGGTGAAACAGCGTTAAGGAATAGATTGTTATGTGTCATAACAGGGCTGATGTGCTTCAGAAAACAGAGGCTATACTTCAGCTGGATCTTTCTTTTTTTCCTAGCATTAGTTACAAGTAGCATGAAAATAGCACTTTTGGGGGCAAAGTGCCTAAAGTGCATACACACAACTGACCTCTCTTTCCAAGTCTGTTGGAACGTTCTCACTCAGCCCATCTCATGGATACTTGCTCACTGTTGGCACGCAAGCTAATGTATTAAACATTCACCATTTTCTAAAGCTGACATTTTGATAGCAGCCCATATTTTAAAAAAATCCAGTTTGTAAATAGAGAATTATTTGATACGTGTGTGTTAATAATGCACTAAATAGTCCTTTCTTTGTTCTGTCTTGGTACACATTTAAAATTATTATGATTCACTTAGGGACTAAAGCTGTTTACTCCTGTCTTTGTCTTACCTGGGTTGCAGGTGCTTGGGAGAAGTCAAATAGGTACCAGCAGAGCCCTTTCCTTCCACTGACATGTACAGCTCCTAGTATCCCCACTTAATCCCCCTGCAACTCATACTTTAATCTGCCTCCTGGAAAGTGAGTTCAGGATTGCTGCTTTCCACCTGGGACTTACTGAACTGAGACACAGGACCCCAGGACAGGCACCCTTGAATTACTTCTTTGGTTGCTTCACACTAGCAGTTTCCTATTTGATATTTCTGTGTGAGGTCTGGGAAACAGGCTTTCCAGCCCTCCTCCTCTCCTGGCTAGACAGGGACGACTACTCACAGGAAGGTATAGAAAGTTTATTGGCTTCTGTTGGGACCTAATCCAGCATAGCAATTCTGCCAGCTGCTCTGGTCCTCCTCCTCTATTGACGGTTTGGTTTCTTTTTTCACCCTCTGTACTTCACTTTCAATAAATCTTTTCACTTTTCACAACTGTGTAAGTCGAAACTTATTTTTGTGTCTGTGATCTCAGAGCGTGCAGGAAATTTAGCTGCCAAGGCCTGTAGGTCTACAATAAAAAGGGCTAAAGAGCTCAGACTGTCACAGCTTGAAAAGCTGGGATGTAAAAAGTCTGCAAGTCCTGGGCTGACAGGGCTGCAGAGTAGAGTAGAAAGAACTTCTGTATTAGACTTGTAAAGGTTGCAGTCTGAAAACTTCAGATGCCAAGGCACACAGAGCTGGGATAGATGAAACAGGGTGAAAGCAGAAGTCAAGAACCAAAATGCAGTTGCATTATTTGCTTTCTCTTTTGAATAATACGTATTTACTACAGGTAGCATACTCATAAAGACTTAGTCTGCTTGCAGGACAGTGACCAAGCTGCACCCTTGTGTTAGTGTTGGTGCCACCGTTCAGGTGTCACGCTCCCTGAGTCCCTCAGGTTTTGTCAGCATTGCACAGGAGCAGAACAAGCCAATGTAGTCAGAAAGGACTGGGAATGACAAGAGGTGAGAAGCAAGTCTCACCACCTTTCAAAGAACAAGGACAACCTACTTTCCAGTAATCAGTGGCACTCATTTGTCACATGAGCACAACGTGGGGGTTTGGTTTGGTTTGTTTTTATGAATAGCAACTCCCCTCCAGAATTTCTCTCTGAGCTGACGGTCAGTTACCACCTGCAGCAAGGTCCTGAGCATTGTTCACAGAAAGTGACGTGCAACGTGGAATGAGGGGCAATTATGTACACTGAGGGTGAAAAGATATGTTGGTTTTAAAAAGCAATGCAAATACATAGTATCTAGCAATAAGGCCACATGTTACTTTTTATAATGCCCTTTTACAACAGGAAACACAATTCAGGTGCCACAAAATTTCCATAGTTTGTCTGGCATGCCAAGTACAAGAAAAACTAGAGTAACAGAGAGCACATAATCTTTTTCTGCCTTATGCCTTGTTAAAAGCTGTGGCATTTTTCCTGCCTTGAAATGACACTTCAAATCCTCTAACCACCACACTGGTGGTAGAGCACAACCAACTTAACTTACTTTACACTCAGCTGCAGGGAGGTAAGTCTCACTTTATAGTATGCTTCATCCCAAATATATTGTGGTGATAAGGTACAAAGAATCATGAGTATGACAACATCTTTCTATTCAGTTTCTCTTCCCTGCATACTGCCTCCTTTCAAAATACATGCATTTGGCAAAACAAGAGTTCTAAGTAGCTTTGATTAGCAGAGAGACATCATAACCATATCTCCTCCATCTTATTCAGCCTAACTGCTTGAGAGAAGAGTCATGTTTTAAAACTAATGTTGCAATCACATTGCAACCATCTTGGGGGGGGGGGGGGAAGTTCTAAAAATAGAGCAATTCTTCTGGTCAGTGTTTTAAAATATGAGAAATGACCAAAAAATGCAAACCACTTGTATTTCTATTGATCTTCAAGTGTTTCTTGTGACCTTTCAGTATGTTAATATGGTAATGCTTACATTAATTAGCTTTGAAATAATGCAAAGCTTAAATACCCCTTGAATAAACAATAGAACAGCTGTACTAGGTAACAAGATGATAACCATTAAAATAGATATCAGGGAATACAGCTTTTGAGATAGCAAGGACTGCCAAGTAGTCTAACAGAAATTTGAGAAGATTAATTCCTAGCCCTTGTATCCTATTAAAAAGATAGAATAAATTAATAATATGTAGTAGATTCAACATGTTATTACAAATACTCATAAATAAGAAAGTTATAAGAAATACTGCTATAACATTTTATGAAGCAATATCTAGAAACATCAGTAAATATGTGTAATGGAATGGATTTGAAGTACTCCTTGCAAATTCCACTGTTGCCTTCTGTTAGTTTGTGAGAAGATAATGAGTCCTTTGAGATTAACACAAGGTAAACCAGGGGGGAGGGGCTGCTTCAGAGGACAAAGTCATTCTTTCCTGTTGACCTAGTTAGAGTTTACTTCTCAAAAATAGGTCTGTTCCCTAACTCTTGCATAAGTCTCAGTGCAAAGTAAAATAGGAACAGATTCCATAAGATGCGGAAATGGATTTACTTCTTGTTATGCTACGTCCTTTATAATGCACATGGGAAAAGAAACTAAGAATTCTCTTATTTCAGATAAGAAAGAGAAGAAATTGCAATATTGCTTTCATGCAGTCTTCATAATACAAATCAATCTGTCTTTCAAGTGGAGTGCATAAAAGATCAGGGAATAGGGATTTAAACTTTAAAAAAAGACTTCTAAGAACTACAGATGAAGTTTTCTCTAAGCTTTGACTGAAGTTGTTTAGATATACTAGCCTCAATTCAGTCTTGGCTTTCAGTTTATGTGTCTTACTCTACCAGTGCAAAATGTATATAAAGTGGATATAAAATGCAACCAAATCAGACACGGCATTTTATATCTACTTTACATTCAGTCTGTTCTAGCACAACTGACAACAATAAAGAACCTTACTCTCTTCTATGCGGTATTGGTGAAAAAAGATTTTTTAATGACCACATATTTTCATTTTTGCTGTCTTTAAAGCACTAGTCATGAGGACTTATGGAAAAATAGATGGTATATACTGAGACAGGTTTCTTCAGAGAAATCAGCGTCATTATGTTATGTTGTACTGTTAGTTGTGTTCTGCATTTGATCAGCCAGTAAGCCCTTAACAGTGAAAGGAGAAATATCAGTTATGTTAACTAGAAAATTATCTGGAGAGTAAAAAAGCAGGAGACAAATCAGCATTAAAATTTGGTCAAAAAAAGATGATAAGAACATCTGTTCAGGATGAAACTGGTATAGACTTTTAGCGTTCTGATGTCAGAGACCAGAAAAGGGAAGCTGTTCCGTAAGGGAAGGTTTGCCATGAACAAGGTGACCCCAACATGGGCTGTGCCCCACAGGGTCTGACCACAGTGGGCAGAGCCAGCTGCTGGTAACAGGGTCCATCAACATTTCTGGACAAGGGAAAGTGAAAAAATAGATCCAATTCATGAGGTCCAGATCATGATGTCCAGTTTGGAACAGCAAGACACAGGCCCAAAGATGAGAGTGGAAACAAGTTAGAGCGTACCTCTGAGGGGGGTGTCTAGGAAACAGGGTACCTGCAAAGTGGGCATGAAGCCCATACAGCAAGCAGAGATAGGACTGGAGACAGGCACACCTTGGACACAGCTCTGTCAAGAACTGGCTGCCCAGGACTGAGCTTACCTGGGGGTCCTGGGCCCATGGGCCAGCGATGTGGATGGATGCCCCGGGTGAAGCTGACTGGAGCCACTAAGGCCTACTAGTGCCCTTATGACTCTGAGAGCCAAAAGGGGTAAAAACGTCAGAAGTCTAAAAGTTTATTTATAATATTTTAAACAACAACAAGAAAGCAATCAACCCCCTCCCCCCAAATCCAAACCCTTCAGTACTTTCATTTAGTCCTACTTGAAACATTTAAATGTAACTGATCAAGTAATGAATTCAAGGAATAGGCTTTGGATCAGAGGGACTGTTTCAGTTAGGACCAATTCTTGAGGGGTTTTTTTCATGCTGTAGAGAAACAATCTAAAAATATTTCCTCGTTTCAACAAAATCTGAACTTCTTAAAATATTTCTGTTCAACAAAAAAAATGAAATGTCAACATTATACCAACTTTTAGCTAGTACAGTTTGGTGGTTTTTAATCACAGATGGGAGACCTTTCTTTCCTCAATTTACATTATTCCTAAAAAGTAAGTCAAATTATATCTATAGTGCTTTTTGAACATACAACTCAAGCCATGTTTGAGCACAAGCTTGTCTTACATCCCACCTACAATATCCTACTCTGTGATTCGGTGACTGGTGCCTGGAATGAAGTGCATTCTCAGCAAGTTTACGGACAATGCCAGATTGAGAGGAGCAATCAATTTGCTGGAGGGCAGAGCTGCTCTTCAGAGGGAGCTGGACAGGCTGGAGCCAGGAGCTGACAGGAACCTCTTGAAGTTAAATAGAAACACGTGCAAAGTTCTTCATCTGGGGTGGAATAACCCCAGGCAACATTATAGGCTGGGAGCCAGTTGTCTAGGGAAGCAGTTCTGCAGAAAGAAATCTGGCATCCAGGTGGACAGTAAGTTGCAAATGAGCCAGCGATGTGCCCTTATAGCAAGGGAGTTGTAATCCCAGGTTGTGTTATTAAGACTGTAGTCAGCAGACCCAGGAAAGTGATGTTTCCCCTCTATTCAGCACTTCTAAAACTGCATCTGGAATGCTATGTCCGGTTTTGGGCTCCCCAGTGTAGGAAAGATATTGGCATACTAGAGCAAGTCCAGCAGAGGCCACCAAGATCTTCAAGTGCTGGAGCACAGAGTTTATAAGGAGAGGCTGAGAGAATTGGGTCTGTTCAGCTTGAAGAAGAGATGGTTCAGGAGAGGTGGTATGGTTACATGTTCAGAGAATACAGGTAAGATGGTGCTATGCTCCTCTGAAAGGTGCACAGTCGTCCTTTCCTGGGATAATAATTCCTGGAAAATTCTGATTAGATAGTAAGGTGGTTTGGTAGGGGTTTTTTAATTTATTTATTTATGTTTGTTTGTTTTTAAAAAGAAGAGTGGTTAAATACTCAAAGGTAAGTTCTGAAATCTCCATCTTTGGACAAATCTGTGAGCAACCAACCTAATAAGAGCTTCTCTGAGTAGGAGGCTGGATTAGAAGACCTCCACAGCTCCCTTCCTACTTAAATAATGGTTGTATGTTGCTATGTGTAATACTTTTCATTTGACTATGTGGAAAAAACCACAATCTGATCTAAAGACATAAAACATTGAGATCTAAAAACATAACAAGTAAAATGATAATGTATGAAGACATGGTACCTTTACTATTTATGCTTAAAAAATCTTAGTCAATGTCATATCTGAAGTGATAAGTGATGTTCACAATGCATTTGAGATGTTAAAGCTGTGAGTTATGACTTGTGAACATGATAAGAATCTTTCAGCATGAGGCATGTGTATATGTACAGTTATATATATTTAAATTGTTTTACATACACATAGAAATGCACACACAACAAAGAGAAATTGCAAGCCTTATGTACATACTTGTCCACTATTGATATTTTAAGTATGAAGGTCTAAATATACAGCAATCTTCAACACTATGTGATTAAGACTTAACGCACATGCAGGCAAAAAGGATAGTTGGAGAATATTAAAAAAAGAGCAGGGCAAGATTCTAACACTGATTGAGCAAAAAGGATATTAAAAATGTGCAGTCTTGAAACACAGATAACAAGGGCTGTTAAACGGGAGACCAACATTATGCTGAAGAATTGAACTGACTTGTACCAAGTTTAAAATTATAATGTATCATGGAATGGAATGACAAAAACAGCATTTTCACCTCTTCTCTATGTTTTAAGAGCATTTCTCTTGATCACTGGTTAGATTAACATATTTCTGAGCCTACAAATAATATATTTTCACATTAATCAAATGAATCAAATCCCTCCATGAACAGTGCTTGTGTTGCATTGCTAATATATTAGCTTATATCATGAAAACCCTGAAAACAACAACTTGCCAGGAAAGTTGCTTGCTTTAGCATCACTACCTGAAATATCAGAAGTGACACCCAGAAGGTGTCACAAAAAATGTGTCCCAGTACTAAATAAATAACAGAACTATTAATGACATTTTTACATTTTGGTAAATGACCATTTGTGGAGTCACAAAACTCACAGAAAATGAAGACAATAAAAGGTAGCATGATGACTCTGTTGCTGAACTATTCTGAGGTAGGGAAAAAAAAAAAAAAAGAGCTCAAATGCACACATCCAGCATATCTGATAAGGTTTGCAAAATCATACACAAACTGACATACTGCAAGTTGAATGGCAGAAATTTTTGGCAGCTAATGGCTTTTGCAGTTCTAAACAAGGTCAGAGAATGCCCCCTTCTTGCTTTAGACACCAGGGAGATGTGATTCACCAAATTAGCTTCCACACCTAGTCTACATTAAGAAATAACAAGATTCCGCTCAATGACTCACTCAGTAGATATGTAGACTAATGTACATATCATATTTTTCATACTATATACATGTATTGGATTATGTATGAAAAATTACTCTTATATGTTATACTGAAATTTTATTAGCAACACCTTATGCATGAAAAGGAACCTAACCCAAATTATTCCACACTTTCCAAAACTCTACACACACACACACATGCACACCCCAATTAAACTATTCAATGTTCTTCTGCAGGCAATGTAGTTTATACTCTTCCACACTTCAGTCTGTAATGGATTATTCCCAGTAGATTGTCCTTGGAAGGAGAGAAAATAAAGACTAACAGTCTTCATAGTGATGCTGAAAAAGAAAACTGTTCCTTATCATAAATAAGGTGATTGGTACCCTGCTCATATGGTAAGAGTGACCCCAAAGCTTTGACAGTATCTCAGAAAATCCAGTTTATAGCTTTGTGTCCATTCATTAACAATAGAATCAAAGTGTTTCCTCCTTTTAAAGATATATGACAGCTACTAGAGGGTACTTCAAATTAAACAAGGAATTAAACATTTTTACTCCTTCCATCTGCAGAACTTTCAAAGCCTCTCTGAATGCAAAGTTCCTGTAGTATCTTTGCTATTTACTTGTGCCTACTTCAGTAGGGAACAAACTTACCACAGTTGTTTTGGGTGGAATAAAAACTGATTGGGAAGAAAGGAGGACAGATCAGGGACAGAGACCTTTATGAAATCTTCTTGCCTCATCACAAACTTCCTTGTACATGATAGCTTCCAGTCTCTGTGAATCAATTCCCTACCTAGCACTGGAATAACAGTAGTTCCTCAAAGTAACACGGATTGAAAATTTCCATCCAATTTAATAAAAAATAGTTCTTCTTACTTGTCTAAAAAAACCCGCCAAACCCTGAAAGTTACATCCTTTTTCTTGGACTTTCATTTTAAAAATATGTTCATAATATTTAGGCCCAAGTTAAACAAATTACACCTTCCATAAAGCTTTGTGACAGTTTTCCCAAATCTGCTTTTACCTGTCTTTTTCAACCAAAATATGATGATGCCTTAACTGTATAAAAAAAGATAGTATTTTTTGACTGTTAAAAATTTTGTATGCCATTAAAAATCTTTCATTCAAAAACTTAACACAAACTCAATTAGCAGAGGGAGCCTTATGTACAGTTATAAGATGAGCCTGCAGAATTCCTGACACTCTTTGTCTCAGCAAGGTCAAGTAGGGATTTTCATTCATATTTGAATTCCAGCTAATATTCAGAGACAGGGGTTTGCATCATATTTTCCAGATTTAATTAATAACATGTGGACATCTGGGAACAGATTTAGAAATGCTAAATGTGCAACAGCTAGGAAATTCATGTGCCAGATGAGGGAAGTAGGGAATGGAATATGAGTACTCAGGAGAATAAAAGAGATTTTTCAGTAAAGCACTTCATGCTTTGTTTCATCCCACAAATGTAAGCAAACAGAATAGGGAAATATAAGAAAACAAAGGGAAGATTTGGGTTCTGATTCTCCCTTGACAGCCAGCAACCAGGCTAAGTATCCTCAGCAAAAAGACAAGTAACAAACAACTACGCAACTGCTAAGTGAGAGAATAAAAAACTTAGATTAGGCAAGGAGAGCACAAGGTTTGATTAATGAAAAATTAGAGCTATTCATAACAAGATGCAACTAATGTGTTATTGTGCAGGGATAGATGGGAGTAGGATGAGGAAAGATCAATTTTGTAAAATAGCAAAAGAGGAAAACATGCAGCTAAGCCCATCCCATGCTTTCATACATCCATAGCATCCTTTCATTGATTTATCCTGTCTCTTCACACAGCCAAAGTTGAGTCACTTTCCTCGGTTTACCAATCTGCTCACAGTTTACCTTGTAGGTCAAATGAGCAGTCCAAACCTTGTGGAGAGCCTGTTCTGACCAACTACCACATGGATGAATTCATACGCAGAAAATAATAGTACCAGCAACATTTTGAAAGTGCTGCCGGTATAAGATCAAGTTAATTCACGGAGGAAGGAAAGACTCGCTGTGATTTTGCAAGAGTTTGTGAAAAAAGTAAGCTTATTTCAGGTTACAGAAACAAAACTAAGGCAGGAACTTTTAAAAAAACAAACCAAAAACTAAGGCTTAAAAATTTGAATCTAATGTAAAGGACAATAAATTCTCTTATTTCAGAGGTGTATGGTTTAATTACGTTACTGCCTAGCTCCATATAAAAACAAGAACTGTAAAAGCTATGTGCAGCTCAATAATTTAGATGCACAGCACAAGGGTAAAGGAGCTAGTGCTGCATCTCAAAAGAAAAGCCACTGTCAAACAAACAGTCATTTCACTTCCAAAATTGACAAGGAGGGTCATCTGTTTTAATGTTCTGTGACTGTGAGCTATACCTGTCTAGAATAAAAATGCCAATATCACCCTTTTTCATACACCCAATAAAATGTTTGGAAATGGATAACAAGCAAAGCTTGCAGACTTTGGGTATCTACAGATGTAAGTACTCAAGGAGTTAACCTGCCAGGATTAGGTTTTATATAAACAGGATAAATTCAGCCATGCAGAGGAATGAAATCTCTATAAAAGGGAAAAGTATGACTAAAGGGAGAAATTCCATCACCAGACTGGATTACAAAGAATGGGAAGTCAAAAAAGAAGTGAAAAATAAGCATTTAAATGAAAATTGTCACAGGATGTCAAAGTCTTGCATAGGATGAGATAAATAATGGTACATTTATTCAAATAAAATGAAATTGTAAATTGTCTACTGATCATGACATAAATGTGAAAAGGAAACATTCAGCCCAGTGCAAGAGAATTTGTCTATACAACTAATACAATGGAAGGCTGGATCTCTAGTAGTGCAATAATGACAGGTGTCTTCCTTTTCATTCACAATAGCTTAAGTACTATGATCTACAGTCCTAAACTACAGTAAAGGACAATACATCTTGCTGGTTTGGTGTTAATGATCCCTGGATTTGATCTGAAGTCACAGCTAGTGCCATCTAAAAGTTTCCTCTTTATGGGTCTCTACAGCAAGAAACAGAAAAAACAAAGAAACAAAGGACAATTCACTCATCTGAGGGAAAAGCAACCACCCACTCAAAGAAAAACAGTTAGCCCTATATACATGAAAATTACAGCAGAAAGGACCAAATGCTGTAGAATGCTGTGATGAGTTATGACATTTTTCTAAATTATATCACACCAGAAAGCATATATTTCAATATAGGTAATATAGCAGGTATACTCAAAGTAAATGGCTTCATCCAGGGAACACCTTTGGTTGTATTTTATATAACTAACAACAATGCTACCTTTCTGCAAAGAATCTAGTATATTGAAACCCAATAAGCTATAGATGTTAACAAAATTTCAGAAATAACATTTTGAACAGAGGGGAACAGGATGCTGAAGTAATCCAGTGGCATCAAATAACCAATGATAATGTAAATTCTGTTGTCATAATGCTCTCAGTATTCTCTACTTAAGAAGAAGCTGACAAAGAGGAGAGATGACATGGGTGGAGAATAGTGACAGTCATGTGTCAGTCACTAGAATTTCTTCCTTTATAAGAAGGAGTAGGAACGGTCATTCCATTGGTTACAGTGTTGTTTCATAGTACCTTAAAATATATGGAACTACTTTCTTAGACATATAGTCACAGCGAAGGAGCACCTTGAAATTGTGTAAGACATACACAAGTAAAGATTTGCTGTATTGAATCATGAAGAGTAAGTGCAAAGAGCTAAAATTTGGGGATAGACTATTTTTGTTTAAAACAAGTGCAGTGTTGAAACCAAACCTGAAAAGTGCCACTGCCTTCTGAAAGGTATTAAAGACTTGAAATGCCCTTTTAAATTATAAGAGGAGCATTTAAGAAGCACTCCACACCATTAGGTTCTGACCTTATGCCTTTAAGAAGGTGTCAAAAGCCTACTGCAGTGTGACTGTGAATAGCTGGGCTTTTTATTTCTGCTTCCTTCACCCCACACCCAAGGACTTTCAGATCACATACGTATCACAAAATTCTCCCTTAAATAAAGGGGATGGGTCCTTAGTATCTATCCTTCCAGACATTAGTAAGTCCAGACACTGTAGAATTTTGATGACATTAATATATCATTTGCAGAACTTTAGATTGTGTGCCATTCTAGCAAGAAGAGAAAAAGTGAACTGAGAAGGGGAGTAGAAAAGATAAATGAGCCAAGGTCATGAAGTAGCTTATACTAGGTCAGAGGACTGAGTGATAGAAAAAATTTTTGGATCGGACAAGGCAATATGAACATGAAGCTAGAAGTAATTCATCAGATCAGGAGGTGTTTGTAGAACACCATGGACACTACTGTGATACTGAAATTACAGGCAGACTATAAGATATAAATAAATACTACCTGCAACAGTGAGGTCAAAAGATGATTTTGTGGAGACACTTACCTTCATCCTTATAGAACACTTTGGGCTTTGTTAGGGGCAAATTCTGATCTACAGCCTTTGCCATTGCACATTTAAGAGGTGAAGGAGAGTGTAAGACTGCAGATTAATTTGACCCTTTGTGTTTTCCTTTCTGTGAGATGAAAATTCATTAGCTCTGAAAACTGTTTAAATCCGGTGCTGCAATTGCTTAATCAGAAAAGCTTTTTCCTCTGATGAACTAGTTGTTAGAAGCAATACTTCCAAACAGTCAATAGAAAAATGGAGCCAAATGCCTCTGTAGTGATGTTAATCCTTGGCTCCCATGCTACCTCCCTACAGTAAAGTGCCTTGCTACTAATTACAGCATGCACCCCTCCTCCCCCTCCCCTCCCCGCCCCTCCCCCCCGCCCCTCCCAGCAGACCTGAAGCATTAGGGATGATTAGAATTGTGTGCTGGAGCTCTCATTAGGTGATATGTTTCTACTGTCTGCATCACCCTTCTATGTAGCTGCTCAAAAGCTACAGCCCTGTCATTACAAAGGCACGTACTGTTAGGCATAATACAGAACAGAACAGAAGAATAAAATTCTGCATATTTGTTACACAAATGTTTGTCTACAGGAGCATTGAAAAAATACTGTAACCCCAAGAAGAAAAAACAGTGTGTCTGTCTAGATAAGATTCTGCTAGGCTCTTCTTTGAAATGTAGGAAGGAGTGATCAACTGTCTTCTCCAAGTTGGAGGATCCTAAAACTCCCAGTGGTGAGTGGCTGAGGTATTTGGAGTGGTGACCAGTGACGGAGGCAGTTCTAACTCTACCTGCTGTTCTCCTCTGTGTTAACACCACAGATCTTAAAAGAAAATGGAGAATACTTCTGCTCTGGCAGCGCTGCACGACCGTAGAGAGGGAGGGGAGGGAGGGGTGACAGTTCTTGTTTGTCCTTACAATCTCTGTTCCTCCTCAGGATCTTATATTAAAATGTTGAGCACAATAGATTT
This sequence comes from Ibycter americanus, assembly GCA_035590275.1. Lineage (NCBI taxonomy): Eukaryota > Metazoa > Chordata > Aves > Falconiformes > Falconidae > Ibycter > Ibycter americanus. The sequence continues at coordinate 29,642,970 of JAVJGI010000001.1, forward strand.
TATTTTAAAGAAACAAAGCTTATTGCCACCTAATATTCATAATAAAACCAGAAGAACATTCCTTTTGTGTCTACACACTGAGTTAGAAGCAATGTTAAATTAGCTTTATCATTTTTATTGCATTGTGGGCTGCCTAAGAGCCAGTGTCACAAGCCAACACCCCACTGTGCTAGGCATCATACAAACAATGAACAAAGAAGACTGCCTTGGCGTCAACGAACGTTTCAGCTGAACATTGTAGTTCAGAGCAAAGGAAACAGGAGCCAAATGTAAAGTTCAGCTATAGCAGTGAGCACTACCTCAGCTAGTTCCCATATCTTTCTTCCAGTTTTCAGCTTAACAGTACACCTTGTCATTTCACAGCAGTCACACTGATCTGAAGAGATGTGAATACAAGCAGAAAAAAATCCTTGGCAATGCCTGGTTTTGTCACATTACATTTTTTTCAAATGAATCACAAGACTAAAAATAAAGTTCAGAGGAAGAAAAAGGTCCTCACCAAAAAAGGAGTCTGTAGTGATTTTCCACATATCTGGCAACAATTAGGAAGTTGTGTTAAAGTAATTAGGAATTTCCATGATGCTCATCTCCTACTCTTTTTTTTTTTTTTTTTTGAGTATGCAAGCTCCAGAACTCTGCACCATTGCTCTGAAAGGTGTTTGTATGCCTATACAATATCTAACATCAATAAAACCAGCACAAAGGAATTGAAGTGGACCTAGAACTACACTGACGGAGCATCTGGCAGTCAAAAGTGGAGGGTGGACTATGAAGAGAGGGCACCAGTTATTGCTATATGCTCTAAGCAGGTCACTCGTGCTCTGCAGACTTCAGCAGCGATTCTGTGTCTCTAAAACTTAGAAATAGCTATGAACAGTAACAACATAGAGAAAGAAGCGCATTTACCCATCTTGCCAAACAGTTTATATTTTTAAGGCAGGCATGAGATTTATGTATCATTTTAAGTGTAATCTGTAGTGTACCCATACTTTTAGAACTTCAGTACTTCTCATCGAGTTAGTTATTATATGCTATAGTTTATGTAGAAGGAAAACCAAGCCATTTGCTATTAACGATATATTCAGTGTTCTGGGTTGGGGCAGTAGGGTTGGGACTTTTTTGTTGTTTTTATTTGTTTTTAAGATGCATACATAATTACTAGTCATAGTAATCACTGGATAGGTTACCATCCCTGATTTTCTGAGAAACCAACAATGTGAATGAAACCTTCGTAAACCAGGACTAGGAGTGAGCTATAACATCAGCAGCCACCAGGAATGCTGGTTCTGCTTCTCCCTCAGATTGCCAAAGGATGCTCTCCCTGCTCCCTAGCAGCCACACCATTAACCTCACCTGTGCACTGGTTCAGGGAATCGAACTGACAGAAAGCAAGCCCAAATCTAAAGGAGAGCTGGCAGAAGGGGAGGAGTGGGAATGCACATCAAATTTGCAGGCAAACCTGTGTATACAGACACAGGGAACAGTGTGAGCTGGGCTCCTCCCCAGGGGAGCTGGGAGGAGAGGGGGCCACGAACCAGGACACCACAGAGCTGGTGAGCAGAGAAACAGCTGCTGTCAAGACTCCAGCAATCATCAAGTAAAAGCAAACAAGTCAGGTTTGAGATGCAGCTGGGAAATGCAGACAACAGTTCAGGGACAAGAATGGGATCGGGGACGCCTATGGCATCACTGGAGCAGGGACTTGAGGCCTTGGACCGGGCTGGAATGGAACCCTGGGCCATGGGCAGGGTTGGAGGGAGCCCTGGGGAGGCTGGGCAGGGACAGCCAGGCTTGGTAATACCCTGACATGTATGAGCAGTAAATGTTTATTTTCAAACTTGAGTTTTGGAAAAGCTATAGCTCCTTTTCATAGTGGATGAACAAGAAAAACAAAAAAAAAAAAGGCAAATTGTGTGATCTTTCATGAAACAATATTTTTTATTCTTTTGGGGTATTATTATTATTATTATTATTATTATTACTATTATTATTATTATTTTATTTATTTCAACCTCCTTAATTCATTTGTAGACTGGATATTCACCTGTATCGTGGTTTGAAAGACAGTATTCCCAAACATTGATATTGTATCCCCTGTTGGGCATCTACACTTTCTTCTTAAGTCTTTCACATACAGGTCTGGCTGGATCAGTGATGTGCTTGAACCCATGCTCACTTTTCATAAATTTTTTAAAGCTATTTAGTACGGATGATTGCACCACAAATTCAGAATTTGGACTATCTGGGGAATATAGGACCATCTCCTCTGGAATATAAGGAATACTTCACATTACAGGGCAGATTCTAAGGACAGCCCTTTATGTTTTAAAACAAATGTAGATATTTTAAACAACTTTTTTCACAATACCTTTGGTATGCCTGTACTGAAAATGCAGTACTGATTTCCTGTGGCTATTGCCTGAAGGAATATTCCGATATTGTGCAGGAGTTAATAAGGTTCAAGTTAAAATGAAATGGAAAGACCAAAAGCATTTTGCAGATAATGCCTTGATCTGCCATTTTACTACTCTGAAAGATGTCACCCATTATATACTTTTTAATGTAATGCTTAAGGTCTATTTTCCTTTTAATAGGTGCAGTTTGTAACTGCATTTTCACTCTATCAAAATGAACTGAAAATTAAATCAGACAAATATGCTTGTTTGCACTAAAATTCACTCCTGTAATCCAAATTATGATGGTATAAAACATATTCAGAAAAAGGGTTGGAATACTTTTTTATTATTAATGTTTATTCTGTAGTGGACATTCAATGAACTTTTGGCTTAATCTATAAAATTTAAGTTGAAGAAAAATCCAAAATCTTTTAGTAATAAACAGAGAAATTAGTTGCATATTTGTGACATTATTTTTATGTAGAGTTTGAAAGCTAATTAATAGTGAAAATTATGGAAATAACAAGTAGTGGAAAATAAAACTGGGTGCTTCTAACAAGATTTTCTTAGTTGTATTTATCAGCTTTTGCTTTCTAGTAATTGCACTGAGCTGATTAAAAAAAAATTTAAAATTCTTGTGAGTTTATAGTAATTGAACTTGGTAAAATGAAACCTGTTATATTAAGGTTATTTGTACAAGCCATAAAAGGCATACTGTAGGTGTTGGCCTAAATCACAATGGCAATGTGATACCAAGAAAACATAAGGTACTAGTTGAAACCGTTAGCACACTCTTACCAATAAGGACATATTTGCTACCAGATATCTCGGGACACTTTAATGCATAAACATTTTCATACTATTTATCTCATATTATACCAAGCAATGAATCAAACCAATAGCATATTTTATAGACTATTGTAAATATGGTAGTACTGTAGTACTATGCAGATAAACCTTGCACAAAATATATTGTATGGTTTAGTTAAAAAATATCAACAGATACCTTACATATTGACTGCATCACCCAAAGGTTTAAAAAACAAAATGTGAATGAAAAGAGTGAAAAGTGTTCAAGTAAGATTTAGACTTTGAAAAAGCAGAATTAGTAAAGTACAATGATCTTTTTCACCGTAATGCATGAGCTTTCTCCTCTTATTCCCCTTGCAAGACTTAATTTTACAATATGAAAATGAAAGAACATAGTTTGGACAACCTGTGTGGAGAATTTTGGAGGAGAAAATGTGCAAACATCTTACTAGAAAAGAAGTATTTAAGGTTTAAATTCTGAAGGTATTCAGTAATGTTTTCTTGTAATTTATTTCTTATGGTTGGAGAGTTTTGTTTGTTTTCACACAGTTCACTAGTAGTGAATAATCTTCCTTATTTATTCCTTTGTATAATGGTCCAGTTTTATCACCTAACTCCAAGACCTCAGTACCTGCAAAGTATAATGTCTAGTACAGTTTAGTGGCCTGTCCTTTAGCCACCTGTAACGACTAGGAAAGCAGGCTTGTAGTTGAAGGACCAGTTTTAGGTTACTTACAGGACAGCAATTGTTTAATTCATAATACTGATGAGGAACAACAAAATACCTGTTTTGTTATTTTGTTTATTTTGCTATTTTGAGGCACTGGAAAGACGGGACTGGTGTTACCATGATCCTACCAAAAATGCAACTGAGACATATGGATTGACAGCTACTGTTATGAGGATATTACCAGTCTGTTCCAGGCAATCTCAGCCAATTTTCCCAACACCAGACTTTCCTTTTACCTATTTTCTGTCTGCCATAAGTTTCCCATTTCAACTTTTCATCCTGAGGAGCCAAGTTTCATTTTTGCCTTCATTCATGAAGCTTATTGAAAAAATGTCTTCCTGTCCCTGACACAAGTTCAAGGATAAATTTTTTGCCTACCATCAAGAAATGTTGAACAAAACCAGATAATACTTGGATATGCACACCACTGCATGAAACATTCTGAAAGGGAACGAAGCCAAAAAAGGGGGTTAGCAACACATTTTTCTCTTTTTCTGTGTTTCTTTCCAATAACCACGAGGTTGAAAATTTGTCTATCAGTTGATTTGTTAATAACTCTGTGAAAGCTATTTCCAGAAGCACAGAAGCAACTATCTAAGCCATAAAACAAGGATTAAATAGGGATTCAGAGACCAGATTATAAACCATTTGCAATCATGTCATGTTCCAGTAGACATAATGCAAAGCACATGCATATAGTCTAAAAGATGACCATGCCGTGAGCATATTTATGAAGAGATAGACTGATTTAAAAAAATGTCCACTAGTCAGCAAGATATAATGTATATTTTATTAGAATTATAACCTTTTATGTAGTGCATGTAATTAAAAACTTTCACAGTTCAAAAAATAGTTGTTTTATCTTTTTAAGAAGCACTGTATATATAAAACTGTACCCATGCGTGTTGCCACCAGACAAGTATTACGATATTCAATGGTTTGAAATCTAACCTACAAGCAATACTGGCAGCAGTAGTGCACAATTTAGATACCTACAGTTTCAGCTTAAGAGCAAAATCTTCATTACTTTACTCTTTTTCAGGAAAAAATCCCACTTCTAAATAGGGAATGAGGCTTTTGAAAAACAGATTTACAGTGTCTAAAACTAGTCTGACAGTGATAAGAAATACCGTATTCTGGCACTGAAATTGAATGTGCCCTTCTTATGCTGTCTTTTCCTCTCTGTCTTTTGAATATAATCCTTAAATTTCTGACTTCCCAGAACAAACAAACAAATAAATAAATAAAAGCCCTTAAAGTAACATTTGGTAATTAGCATTTAATATCCATGACCCATACACTGGAGGTCTGGCATTCCAGTCTCATCTGATTTGTTCAACGACAGAAGTTTCAATGGGTTAAAATTATTACTTACTGTGTGTTAATGGTTCAGTTAATTAAAAAAAAAATGTACTTTTTAATTATTTCACCAATTCTTTTGTTATGTCATAATGAAGTAACTTCTCGTGTCATTTGGCCTCTTGTAATTTGATTTGAAAACACGAAAAAAGGTTGTTAATTAAACAGATATTAAAATGTGGACAAGCTACTTTTTCTGAAATGTCAATAATGATCACAATATACTGAAAATATACGTAAGATGTGTACCTACATATCTGGAAGAAAGAAGGTTGTTTCTTTCCTTCTAATTCATAAGTGGGGGTTTTTTCGGGTCATTTAACAAATAGGGTAAATTCCAGTATCTGTAACTCTGCTAACAGAGTGGTGTTGGCAGGGAATGTGAATAATAGAGTATTGCAAGCATGAACATTACCAGTCCAGCGGCAATAGGCATTAATATGCACAGTAAGGCTGTTTCCTAAAGATGTCTTCCACCAGTGTCATTTATTATGGGTAGAAAGCAGACGCACTTCTTATTTTGTTTGTAAAGCAACAACTTTTTTCATATATGAATACACTTAACTCACAGCCAAGGTTTCAGGCATTAAACTGGCTACATTACAATTCTAGATGTGAGTGTAAGACAAATTTCTGCAAAATCCTCTTAACATTTTTCTCAGCAAATGTTTGTGACTCATTTACAGTTATATTGCAATACAATATGCAATAGCTGAGTTATAACTGCTTAAAGTAACAAAAATAATCCATATAGATAATTCACTTTTATCAGAAACTTTGTTAAAAACAATGTTTAATATGAGACTTAGAGCATAACTAAGAAAAATCTAAGATTTACAATTAGAGAGGGTTCCTATTTGTATAAGAGTTTATTGAACACAGAACAGAATATCATTTGTGTTTGCCTAGGGCTCCACCTAAAACTGACCAAAGTTAAAAGGAACAAAGGCACTATAAACCTCTATAAATCTAGGCAAGTGGGAGAATACTAATAACTTGGGAGACTGCAAAACTTTACAGAAAAATGAAAATGCCTATTGAAATTCAAATTCCGTTCCTTTCCCAATAAGAAGCCAAGGAGTAAAATATGTAAGAAATTTTGTTTTTAACCTGAAACACCAAGTAAAACTATGAAAATACTTAATTTAATTACTTATTTTAGTCATTACTGTAATGTTTTGCCATACAACACCATACCTAATTCATTAATAGTCTGTTAACTCAAAAATTATACAAATGATCTTTCAGATTAGGGAAGAATTTTTTAATTTAAAGCAAAACCAAATGCAAATACATTTTGTCATTATATTTTCCTGACCACCAAGAGCTTTTCTAAGTAAAATATAGGCATGATGCTAGAATATCACATTACTAAACAGTTGTAACAGTTCAAGAGTTTATAATGCCCATATAATTTTATTGTGTTATCTTGTCTCTTTCATTACTCCATACTTTTTAAAAATTTATTTTGACAACTCATTTTCATAGTAACAGGAAGTCTAGAATATGCTTTTAAGTTTCAAATCAGATACAGACAGAAGATCTAAAGCATCTCATATTTCTAGTATGCAATAATAAGCAAACACATGAGCTAGCATTTTACACCAATATTTCAATACACAAATACTTCCTAAGCTCTTCTGAAAATCTTAAATCTTCTGTACCAGCTATTAAATATATTGTAATTAATTTTCTTAGGGATTACTGCAAGACCCTTGACATCTGCAAATCAAACACTGTTGTACCAGATTGACAGAAATTCTAACTGTATAGAAGTTAGCACACATTAGAATTTATTGCCACAAAGTTTTCAGCCAACATTCATTATATCCGATGTAGGCATCAGAATATAAAAGGATATCATTCAGTATCTTTTTGATGAATATGTGCTGATTCCATACTTTTACTTGCCAAACACTACTGGAATTTTTTCTTACAGGATTTTTGTGCCTTTTTTCCCCCCAGATTTCTTTTCTGCCTAGCTGCTCTCACTGTAAATAGAATATGTGCAGATCATGAAACGGCTACTAAAATTGCTTCAAATTTTCTCATGAAAGAACGAGGTTGGACTTGCCAGCAGAAGGGATGGAGGTCCTTACCAAACTATTCTCCTGCCACCCAGATTAATAAGATTGTTCACTCCCCTAAAAACTAAATCATTGAAGCTGTGAACATTTCTCAGTGCACCTCACAGGTTATAACTATAGGGAACCCTGTAAAACTAAGAACAGTCAATCACAGTTCTCTTTTCTCTTTGGTGAGGAATATTTCATTTATTCCCACTATTATACATGTCCAAGAAAACCCCTAACAGAATTTCAAAAAATCCTTTATCATCTTTTTTTAATCAGAAAAAATATATCTGCATTGTAAAAAGACAAATTCTATTCAGAATTACGCATATTCTCTTTATTGTGTTATCGTAAAGTTTCTAAATCTAGTTGATTAGGTAACCTAGGATAATTAGGGGAGACTTTCTGATCTCAGCCGTATTACAGTGCAGATTTTCCAGGGGTCAAAGATGCCCCCTGAAGATTCCTACAGAATCTTGAGTTTATGATCAGATAAACCTCATGTTCGAATTCACAGCACTTCAGGATCTGGCAGTACAATACCACTTCCTCCCTCTTTAGATGGGGAGAAGAATAAGGTATTAACTCTACAGATCAAACCTGTTTCCCATGCTTGAATATTATGTGGTATCTACGTGATACCCTATGACTTGAACAGATTATTTACAATCTATGCTGTGACTGGGATAAGAAAGACTTACATTTAGAATTTGAAGAATTCTGTAATTGAAGTTGTGTCATTTAAAATGTATTGTAACTCCCAGATTGCTTTAATAATTACTTTTTGTTGTGGTTTGATGCCATGAAGTTCAACACTTTCTAATTATTTACCGAGTTTAGCACAGGGCAAATGAAAAGCAGGGAGGAAAGAGCCATGCTTGTAGTCCTATATTATCTTGTTCATTTCAGTTCTTCATCTGTTATACCTACCATTTTGGAATACATGACAACTCTTTTGTTCTTTCCACAGTTTTTTCTGCTCACAATACAAAGTATTCTTATTAATTGGATCGGGGAGGGGGGGGGGGGAAGCGGGGGCAGGCAAGAAAGAAAAGAGAAAAAGAAAAAAAACCCAAACCACATTCTTTTCTTACAGATGCCAAGTTGTGGATCGCAGATACAAAGGTAATATAGGATATGTCTACATAATAGTTACTGTCATGTAGGCATAGCACAGTCACTACTAATTAGTTTGCTAACAATGTTTTGGTAGTGTTCAGGCAAGTCTGGCAGAGCTGAATAAATACTTTAGTGGCATGATAAAGGAAAGAACTAAGCCAAATTGGACTGACATACTCATAGCATTTACAAATGAACTGAGTATTTGGAAAAACTATTATCACACTGAGTTTAGGCAGATTTATTGCACATGACATTCAGTGATTAATGAAAGACTTGCTTCTGGCCTTTCTGGAACAGATGCACAAGAATACGTAGAAACTATGCCTCTTATGTTGTGAACAAACACAATTACTATTCTTGCAGTTGAGCATTATCTACTCTTGGTGGCTTTCCACAGGTGATATAAAGAAGTGAACAAAACATAGTTCCATTATCTTGTTATGCTGGTCACATGTAGAGGCAAAGTTTATTTTTCAGAGTTGTTTATAATCCTTTGGCATTTTTGAGTCCTCACAGTTCAAAATCATTATAGAAAATGTTGCGGGAATTGCTACTCCAATTTGCTCTGATTTGATTGCTGGCCATTGGTAGATCACGTAACAGGAACATTTATCTACTGTCACAGGTACACTTAAGAAAACATAAAATAAGCAAGAAATTACAAAGACAAAAGCAAAAAGCTCTGAGAAGGTAAGGTCTGAGAAATGTCTCTCTGCAAATGGATATAGAAGTCATAATTCGTTACTACAAAAGTCCATCTGTATCTTTAATAATTCTTGGCATTCTTTTTCATACCTTTGTTGTCACTTTTATTCTCACCATGCTTTTTTAGTCAACACTGAAATTTCTTTTAAAATTTTATTTGGAGTCTGTGGATGATGGAGGATTGTTAAGAATAAGAGCACGGAATCCTATTTTGAACTTATGGGCTGTGTGTGGTGTTGTCCCAAACAACTAACAAAAAGAAGTTACCTGGATATAAATCCTCTTCCTTATGGATGTAAGCCCTCAATGTGGCAAGTCTGTTATGTTAGATTACAAGGTTTTGGATTTCACTTTTTTTTTTTTTTTTCTTTCTTTTCTTTACACACACACACACACACTCAGCTTTGAGTTACTTGTGTATTTTGCTTTGGAATGTCTTTAGGCTTTTTAAATAACATAGCACAAGTGGATAGTTCACGGAAAAAGTTAGTTTCTGCTGATTTCCTTACAAACTGGGGGCATCTTCTCATCCCAAACCTAAGAAATACTGTGTAATGATAATTTCTGTTTGATATATGCAGTAATCTCTAGCAAAACTCACTGCAAAACCAGTCTTTCCAATTGGAGATCCCTGATTAACACCCTGAATATTAAGAGGCTGCACTGGCAGCTTCAGTTTTAGCCTTTCCATTCCCTCATTGTAATGTCTGTCAAACACCATGCAGCTTCAGCCTGGCTGTTGAGCTTCACAGCCCACTGTGCAATTCCCAGCATCCTAATTCTGTCCTTCTATGTTTTCTCAAAGTAAAGAAAAACAAGAAGGCATTTGAAAATAATGTAGTTGTTTGGACCTTATTTTTTCCCCCCTTCCATTTTAATGTCATCTAATTTACAAAAGGAATATTTTTTTTGCTTGAATGGTGGTTGATTGACTTATTTATCATTTACAGGCTTCCTTTAATGAGCTGCCTTTTTTTTTTTTAATGCATATCTGCAAGGAAAAAAGAGCTAGAACTGTTTTTGGTCTGGTTTATATTTTAATGAAGGCTTTGATTTCTTCAGGCTTTTGGTGGCCCAGTTTCACCAAAGCCAGCAAATCATTTGCATTTACCAATTAAGACATTAACAAGCTTTCAAATAAGAGTTAAATCAACCAATCTTGTCACGATTCTTAAAACAGATGTGTTTAGTAAACTGAGCTTTATCTCCTACCTTTTTCGCACATTCAAGTATAATGTACCAAAAATGTAGAAACTGTTTTGGTTTTAATAAATACCTATGACAAAAATCTTATGACAAATCCCTGCTAGCTGATGACCAAATTCCTGACATGAGACTGAAATGGTATTTTGGTCTTCTGATAGCTGAACAGCATCCAGGTCATCACCCTCCATTCTGGACCCTATAGGTACATTCAAATAACTTATCTAGCATATCAAATACATGCAAAATGGACAAGACCACTTTCAGGACTCAGTCCAATTTAATTCTTCAGTAGGCAAGCAACGAGCTTGGTGGAACACACCCTGTACTGAATTTCTAAACAGGTCTTTGGCTTTAGATAAGTAGAAAATAACAGAATTTATAAATCATAAGGGAGTCCCCAGTGAACCACTGGTTGTAAGAAATATGAGCCATATATGTCCTCGTGCTTCTCCACTGGCTTCTTCAATTCTGAACTGCTGAAAATGATCCAAGAATCCAGTACCTGAATTGTACCTCTTTCTGCTTCCTGGGCTCTTGGGTGACTTGGTGGCACACCTCTTTAAGAGCTGGCAAAGCAACCTTTGCTTTTCAAACTCATGGGTTCTTGGGGAAGTTATTTTATTGTGCAAAAATATGGCTGAGAAATGAAGCATTTTTTGTTAAGAAAAAGGACAAAAATTTTTTTTCTAATTAGTTTTCGGTGTTTTATTTTAAACTAAGATGAAAATAAGAAGGCAAAGCCCAGCTAAAACTCAGACTATGCTTTACATTCTGACTCAGAGCTGTACAGAGTTCATATAAGCTATAAACTGCACAAAGCACTGTAGTTATCACAATATATTAATTTCAAGTTTGCCATGCTTCAGGAACCTATTGATTCCATTTAAGACATATCCTGTGGATTCTAAAACTGAGATTATTTTGTTTGTGAATGCTGCAAGAAAAGGTTGAAATCAGATTTATGATGCAACTCAAGATTAATCAGAAGTTATACTTTGACTTTAATCAGCAGAAGAGTCTACCTGAAGATACTACCACTTCAGTTATCCTGCAAACTCTAGGGGAATCAACAAAATAAATTATTTATGAATTACTACTGCAAACTGCATTATTAGGAAATGGATTGCTTAAATTGTGTTTATCAGAACTTCAAGTTTCTGAGCCTAGAATATTCAGTAAATTAAATTAGGAAGTGAACTTGGAATGTCTTCACTTACTGTGGGGTAAAAAAAAAAGTAAACAGTTTATTGTAAAAGTCAGCTTAAAATATTTGCATATAATTCCACATTTATATTTGGTTGCGCAAAGACACAAAAATAATTTATTTCATTAGCAGTTGTGAATGGAGATGAAAGAAATAGAACCTCCAGGTGAAGTCTATGAAGTCTTCTCAACAAAGCTGGTTTTACAGGTATTACTAATGATTTGCAATTCACTGAGTTGAAGCAACAGGAGACATACTTATCTAGCATTCAGTGTAATATTTTGTACTATGTTTACTTTATATACTACAGTTAGCAACAGCCATCCATAAGGCAACATAAACTTACAGCTCAGAAGGTGGGGTGGGGTGGGGTGGAGGGAAGGGATGTAAAAACGAAGGCATGCAATAGAAAAGCAGAAAACAGATATACAATTCTTTGAGTGTATATGAGGTCTACTCAAGGTAAAAAGGATTTTCATTAAAGGGTTAGTGGTAAGGTTTAATCACTGATCATATATATCATTGATACTAGAATTTGAGAAAACTAAATTTTGAGATCTGAACAGAGTAAAATCTCTCACATCAGTAAAATACTTTCTAATTTTATGACAATTTTTCACATATCTATTCTTGCAAGTAACCCAAATATTTATTAATAATACTCAGAGTGATACATCTGGTGATAACTGCACATACAAATAACAACATGAAAAATCAGTCCTATGCTTTTGCCTTATAGTCTCAGTACTGAAATCAGTGAAATATGCTAGTGTTTGCGTACATTCATGTTATAAAATACATTGTGACTGCTAATATACTGGCATTTTAAACTAAAATTCCCATTAAATTATTCAAAACAGGACCATTTTTCATCAAACTGAAGGATTATCTTTCCCAAAGATGGGCCTAGTCCATCATTTATCATTTTTATCTTAAAATGCAGTACAGGTAATAGCGCCAGCTCACACCTACAATGTGCCAACCAATCAAAATATTTTTATCTGCCTCCATGACAACGATCATAAAGATAGTATTGCAGCAAACCATCAAAATTCAAATGATACCATCAGCCTGACAACGTGTTGAAAAACATTTCTGTTGCCTATAGCAGCAAATAGTTTTATTAAGTCCTATGTTGCCTTGGGGACCCACAAAGGCACAAATTTAAGTACAAGAACTATAAATTAGTAGTGAACTAATTGGTGAAAAAGCAAAAATAAATAAAAAGCCAAATCTAATTTAACGTGTAGGCACCTATGTAGCAGGTGCAACATGTACCTAAATCGAAAGTTCCTTGTCACCAATAAAATTCCAAAAATGTAGGATAGGTATCTACATTTCAGAAGCAACCTACAGTGCACCTTAGAAAGCCAATCTACAAAACACACAAAATGATGAAGATTTGCATAAAATAATTCAGGAGACACTAAGCATATGGATCTGAGTTTTGCTATAGATACAATACATGGAATTAGGTTCAAAGGAAAAAAAGTGCATGTACAGTCTCAGAAATTTGCTGAGGTTAGTTTACAGATTACTGTTAATGCTGCATTCACTCACACATGCAAAGAGAAATAATATTTAATTTCTAGGAAAAAATCATACCCTCACCTTTCATGAACATTTCCTGAACACCAAGCCACAAGCTATTTATGGTGGAGCCTCTTTCAAGGCTTTCACAAGAGTTTTTGTCCATTTTGGCAGAAAACCAGACAGAAAGAATATGAAACTAGAACAGAATAACCAATGTATGCATTTGAGAACTGAAAATCTTGACTCCTCAAACTATGTATGTGTGCATTAAGTGTAATTAGAGAATAGAGACTAAGATTTTCTACTGGCTGTAACTGCAATACTTTTTTTTGTTTGATTTGGGTTTTTTTCTGTTTAAAATGTCAGTGCTGTTATTACCTTCCACAGTTGTAACTCCATATTGTGATGTGACAGTTTCTCTAGGTAGTACATCAAGTGGTTTAAGCATTACTCTACCTTTCTTTTGTACACGTATGGAATTTGGGACCTAGACATCTTGTTGCTTAGGGTTAGCAAGAGTAATCTGAAAAGTCCTGGAGTAGTGGGAGCTTTCACATCAACAAACTAAGCATGCTGTGAGATATTGAGGATGTGGCAGATGTTCAGGAGGACTCTTACAAATAGTAATGTAAGAAGTGGGCATCTTAAGTCATCTAAGCTTATCAGATCCTACCAGGGAGAAAACCTAAATGTAATTACTTATTATTTTAGAAAGATCATCACTAACTGAAAAGAACCCAGCTTTGTTATTTCACACATTCTGGGTGATAAGTAGAGCTTCACCCCCTCTTTGGAACAGATTTAAGAATAAACAGGAGTTTTCTTGACTGATACAGTGTGATTTTTAACACATATTTCCACAAAGACTTTCCAGAAAACACCTACAAATTAACGGACATGTAGACTGAGCTGCAACTGTTTCTTCCCTCTACCATTGTAATTTCTACTTATACCTCTGGATTCACTTGGATAACATGACAGTAAAATACACGGAAGTTCCAAGTTTTAAGAGATATATCAAAATCGGTTAGAATAAACCTGCTTCAGACAAGGAAGATAGTTCAGATCCTGATCTAGCAAAGCATTTAATAACTTCAGAAACTAAGTCCTTAGTTCATTTATTATCTCTTGTATAGAAATCTGCTACTTGGAAGGTTGTAGTCAGCTAGAAAGCAAGAGTAAATAAATATCAGAAATATCAAGGAAGTGGCCCTTCACAAGTAGGTATTTAACAATCCTTACCTTTCTGGAAAGCAGGAACAAGCAGAAAAACATTTCAGATTTTTTTTTCTTTTCTTTTCCATATTGCATCGCTTTTTGTTGTATACTTAATGACTTTAAAATTGAGAATATGGACTCAAATTCCATTTCACAAGTTGAATCATATTTTAAGCTCACAATTTTTCAGCTAATTCTTGTACAATCATTTAATGATCAAAAGTAATTACAGTTACGAAAGACAAGATAACTGACTGAATGGATGAACTATACACAGATCCTGTCAGGATGTCCTTTAACATTCCTATTCTATGCAGCCAGATATCTCTACAACAGATGCCAAAACTATAAAAGAAACAGTCACTCAAGGCTTGAGCTGTCTGTACTTCAACAGCCCAATTAAAGATCTGAGGTTCAATCAGGGGTGTCAATGATTGCATGTGACGCTAAATCGGTAGGAAATGCCAGTCTATAGGAAGAGGATAGCATATCACAGCAGCACAGAGGTTTGAAGCTAAAGCCTTTTTATAATTCTACACTGAACCACTGAGACTACATGGCAATTAGTAGTACTGTATTGCACATAAAGTCAAAGAGCTTTAGCTGGATAAATCAAATACCAGCCAGGACAACTCTAGTGCTTGCTTCATCTGCTGGAGAACGATATCTAGGTGCCCAAGGGAGTACTTACAGACAGCCCTCACACTTCACGAATATAAGCCAGTGGCTAAATAAGTTGGGAGATACACCTGGTGATGTTGGAGGTTGTGTCTTGAAAGACACCAGCTGAGCATTAGGGCAGGGAGGAAGAACAGAAAGGTATATGAGGTTGGAAACAGTAACTAGGTAACTCTTTGGTTCTCACAGTTCTAGGTATTCATCTGTGTATATGGAAGTCTAGTTAGAAAAGAGAAGTTGGTGTTATGGTGACTGAGTGGATTTAAGTACTTGCAATAGCAAAGAAGGATATTCTGTAGAAGGAAAAATTAACCCTTTGTTATGGTATGTGGGATTTAGTCCTGTAGAATGGATGAGACCTGTTATTCAGTGTTGATAAATATGGGTGTGGACTGCAGATGTTTGACTTATAGTGAGTAGCTGTCCGATAAATAATAAGCATTACAGGGAGATGGAAATTCTATTTTTTCCTTGGAAAAGCATGCTTGTAGGGACTTATAAACACAAATGAACTGCAATGAAATTGTGACTTGCTATTTAAAGCCCAAGTATCTAGACCTCTGAAAGACTTCCACAGTCTCTGTAGAAGTCTATGAAATCAAGTTTAAAATAGCTTTTAAAATATAGTAAAAAAACAAAACAAACTAGCTTATACACAATGGATCATAGCATTGTACTTCTATTTTTAACTTGAAAACAGCTAGGATGTTTTTCCAGCTTTACTTCAGCATTTCAATTTTTTAAAGAGTTTCTTTTTCAGGTTGGATGTTTGGATTTTTTTTCCTGTAGTCTGCCATATGACTTTTTGCCTAGAAATATTAACCAAAAAAGATTCTGTACTATTTCATGTGTAACAGAGGAAGTAGACAAAGCTTCAACTGTAAGAGCTTAAGATAAAGATATTTTGACTCCTTTCCTTATATGATTTCTCCTTGTTAAATTCTGGCTTTAACTTAACTAACCTTTTAAGCATTTTTAAAGGACGCCAAGGTCAATGCATAAGTTATCTCACTGATTGGTGTCAGACGAATATCTCATGTCATCTCCAGAAGTCCATGACCTTACTGTAAGTTAACTATAGTTCATCTCCTTTGTTTTCATCTCTTGTCAAAAGCTCAGTTAAACAGTTCATGTAAATTATTCACATATAATTTGCTTAGAGCTTTTCATTTATCTGTAACATTTTGTAGTCAAATGAGAGTGCTTGCTGTGAGCCTGTATACTGAGTACTGATCTATAAAACACTAGCAATATTAATTTGGTTTTCTCAGTCTCATATGTTCTCTGCATTATTTTTGAAATCTGTATTGTTAGGAGGTTTTTTGTAGTTTAGGTTTGTCTTTATATGTCTGTGTTGAAGTGTATGTGTACATATTTAAAACTATTTACTTTTCATTATAAAAAAAACCCTTTTAATTAGAACTAGTTTGAGTTGGTTGTTACTTCTCAAGCACTAGGAAATGTAGAAGGATAAAAAGCTAATAGGCTGCAATAAAGTCAACTTTTCTAGGTCATGTGTTTTTTTTCAAATTTCCATTGATTATCCATTTTAAAGTAATCCTTTTCTACAATTGTCCTTCTTTTTTTTTCCTTTCACTTTGCTGAGTTTAATTTTTTTGTTTGTGGCTTTGTGGTTTTTGTTTTTGTTTTAAACTCTGCTTACCATCATTAAACTGGGGAGCTCCTTCTTCCAGGAATCTAAAGACTTATGTAAATTATTTCCTTCCTTGTCAAGGTAAAACTAATTACACAGAATCACGGAATGGTTGGGGTTGGAAGGGACCTCTGGAGATTATCTAGTCCAGCCCCACCCCTGCTAAAGCAGGTTCACCTACAGCAGGTTGCACAGGATTGTGTCCAGGTGGGTTTTGTATACCTCCAGAGAAGGAGACTCCACAACCTCACTGGGAAGCCTGTTTCACCCTCAAAGTAAAGAAGCTTTTCCTCATATTCAGCTGGAACTTCCCGTGTTGCAGTTTGTGCCCATTGCCCCTTGTCCTGTCACTGGGCACTGCTGAAAAAAGCCTGGCCCCATCCTCTTGGCACTTGCCTTTAAGATATTTGTAGACGTTGATAAATCCTTGATTTATCTCACTTCCTTTCTTCCTCTCCTTCCTAGTGTGGCTTGCAGTTCAAGGATACCCCGTATGATTTGATCCCTGTTCCCTCCTCTTCCTTTAACAAGCAGGTAGAGTCTCCCTAACATGAATTAGCAGCTGGGACTTGCCTGCCCAGGAATATTTCCATATCTCTAATGACATGCACCTTCTATTGCCTCTGTTCTCCTAGTTCAGGCTATCCAGAGAAAGGTCAAGACCTGTGTCTCCTTATACAGTCAGTAGCTAAGTAAGCACTGCCTGAGAAGCTCCATGTGAAAGATTGACTCAGCAAGGAGTGTTTTAATTCCAGAGGAGCACTGTGATTTTTACAAGCATAAATTGGCTGAGCAAGGAGTGTTTTAATTTCAGAGGAGCACTGTGATTTTTACAAGCATAAATCAGTCTGTGTATATGACGGAAAGCCCTTGGACCCAACACAACTGAGTTGGTGTTCCTAACTATACTGAGCTCACACCACACTGAGCGATCAGAAATAGGTTTGCTCTGCTGCTTCTTCCCTCCCTCCTGCTTTACCAGGCAGCTCCATACACAGGGTACAAACAAGATGTTCTGCACAGAAGTTTGAGTTGTTCTTAATTTGAATCTCAGCATCCATGTACACTGACATTCTGCTTCAGCAGCTCTCCATCCTCTTGATACTGATGTATCTTCCTAGGAAGGTCACACTGCAGAGCAGGCTCTGTTCTTACGTTACACCAGGCTCTGTGTCTGAAGGGGACCGGATGCTCCATCAGTGACCCAGGCAAAGAGGTCCTTCTCCATGGCTTCTTTCTCTACACCTTGTTGTCTGAATAGGAGCAGAAAAATACCTCTTTGCATGAGGTTCCCTCCTGTGAAATCCATAGCGGGGAGAAATCTCTTCCTCTCAGCACTACCTGAGGTTCTTCTCCTTTGTCTCTTCAGGACAAGAATCACTTGGCTGCTTCTAAAAGCAGCTGTAGTGTGAGGAACACAATCTTAGATTTGAATCCTTTGCCTTTCACTTGAGACAAAAAGAAATTACCATTTCATCTACTTGCACAAGATAAGGGCTTGTGTCGTGGTTTAACCCCGGCCGGCAACCAAGCACCACGCAGCCGCTTGCTCACTCCCCGTCACCCAGAGGGATGGGGAGGAGAATCGGAAAGGAATGTAAAACTCAAGGGTTGAGATAAGAACAATTTAATAGGTA
>JAVJGI010000001.1:29676604-29695864 GCA_035590275.1 Ibycter americanus
TATGGAATACCTCTTTGGCTAGCTTGGGTCACCTGTCCTGGCTGTGTCCCCTCCCAATTTCCTGTGCCCCCCCAGCCTTCTGGCTGGCAGGGCCCAAGGAACCTAAAGGTCCTTGATTTAGTATAAACATCACCCACCAACAACTAAAACCATCCATGTGCTGTCAACATTGTTCTCACATCAGAGCCAAAACACAGCACTGTACTAGCTACTAAGAAGAAAGTTAACTCTATCCCAGCTGAAACCAGGACACTCCTATAAGAGAACAGACAAGAAGACCCCTGTGATTCTTCAGTCTGAAAAAGAGATAACTGAAATACTGCTCAATAAAACCCAGAGAAGTAGGCATTTATCTTACCAGCAAGACCCAATGAAACTATCAAGCATGTTAAACAAGAACAAACATTTTTCCATGGATGCTTTATAGAACGTGATCCTATAGCGTGATGTGTAAGACTGAACTCTGTATGGAGGAATGATTCATTAGAGTATGAAGTGTGACTGTTTAAGTGCAGCCACCTTCAGAAGGGTATTTGCTTTTTCACTCTCTTTCTTCACATTTACTGCTATAGATGTAGAGGCTATTACCAAAGAAGATATCAATTAGTTTAACCCTTTCTTGAGATTTTGATGGTTTATGCAAGACTATTTGTATTTCAACATTCCGAAGTGCACAAGAATGCACATTAGTTAGTTAAAAGCCATGGGAATTTAAAAATTTAATTTAGCTGCCATATTTTTTTGTAAGAAATGTTCCATAAATGCAAAACAGATAAAAATGGTGTTACGATATGTATATAGACAAAAAATAACACATAATCTAAATAATAAAGTCTAAGCACCTAGAAATTCAGAAATAGCACAAGTATTTTGAAGGAAATATCCTCACTGGTGGACATGTACTTTTTAAGGAAAAGTCTATTTAATTCTCTGTCCCTTCTTCCATTGAGGAACTTAATTCCTTACATAAGTACAGTATTTTTACCAGAAACTAAGAAACTTAAATAATCACGACTAGTAAAGAACTGCCATTTGCTCTATTAAAATCGTATTGTTGCCTTCATTATCTATAGATTTTTTCATTGACCAACTTCTAATTTTCTTCATAGTCACCAAGTGAAAGGCAAATATTGCAAGATTAGTCATCTATATTATGTCAATATGGTAGTTATTTCTTTCTGTATTCATCAAACCTATTTGTTCTAGTATAAATCTGAGCATTAAAGTTACAAAAAGCAATTAATTATGTCTTCCTGACTGAACAACCCATTAACTTTTCTATTTAACATTGATTTGAAGACTTCTGTGTTATGTTAACCCTTAAACTTTATTAGTTTTGTATTATAAATGATGTTCACACAATTTTATTGAGTCTTTCTACAGTCTGAAGGGCAAGAACTCTATCACAAAACATGTCCAGAAATGTGTTATAAAAGTGCAAGATAATTACTGAAATAGTAATTATTCCAGAAAAATTACTCTGGAAGATTTAAAATCAGAATGACTGTCGTAACAAGGAAAATGTTTGCTCATATTAATGTCACAGGCATGTATTTCTGAATAAACCTTCATAGTGGTAGGTTGTTTTTTCCCTCTTTAAACATTCTCTCTTAAATCAAAGTTAATAAAATTAAAAGAAAATCCCTGAAAAGAATGAGGCTATTATCAGTCATTGAGCTCATCTGAGTTCATTGGGGACAACAAATAATGCTATCTAATTAATTAGGATGACAGCAAACTGTGTGACACATTTCTTATGGCTGGCTGGTTTAACATTCTAAACCCTCTTGTTGATTATAACTTGCATGTTTCAAACAGAAAAGGATGTTAGACATCCCATCTGCTGTGTAACAGAGCTTCAGAAAAAAAAATAATACAGTGAAGTCTTGATAAGTTCACATCACCAGAACAAGAAAAATGCAGCATCTTATCTGATATGCAATGACACAGTTCCAATTGTTTCTAAAATTCTATTCTTTTAATCAAGCTAGGGGAAAAAAAATAATCATACTGTCAACATGATTCCTTGATCAAAGTCTGACATCATGTTAGTCAATAAAATGTCTCACTTCCAAATACTTCTCTTTGAGTGAGCACAAGTAAAATTTTGAAATGGAATACATATCTTGAGATTGCACATCTTGTTTACAAAGTGCTGGTTGGCAAATAATGATATAATACTGACTGACTACTATGCAAAGTTGTAACTCTACTTAGGTGCATATTCTGAAATAAATTTGTTAGGAGGCAATTTACTTAAAAATGCATGATTCTATTTCATACCTGAATACGCTTATGTGAAAGTAGTGTACTTCTAGTATACTTCAAATAGATTTAGCAAGCATATAAAGGGGCACTATATTGTTCATTAAGTCCAAGTATGCTATAATCAAGCTCTTTTTTTTTATCAACAAATTATCTTATAAGTAACACTTTGTTAGTATTGATATCCATATCATATATGGTTACAGAAAAGCTGTATGCAATAATATATTCTTGAGTTCTAATGGAATCAAATACAGAAATTAAGTATTTGCACACTTAAGTGTTTATGATTGTACTGGAAGAGCTATGTTGTTACAGAGCTATATACAGGTTGCTTTTTTTGAAGTATATGTGTATAAATTTCCAAAAAAAATTGCTTTAATCCATTTATTTTGAATTGTTTTAAGTATGAGCCTCTTTGTCACTGGTTTTGGATCTCTACCTTAACATCCCCTTGAGTGTTCTTTTTTGAGATCTCAGGTGATAATTGATGCATTCATACATATCTCACTGAATAATTAAAATAGGGTTAAAGTTATGGTAGCTTAACACAGAGGACAAGTCAAATGTTTGTGCAGCACAGATACTGTCCGGAATGAATGAGTACAACTGATACTACAACATAGAAATTGCACAGTTTGACTAGCATCTCATGGGACATAATAGAAAGCTTTCCTTCACTTAGAAACATAGAATGATAGAATATTTCAAGTTGGAAAAGACCTGTAAGGATCATCAAGTCCAACTCCTTGCTCCTCATAGGACTACCTAAAACTAAATGCTAAGAGTGTTGTCTAGACACTTCTTGAGGTCTGACAGGTTTGGTGCTGTGACCACTTCCCTGGGGATCCTGTTCCAGTGACTGACCACCCTCTCAGTGAAGAACCTTTTCCTAAAGTCCAGTCCAAACTTCCCCTGACACAGCTTCATTCCATTTCCTTGTGTCCTATTGCTGGTCACCAGAGAGAGATCAGCACCTCCCCCTCCACTGCCTGCCTTGAGGAAGCTGTAGATTGTGATGAGGTCCCCCCTCAGCCTTCTCTTCTCCAAGCTCAACAAGTCAAGTGACCTTAGCTGCTCCTTACAAGTCTTGCCCTCCAGACCTTTCACCACCTTGGTCACCCTCCTCTAGACACACTCTAATAGTTCACAGTATATAGTAGTCACATTCGAGTATGCAAAGCTCCACACAGTACTCAAGATGGGACAGCACCAGTGCAATATAGAGTGGGACAATCACATCCCTTGACCAGCTAGCTATGCTGTGTTTGATGCACCCCAGGACAAGGTTGGCCCCTTTTACCTTTCTTTTTCCTATTCAAATTCTTTTTTCTTAACTACAGTCAGTTTGTAGGTTTCTTGTCAAGCCTTGTTTAGTTAACATTCAAAAAAAGAGGGAAAAAAAATCTTAAACCAGACTTGTTCCGCATGAGACATTCTCATATCTGCTGCCTAGGTGAGTTCTAAGCATAATATGCATTAGGTTTATATTCCAAATGCTCATGCAGGATGGCTGTAAAAAATCTTGAAGCTAAATGATCTTTAATCTTTACATAGGGCATTTGACAACAGGTGTTTATGTCAGATTGTTTTCTATTGCTTTTTAATTCTTTTTCATGTTACAATACAAATAAGAACACATTTATTCTTACTAAGCCCTTTTAGTCAGAAACATTTGGAACGAGTCTAGCAGATTTGCATGGAAGTTTATGTTTTATTGTTGATGCTGCTTGAGTAAGAATGATCATTACCATACACGTAGAGATGGGCAGTAACATTAAAGTTAATATTAGACTATGTTAAAGACATAGATTTTTTATCAGAAGAATGACATGACAGTGCACACGGTAATTACCATCTTAATTATCATCTTAACAAAAGTTCATACTATTTTTTATGAATCACACCAACAAATAGAATATTGTATTTGAAACACATATTGAAGTCTGTTGTAAATGGTACAGCCAGGGAATCGTTAAGATACGATCAGATACATTAAGATACTGCTAAGATAACATCTTAGCAAAATCATAACACAGACTGGGACTCCAGCCAATCACGTAAAACTCACAACAACTAAAGACTAGACAGATTTAGGTTTCATTATGGGTGAACAAGAAAAACCCACCTAAACCCCCAAAACCAACAAGAACCCCCCACCCCCAACCCCAAAACAAACTTAAAGCCAACTGCTAAAAAATCTTAAATAAATATCACTAGACTTCTGGTTAAAAACTAAATTTTAAGATTATTGTTCAGTGAGGGAATAATAATAAGGGAATAAAGCATAGGAAAATAAACCTTTCAGTTCTTTATCCAGTTATTAGAGGAGCAGGAACTCTGAATAGCTCCAGAGAAAGTTATTTATGACAGCTCCAGTGAAAGAACCAGTCTGTGTAGTGTGTGAAGCGTTAATATGCTTATTTTATGCTTATTTGCATTTTTGATCTGATTGTTACTAAGTTCTGCCTGTATAAACAGTATAGAGAACCTAGGGCTCATGCCTTTCCTAGCAGAATTGTTCAAGCAGTTGCCTATAGGAAGGCTCTGTAGAAACGAAGCCTAAACCCAAGACGAATACAATCCTATTTTCTATTGCCAGCTCAGTACATAGATTTTTGTGGATCACCCTTCAGATATACCCAATTTTCTTCATTTGCTGTGAATTATCCTTTGGAACCGTCAAATTGTGTCCACTGATTTCATGGGAAGCTTAAGTATAAACTACTGTAGCTTACTGAGTAAGATTTTTGCTGGTGCTACAAGTTTTTTGGTTTTATATCAGGACTCGTCTTATCTTGGACTGAATAGTTTCTGGTTTGTTTCAGCTTTAGTAAAAATTGTCTAGCAGATGGCTATGACCTTTTTTTTTTAATATCTGAACTTAGCCCTTTGAATGCCAAATGTAATCAAGCTATAACAAATCCATGTAGTCACCAAGGTACATAATACATGTCACCAGTGCTAGGAGAAGCTGTTATGTAGATGATGTCTGAGATAGTAAAAATTTAGCTGGGAAATGAAGACAAGTCTGTTGACTATGTAAAGTGGATCAAAATCCAAGAAGTGAAAGTCCCCACCACCATTATCAAGCTTCTCCTGGTGAAGAACTCTGGCTCTGGACCTCCTGCTCCTCTCTGCTGGAGGAAGGTTGAAGCCACTGGATCTAGGGCCCAGAGGGTACACACAACATCAAATAAAAAATGCAGACACAAGGAAGCTTTCATATAACAACTTTAGCTAGAATATTATGAAGATTTTTTTGTGTTTATTAGATAATTCAGACTATGAGTGCTAGTGTTATTGTAATTGGACTAAGAACAACTGCTTGTTGTATTTTGATTATGCTGTCAAGACTTTAATTAGACCAACAATAAATTCTTATCTCTATGTGTAAGGTGTGTTCCCTAGACCTTTTGCTGTCTGTAGCAAAACATTCACTGTAATGTTGCATTTTCATGAAGTATGCTTCTGGGGTCAAGTCTCTAAGTTCATCTCTATTTTTGTGATCTGGGAGGTCTAAATTAATCTACAGTGCCATACTCTCTCTCTTATTAAGTGATTTAGTTTTTCTTTCCTACTAACCACCCTACTTAGGTCAAAATTCATTTAAATGAAGTCAGGTTTTCTGAGGAATAACAATAAAAGTTTTGAACCTACTTTTGAGTCTCTCCTGGTAAAAGTATCTTATGGACAGTTACTTTGATCACATAGGTGACTGCAAATTCAGTCCTACCAATGTTTTAAAAATATGTCCATGAATCTCAAAACCTGCTCAAAAAGTCATGAAAATAAAATGAAATGTAAGAAACCCAATTCTGTGGCATTTGTAAATCCTCATAAAAGCAATTTTACAAAGGGAAAGGTAATCTTCATTTGCTGACTTCATTCAGTTTTGGCTCAGGAAAATTTTTTGTACTCTTTCAGTTTCTTTTTTTCCTTTTTCTGTGACTAAGCTACATATTAATGTAACTGTCAGAGGACCAAGCTTCTTTCTTCATAAAAATAATTAATGTTAGTAACTTAGCTTTTTATGTAGTGCAGCTGCACAGTGCGGACTGCCATAGACTCTCTTTTCCCTATCTCATTGCTCAGCATAAAAGTCAAAAGCACACAGATGAGCCATTAAATGAAATAAATGTGTAATTGTCAATGGAATTCCCTTCAAATTACATCTGAGTAACTGTCATCATAATCCTGTTATGGGGACTTGAAAGGAGTTTACAAAAATCCTCAAATTACTTGGTCTAGAAGGAAGTATTAACTAGTGGGTAGATGAAAAGTGTGCAAGAACTTGTTGAGTAATTAGTCAGCATTTGCAGCTATTTTAAGATTCTTGCATAAAGTGCTTTTCTGTGAAAGTGAGAAGTATTTCTTTTTTCTGTTGTTTTTTTTTTTCTTTGCACAGAAGGCCAATATAAAGTTACTGAAGTCCTACTTACATGTTTTGAGAACATTGAGGGCACTGATTCACATGCAAGTTGTTACAGCTTCAAAACCTGAAGGTGGACCTCATGTACATGTTCTTAACTCAGAGAAAATGTAAAGTGACAGAACTTTATACTTTTTACTGTACCTGACATTAAATCACAATAGCTTGTACTGACTGTGAGTTATTAACATATACAGGAACAAGTAAAGCAGTTCAGCTTATACCAGTTATTTGGCTCCAGATTAAGACAACTCAATTAGGTGTCTATATGGTATCCAATCTCCTATCATGGTCAGCGAGTTGATACAATTAATAGGGTCTAAGGAGTTATTTCACTAATTAGATACTAATATCTGATCAACTTAATTGCACTCTAGTTATTGTATTATCAAAAGGCACAGTGCAAGCCCTCAAACACAAACATCTAGTACCATCTGAGATGTTGTACGATATCCCATAACTACCTGATGGTCCAAAAGGGCAAGGGTGTCCTATAGATTTTATGTCAGATGAGACACCCCTACATGGATACCTGAAATACCTTAAGGCATAGCAAATTGCACATCTATGAACTGAATCAACTGCATGATCTCCCCTGAGACAGATAAATCATGACACATTTGGGTGACCTAATCAGTAAATTCATCATGTACCTGCACCTTAAATGAATTTGATTTATTGTGAGCCAAATTCTCTAAAATGTTTTAAAAATACATTTTGGTACACCTGCGAATATTTTCAATAAATACATCACAACCAAGTCCTTTTCTTCCTCCTTCAAATTGAAATAAAATTGGATTTTAATTGTGTAGATTCTATTACCAGAAAACAGTGGAGGTAATGAGGTTAGAAAATAACGTATAGGGCACATATGTAAACAGATCATAGCAGCTCTGACTAACAAACAATTCCAGAATATCTCTCTAGCAAAAAAGAACACAGAGTAGGCCTTGTCCATACTACTGAATTCTCTTACCCTCTAAAACAGGATTATCACAACTGACTTACCTTAGGAATAGTCTTTGGGCTGAAACATGATGGGAACTAAATTATACTAAATGTTTTTCCTTTACCTGAGCTACTTAAATTCTCTTGTGTACAGATTTTAGCTTAGACATCAATTTCTCTTCTCTTCTGTGGAATCTTGCCATGTGTAGGTAGAATTTCAGTGGAGAATTCAATTCCACTGAAATCTTTGCAGTGATTCAAATTTATATTAGCACAGAAATTTTTCCTTTGCTTTGAACCTCACCTGGCTCTCTCTTTATCATGTCTCACAGAAACCTTGCAACAGTCATTGAAAAGCAACACTGCTTTATATCACCTATCCAACACAGCGGACTCTGAAGTTCACTTCTCCAAATGTGTTGTTTTACACCTGACAACAAGGAGCTGTGGTTCATGTATGAAGACTAGAATATGAAGAGGCTTATAAACACAAGATAAATGGTTTTCTACCATCACCTGAGGAGAGGAGGGGTGAGTAGAGAAAAGAATACAATTTCTTTCCAGTCTGGGAATGTTCATTTTTGTCATTAAAAAAAGGTGAAAATAAAAGAACAGTAATTCCTCCAAAGTAAGATTGTTTGAAACCATATTTAGACTATTTCAAATGTAGTAGCTAACCTAGACATTTTAAAAATGCATACACTGAAAATGAAGGATGATTCTTGTATCAGCTGTTGTATTGACTGTGTTCACAGAGGACCGTCGTACTTCCATTACATAGTTGTTTCTCCTCTTATCAGTCAATCTGTTATGTAAAGAAATGGAAAACAAAGCTTTAATTCTTCCTGCTATAGCACTTCTGAGTGCACAACTTCTTAGAAATGCTCCCAGCTTGCTGCCAATTTTCTTTCCAATTGCAACACAACTGTTTGTCAGCTCCTGGAACATCCTGAAATAAACATAAATACTGAATATGTCTTCAAGGGTTTTTTTTTCAGATTTGTAAATACTAATGTATTTAGCTAGATCATTAGTTCTGTAATGGTAGTACTTGCTACAGCTAAAGGGGGTAGTTTAATTGTCTTTTCACTCCTTACCCAGTTTTCAGAATAATCCAGAGAAGTATCTAGATTGATTTTGAGAGTATACTTTATAGTTTTAAAATGCAATAGACTTCAAATAATAGTATTGTAGACAGAAACAGCAGGAATACAACAGTATAGAATACAACAGGTAGAAAAGAGCTGTGATTTACATAGACATGTACATTTAAAGCTCAGTATATAGACCTTATCAGCATTTTCCACCATGGGAAAAAAAGTGCTCTTTAGCTCCCAAAGGGCCTCTTTGTCTCACTGAATGAATTTGAGCTATCCATTTGAATGAAAGTCAGAGGAAAAATCAAGTAGGAACAAACTAAAAAGAAAGATGTAATGAGCAATAAGTTATTAGCCCATTTTTCAGATGTTCCTCACACACAAGAACACCTCCTGGTGCAAATCAGTTTAGCAGTATTTTAAGATAGTCTATTTGTTATACTCAAGATTTTTTTTGTGGGCAAGGGAAAACAAACCTTATATATCAAGCCAAGAATATATTGTTAATATAATTGAATATTAACAGTCTAATCCAATAATCATTATAAGTTCAGATCTAATGATTAGAGGAGGAAAAAATACTTCCATATGAAATCTCATTAATGATAATAATATAGATAATATTTTTATGTAAATAAATATTATTTCCTACTTTTTTTCCCTGTTATAATACTCAACCTTGCATGACTGTTCTGGTTCCTAAGGTCAGTAGCTTCAGCCTGGTGGTGTGAGAAGGGTGTTATGACAAATTGTTAGCACCGCCAGTCCCTCCAAGAATCCATCTACCTCCTGCTGCTCATGTTTCCAGTTCTCTTTCCTTCTAGCCTCAACTCCCAATCCCAGTCTCTTGGAATAACTATGTTGTTTGTTCTTTCCTAAAAGTTCCTGGTGTTTTTAACAATAAGTTCAACTTTACACAACCCCTTTCTGTATACACAACCATAAATCTCTTGTCCCTTTTATTTTTTCAGTGCCCTGTAACCTTTTGGCTTCCATTACATTTGAATTGGAAAACTTTCTTCTCTCTGGTTCTTGAATGTCAGCAAAACATAAAATGAAGTCACTGTGATCCTTCAATAGCATTGAACTTCTTTTCAGTTTTCAAAGCTAGAAGACTATTTGACGTGAAATCAACATTCATTATTGATTTTTCAGTATCTTTCACAAGGTTGCAGATACTAATTGACATACAAAAAAAATAGTGACCCAAACAATATAGTTTCACCAGTCTCATTTTTATAAATATTTTACAACAGTCTGGAATAATGTAGGAAAAATACTAGGAATACCTGGTACTGAAAAATTCAATTTGCGTATTTTATTTGTGCTGAAGTTCCAAGAAAGTAAAAAGCATTTCAAAAATTGATAGAATCATAGTAGCTAGCGCCCCTAATCCCTTTTATTTGTGAAGTTCTGAACTAAAACGACAGTACAGTCCCTGACAGTATGGCAGTTGTTTCTTCAGTCAAAAATTGTATAAACCATGTTGAAACACACAATGCGTACACATCACCAAATATATGAAGAGGCAGGTTTTAGAAATTAAATATCCTGGAAAAGAAGAGTCATGAGACCACTGTTTAGGTAAAAAAATTGTTTGACTAGATGTACAACATCAGAAGTTAAGACACATATTTGAGTAGATTTAAGATCTATCCATCAGGAAAAGAAAGAATGGACAGCTAACTAGGGAATTAAATCAGTTGAATCTTGTCCTTGCTATCTGACATGCCTATGCTCAACTTCCCTGCCCCGCCCCCCCCCCAACTTTATGTATTTTTGCAAATAAATGGACTTACATCAAAGATGCTTAAATCTGTCACTACTTCTTGAAAGGAAAAAGTCTATGAGATCCAAAATCTTGAAAAATTAGTTGAATCAAAAAAAGTGGTTTTTTAAATTTATATACAAATATATGTATTTATAAATATTTACCTAATACATCTATTGGTTTTCTCCAGATGTATTTTTTTCAGTGAAAAACATCCATGTGTCTTCTAATCATCATGTCTATACAGCCTGAAGTGTAGGATTTCAGATTAACATTTTTTATGGTTTTCAGTATTTGAGTACTTTTAAAATAATTAATTTTTTCCATATTTTATTTTCTTCAGTGGCTAACACTTCAAAAATGTTTCTCTTGACATTGAAAATAGATGACACAACAGGAAAAAGACTGAATATACTTATGGTTATAACAATATCATACTGGCTAATAATATAATGAAGTTCAAGCTTTTGCTAAAAAAAATGCAAGTATTTTTTGAGGTGTAATCTGTTCTAATTTTTAATGGACTTGTAGTAATTGCTTTGAATTCACTGTAGCTGATTTATATTAACACAATAGGAAGAAATATTTCCCATCAGTCTCTGTGAGGTGTGCATAGAAATCAAGCTTAGCTTTTGAATCTTAGACCAGTTACGATAAAGGTTTTATTTACAAAGGAACGCACTAAGCAGAATGTTAGATTCTTCTTCTACACATAGCAAATGGTTGGAAGACATCCATCCAGAGAAATAACAGTGGATAGAACAACTGTACTTAGACACTTGACCTCCTATTGCCAATCTCTTAATTCTTTCTGTGTGAGAAGAGAAAATTAAACATATCTAATGAAATTTCCTTTAATAATAAGAATAATCACTTCTATCAACTGTGGCATATGTCCTCTAAAAGAGAATCTGTTTATATGCAGTATAAGCTTTTCTTGCAGACTCAATGCTTTTTTTTAAAAAAAAGAAAAAGGAAAACTTGATTGTATTTCTTAGAGATCATTTTCTGTTACACATAAAGGAATTGCTAGCTAAGAGGAAATAGAAGACCATGATGCAAAATATGTATAAGGTCATTTTTTCTAAGTAGTCATCCTCCTTTGACTAGAGATTAGAAGTTTGCAACTGAATTGAATGTAATCTATAAAAACTGGTCTTTATGTGTTTGTCAGCTTCAAGTATTAGAGGGATACAGCACTGTTTTCACAATTCAGACATAATATGGAAACCTGGCTACGTAGCTTTTGGCATATATCTTATCTCTCTTTTAAGCATTAAACAAAGCAACAAACAATGTTGCCAAAAAGTGGGGGGGAAATGCAGAATTTGTATTATATTTATCAAGATGCTTTGTAAACGGGTTTAATTGTGTGGCTAACCTTGTCATTGCAACAATGACCTCATTTTTACAATATCTAAAGAATCTCTTCATTGTGACTTAAAACACAGTATGACCTGGGATGCTTCATGCATAAGTGAAATAAACAATCTTGGGGGCCCCCAATAGGTTAAGGAAAGCATAAGACAGGAAGTGAAAAAAATGTTTTTTAATGGAAGCTATAGGAGAATGTTAGGTTAGTATAAGCCCATCATCTAGGTGACTTAGTGTTTAATTGCAGCTTCAGACTTAACAGATTAAGAAGTTAAAAATTTAGTTCCATTGATATCAGTGGCAAGTGTTCATAGAAATCAATCAGTCCACGTTTTCCACACTCCATATACTTTTAGTGACTTTATTTAGTCTCATACATGTTGATTGATATATTTTCAGTACTATAACAGTCACAGGGAGAAATATGGAAAAACTAAGTAAGGAAAGGAGGGAATTTTTTTTATTTTAGTTTTACTATCATATGCCTCTATATAACCAAATAAAATAGATCTTTCTGAATTCTAAACACCTTTGGAATGTCTATCATATCTGTGATAATAATTTTCCAACTTAGTTTATTATAAGGCTATTTGTGGTGTGTCTTGTACCAACCACTAGACAATCAAAGTTACTTTCCCATTTTCATTTAGGTTATCCTCTTTCAATTAACTTTATTTTTCTGACATAAAAAAAGTTTGTTATGAAACCTTTACTGATTTATCACAGCTCACATTTGATTACATCAGTTCTAAGAATATCACAGATTCTGTTGAAGCCTTAAAGATCTAAACAAGAATTTAATTAAACACATAAAGACGGATGGATATTAATTGTGCAAATAAAAATGAAATAATGATATGTTGTTTAATTATTTAATTTTAAAAATTGTTTTCAAACAATAAATAAATAAATTAATCTCAAAACAAGTAACTAAGTCTGTAAACATACTGTATAGGTGATGAGATGGTGGAGTTCAGGATCCTCATAGGAGGAAGCAGTACAAAAAGCAGGACCATAGCC
The DNA here is from genome assembly GCA_035590275.1 of Ibycter americanus. Classification (NCBI taxonomy): domain Eukaryota; kingdom Metazoa; phylum Chordata; class Aves; order Falconiformes; family Falconidae; genus Ibycter; species Ibycter americanus. The sequence continues at coordinate 29,689,512 of JAVJGI010000001.1, forward strand.
CTGGATTTTGTGAAAGAGGACTTCCACCTCTTCATAGATCTGCATGGAAGAATTCTATGGGATATGGCCCTAGAAAGAAGACGCGTTCTGGAGAATGCAAATATCACCCCTGTCTTCAAGATGGGCAAGAAGGAAGAACCAGGGAGCTGCAGGCCAGTCATTGTCACCTGAATCTCTGGGAAGATGATAGAGATAATCCTTCTGGAAAGCATTTGCAAACAAGTCCAATTGGAGGCATGCAACATAGTTTGTTCAGAAATTACTTTTTTATACTCTGAAGTTTTGGGGAGTTCACAACCATTTTCTTTCTCCACCAAGGAGAAACCTGTTCCTAAGAATCTTATGAAATATAAAACAGACTCACTATAACATAAATGATAGCTTATTGATTAGACTTTTGACATGGGATGTGAAAAATTGCATATTTAAATCCTTTTTTTACTGCTTTTGCATATTTATATATTTTCTTATTTCAACACATTTTTATGGACGCTACTTTGAAACTGTCTTAAAGTTTAAGTAGAATTCTCTTGAGAAGTTTCAATTTCAATTAAGCATTGTTTTCTGATCAAAACATTTTTTTGAGGCAGAAAAATAGCCAATAAATTATCTGCAAGCAGATTGAGAAGCTATTGCTTTTAATCCTAGCCTACTCAAACTTTTCATCCAGTTACTAATTCACACTGCCTAGCCTGTCAAACTAGAGTAAGTCCTAGAATCTCAAGAAAATGAGCACTTGGGTGATTTTATTTATTGTAAAACCATGACTTGATTTATTGACATCCTTGTCTGTTGACATGGGAAGTGATGTGTAAAAGAAGATTCATCTTACATCTGACACATGAAACCGTTGTCAAACAACTGGCACTGTGTGTTATGCATCCACTGGCTGTATTTCAGGGGAATAAGATGCATGAGGAAGAGAAGGCTAAATTGCTTTGCGATACGACCACTAAGTTGCTACCACATGTAGGTGACATTTCAGAAATTTCACACACTTTATTCAGTGTAAACCACTGTATGGTAAATCGCAAATAGTTATATGTTGTATTTAAGGCCTCAAAGAACTAACTCAATTACAAACATGGAGTTGACCTGACAGGAAAATGTGCTAAAATATGGTGAGCTTAGAGTTCAGGTAAGCACAGTAAAGTTAAAATAAAACAAACAAGCTCATTAAAATAAAAGAGAGAAAAACAATGTAAAAATCTTACATTGATATACAGCAGATATGAAGAGATTAATATCTTGTTAGTGTGGAGGGTTGATACCTGACAACTAAGTACCAACCAGCCCCTCCTTCATCTCCCCCACTGTCTAGCAGAACAGGGGGAGAGAATCAGAAGGGCAAAAGCAAGAAAAAATCAGGGGTCAAGGTAAAGACAGTTTACACACACACACGGTCTTATTGCTAAGCACAGTGTCCCATGGTTTGGAATATCCCTTTGTTCATTTGGGGTCAGTTGTCACAGGTGTTTCTTCTCTCATCTTCTCGCCCACCCTCAGCCTACTCCCTGAGTTGGGGGTGAGGGGTGGGTAGCAAAGAGTAGGAAACACAAAAAGCCTTGGTGCTTCGCAAACACTGTTCAGCAATAGATAAAACATTGGTTTGTTATCAACACCTTTTTGGTCATAAGTCTAAACCAGAGCACCACACAGGCTGCTATGAAGAATATTAACTCAATTAGAAAGTAAAAACATTGGACCAAAACCTAAAGCTCCACCATTTTTTCTGTCTATTTCATAATAATTTGATAAATTAATGGCATGGAAAACAAAGGCTTTCCTTATACGTGAAGTAGTCATCCTTAGTAGTCTTAGTCAAATATCTGCATTTTGATGGCTGATGGGTTCTTTGTGAACCCCTGTAAAGAATAGATGTGTAGAGATGGATCTTTTATGTCAGTGAATTTGTTTAATATTATGGATTTTATCCTAAATGTAATGAACCTAAAATATTAACTTGATGTCCCAGAGAAAAATATTTTATTACAGCCAATGTGTAACATGGCCAAATGCTACATTAACTGCCATCTGCATCAACATATTGTCAGCCAGGTGCAAATGCTCAGCTGGCAAATCTGGCAGCCCATCTTCAAGTTTTGTTAAAAAAAGAATGGTTTTCTGTCACTCTGGGAACCTTCTTCTGCTTAATGGAAACTCTTAGCATTTCCTCTTTCCAGAACTTTTTAAAATGACATTTCTTTCTCTCTACACAGTCACACACTTGTCCATTTCCTGAATGTCCATTTCCATGAGGTGTTCAAATAACATCAAAAGAGCTCTCCAGTGCACAAACACTTCTAGTCAGAGTTAATAAGTTTTACGGAACAATAATTGAAAATGTTAGGGAGTAGCTAAAATTCAACACTGATTTTTGAAATACAACAGAAGAAGAGGTAAATATTTTTATGTTATGGTGCACCTCAACTGGACCTATTTACTGTGTAATCTAAAGACAACAATCACAATGTCCTTCTATTTATGTAAAATCTTAAACTCAAAATCTTTCTACAGACAAACAGAAAAACACCTCATACATGAAGCCAAGAAGTTATTTAGTCCAACAAATGTTTTAACAGTCTTACAGTCTGAATCATTAGTCCAGTTACCAATGATACATGTTCAGAGTTCAAATCAGCAGAGACAAGCCCCAAAAAAACCAGTTAAAAGTATTGCACAAAAGCTTTCCTAGTATCTGCTCCGTTCCCTGATGGTGTTATGCAAATGCTGCCCACACTCCTCAGCTCCTGAGGCTCTTGGTGTCTGCTGGGCAGGGGTGAGGTTTGCCTGCACCATCCTGAAAGTTTCCCAGGAGAGCTACAACATTACTAACAGATTACTCCCTTCTCTTCGCAGCAAGATGCAAGATGTAGGTGTGTTCTTCCTTTACGGTCTTGGGATCCAGTCAAATTCATTTTCCTGCATTTTCTTAGCATAGTCTGCCTATATATTCTTTCTTTTCATTGACTCTTAATTATTTGGTGTTTCTATTCTCTATCTAGTAGCACCAAAGCAGTGAAAGTGGAAGAAGTTATTTCTAGAGCACCAAGATAGCACCACGTTCCTTAAAGTAATCTTTGAAATAACTAATAACATCACAAAAATATTTCCAAATATATTTTAAGGTACAATATTATATGTTGTCTGTATTAGAAATCTATAGTTCTAAGAGAATGCTTTGTGTTATTCAGTTAGGATAAATAATATATTTTAGGATAGTTAGCAAGTTACAGTTTTTCTTATGTGTAAATATTTATGCATAAGTAGAAAACCACAATACCCTAAATAAAGAAAATTCACCTTATTGCAATGTGTATATATATATGTATTTACTCAGTTTCATAAAAAATATACCTGTTATAGATTTGTCCAGCTTCTCAACCATTCACAATTCCTCTTGAAATTTCTGGAAAATAGAAAGTTTTTTTGAGCTCTGTATCTGAACTCCAAGATTGGTTTGAACTTGACAGTGAAGAGAAAAAAGCAAATAAATATATACACGTTCCAAAGGCTAAAACAGGGTCTTAAAGAGCTACCATTGTAGACCTTTATTTTGCATGTATAGTAAAAATTAAGTGAAAATATGGAATAGAAGAGAATTAATAATAAATCTAAGTAACCAGTCATTTTCAGTTGTATGCTTGATAAATTGTTAGGTTTCAGTACTGTTTGCATCCAGCCAGTGAAATTTGAAAAAAGGTCACATTTCAATCATTTTCATGACAAGTTATCTGGGACCAGTTTATTGTTTAACATGTTCAAAAATCTTTGTTATGCACAAACACACCACTTTTGAAGTTTAAATTCAGCATTTTGGCTTAGATCAACCTCTGTATTTTGCTCCATTGTGAATATTTTTCATTGATTTTAAATTGTCTTTTATGTATTATACAAAAGTATATACCAAATATATATTATATTCTGTGTAATTTAAATACTTACATACCTTATGCATCACATAAAGTTCTATATTATTTTCATTTTTTTTCATTTTTCATTTATTTTCATATATTTATTACATTAACAAAGAACATTCCTGCAAAGCTGGGTTTTTGGTTGCTTCGGGATTTTTTGCAGGGGAGTAGTATGGTCACACTAATTAAAAAAGTTAAAATATCTGATGAACTGTGTGTAACATTGTGTGCTCTCCTCTGCATTAGTACAACTACAGAAAATCTGTAGATTGGTTTAAGGCTTTTATTACTGGTTTTGATCACCAACTTCCATTTGTTTTGTGGAAGATCCTGCCATAGATCAGGATATCATTGTGCCACAGTTTGTCCCTTCTGAGATCACCAATTATTCATATGATTTATAGTGTTGTCTTCCAGAGTGAGACATGGGCATCTAACAACAAAGATATTGTGTTTATGTAAATGTCACTTTTTTTGCAAATTGTAGAAAGAAAGGGAAAAAACTTGTCAAATGAACAAGCTCAACTAAAATATGAATTAATTTTCTTTTCAAAAGTAAAGACCTAATTATATTTCTCCTGTTGACATAATGAAACATGTCAACAGGAAACTTTGAAAAAGAGTGAGAAGAGATAACAGCATGCAGAGGCCAAAAAATTGATGTCTTCTACTGACTCAAGCATACAGAGAAAGATTTCAGGCCTTTCCATCATCAAAGAATAGCAACAGTCCGATGCAGAAGGTTGTGTCAGATCGTCTGTGGCCAAGCACGCAAGAACAAGGAGAAGTCCTCTGCTACAAAAGGTAGTTCTAACCGCATTAAAAACATGATCTAATGAGATAAAGCAAAGACTGTAAATAAATTAAAATTATAAACCACATACTTCTGTATATTGTTACCCAGACAAAACATTAAATAGTAATTCTGCACTCTAATAATCCTTGACAGAGACAACTATTTTCATGGACCCCGCTTTGCATTCTCCTATAATCTTCATATTGTTTCTGTTTGAAGGCAAGGACAAGCTGCTGACAGCTGAAGGCAAATCCAGTGTAGTGCAAGTTGTCACCGGAAAAGACGTGGAAAATACTATCACAGAAAAAATACAAATGCATATGCACAAAATAAATGAATGAACCTCTTTAACATAAATTTTAGCAAAAAATACAGCTCAGAACTAAAAATTCTGTGTGTTCAAATCTCACTTCAATGGAGTTAAACTAAATTATCTGCAAACAGAAACTCAAAGCAATTCACTGTAACGTTCTAATTTAACTATTGTGGATGCCAGGTAGAGGCAAGCGCTATGGACCTCATTTAAGTATCAAGGATCATGTCTTCTCCAAAACAATATACCCTACTGCCACTATTAGAAACAGGCTGGTGAACCAGTAGGACATGTCTGGTAGATAGAAGCCACCTGAAAAAAGCAAAAAGCAGCAGCAGCCACAGTGATGGGTATGGAACTGAACATTTTTTTCTCAAACCTACGTTAAGTTGTAATGCTGTAAGAACAGTCTCTTCCAGAAGGCTTCTTGTATTTTCTAGCATATGTGTTTTTCAAGCAGCACTTACACAAATGAGTAGTTGATACTTGCTGTAGTTACACAACATTAAATTATGTGAGATAGTCAAGAGGTTTGTTGTTATTTTAAACTAGAAAATATAATTAATTGAAACCAAAATGCTTGAAGCTAACATGACAATTCCCAACAAAGCCTGATGAGGAAATAGCGGATGTTATTTTCGTTTCAAAATCAAGGAAAATTGCACTGTATCATGCTCCAAGTGCCCTGATGATGTGATAAGGATGTTCATACTTAGAATGATAGCCCTATCTTCAAGCATAAGTTTAAAAAAAATAAGCGACTTCATTTTAGGCTATGAAAGTTCAGTCTGTTTCTGGTCATACTTCTAGTAAAATTTCATCTGCTTTCGCTGATACAAGGTAAAGTCCTCCACAACCTTCAACAAGGTTTCCACTCCTTTTGAAAAAGAATAATTTGAGAACTGCTGAATAGTATGTTTTTAATCTGGAAGTAATATTCTCATTGTGTTTTTCATATCAGCAACATGAAAATACCACATGACAAAGAATTTAATCATTTCTGTTTCTCATCGCACAGGAATCCAAAAACCAAAAAGAATGGAATAAATTAGCCAGATTCAGATTATTTTAAACCACTTACATGGATTAGAATAAATTTGGTCTGAGCTAGAGCTGAAAATGTGTCTTTTCACAGGTGTGCTGGTTTTGGCTGCGGTAGAGTTAATTTTCCTCATAGTAGCTGGTATGGGGCTATGTAGAGGTTGATTAACATTGATAATATACAGTTGTGGGCTTGCTTCCCCGGTGGGTGGCTGACGTGGATAATGTACAGCTGTGGCTTGTTCCTGCTAAGTAGCTAAATAGCACTGAGGAGCCTGGAAGAGGA
>JAVJGI010000001.1:29695964-29709095 GCA_035590275.1 Ibycter americanus
GTGTGGGACTGGTGGTATGGGACAATGAAAGCTTGATAGTTTGGTAGTGCTGCAACAGGGTTACAATTTTGGATTTGTGATGAAAACAGTGTTGACAATACAGAGAAGTTTCAGTTGCTGCTGAAGAGCACTGAGAGAGTTGAGGTCTTTTCTGCCCCTCACCCACCCCCAGCAGCGAGCAGGATGGGAGGGGACAAAAAAACTTTGGAGAAGACACAGCCAGGACAGCTGACTCCAACTGACCAGAGGGATATGCTGTACCATATGGCATCATGCTCAGCACGTAAAGCTGGGGGAAGGGGGAGGAATGTTCTGAGTTACAGTGTTTGTCTTCTGAAGTAACCGTTACACGTGCTGGAGCCCTGCTCTCCTGGGGATGGCTGAACACTTGCCTGCCGATGGGAAGTGGTGAATGAATTCCTTGTTTTGCTTTGCTTGCATATGCAACTTTTGCTTTACCAGTTAAACTGTCTTTATCTCAGCCCACAAGTTTTCTCACTTTTACTGTTCTGATTCTCTCCCCTGTCCTGACACAGTGGGAGTGAGAGAGCAGCTGTGTGGTGCTTGATTGCTGGCTGGGGTTAAACCATGACAACAGGGAGAAATAAACACCAAATAATATGACTTTCTCACTAAGCAGATGAAGTAGGCTCTGGCGACTGTATCAGAAAAAAGCTCCCCACCCCAGCTCCTGCCCCATACACATGCACCACCTGCTGGTACCTCCCTAGTGACCACCCCAGTGACCCCATGGGATGCTCTGACCAGGCTCCTTGCCTGGCTTTGGCGGCTGCTTGGCTCTGACACCCAATAGCTTCAGCCTGAGCACCTGCCTCATGCCATGTCCCATGCACATGTAACCAAGTTCCTTCAGCCTCTGTTTCAGAGCATCTTTCAAGCCATGTATTAGCACAAGCTGCCAGCCAGGTTAGTCTATAATGATTCTGTGATTCACCTTTCCAGCAGTTTCAGCTATAACTCTTTGGTTAGTTGTCGACCTGTGGTCTGCACTGAGGTTCCTTTCTCTCTGTTCTTGTTTGCATTGTCCTGTTTGCCCTGGCTCACCACACTTAGCCCATTTGCATTGAGCTCAACTACTGGCCAAGGTGATACTGTCATACAGCCTGGCCAATTGCTGATCTATGAATTTGATGTCAAGGAACTCTCACTGACCTCAAATATTTTGAATGAGACTGAATTAGTTCCTCCTTGATGTCTCAGAGCAGCAGTACTGATACGTGCTTCAAAAAATGTTGTGAAAAATAAAAGACAATGACTGGGAAGCTGTTGCATCTGTAATCACATTAAATATTTAAAATATGACCTAGCTCAAGCACCCTTTTGGACAAGACAATATCTTTTTGTCCTTTGTTTACATAGGTTTTATCTGCAGTCTCCAAGTAGTACTGAACTGTAAATAAATGTTTAATCAGACAGAGAAATTATTGAATATTCTATTTGTTTCAAATATTTATTTTTTTCACAGAGAGACACTTTTAAGAATAGTTTCACTTCCAAAAAATGTTACTTAAAAATAGCAAATAAATATGTGGCCATGTTTATTAATTCAGAATGATTTCTACATCACATCAAACATTCATGTTATAAACACAAAGATGAAGGTGTCTTCACTTGCAGATCTGTAAACTCAGTCTGAGACCTGACAATGCATGTGTATTGTTCCTTCGTTGCCTATTGTTTTCATTACCAGCCTATGAAACTCAATAGAGGGTCTCAGCTGTCTATCCCCAATATGTTGTTACAACTTGTTCTCTGCCAATTTTCAACTATGAATAAATAAAATAGAGTTCTCTCTTTTCCTCTCTCTGACCTGTAGTATGATGTGCCAGCCATTAAACAATGGTTTAATTTCTTATTTAAGTGGCAGAAAAGTACCATTGATTCTGAATGCATGTAGGGGAACTGATTCACAAGTGCATCCAGAGAGTACAAGGTGACTGAACACACTGAGTGTAGGCCTAATTTCTGAACAAGAAAAGGAATTTTAGTGCTTCTCCAGTTTACTGCAATTACTTGTTATAAAAAGGCAAAAATACAAACTGGAAATTGGTATTGTCCAGCGATATATTGGATAGACACTCTTCAACTCTGTGAGGCTGAAATGTATGTTTTTACTAGCAGTATCCTTTCCCTTGGGGACATTGCCCCAAAGGATGGGTCTCAAAAGTGACAACACTATAGACCCTTCTCTGTTGGAACTGTTTTATGACCACACTCCAGTTATGATCCACTAAAAGGCAGAATTGCTGAGGGAGAAACAACTATTCTGTGTATGTTTGTTTTCCAGAGGAGGATGTTTAAGACTACAATAAGATGACACAAGGAAAAAAAAGTACATTAAAACTATATTCTGTACTACAGCCCTTGTATTATGGCCTAAAGAACTGTAAAATTTAATGATTATATATTAAATGCTTTTGTGTGTGCATAATGCCTGATATCAGAGAATAATTCCAAACTATTATGTGCTATACCAAGGACAGAATATTTCCCTTTTCTTTACAGCTGCAAGCATACTCTGTTGTACAAGAGGAAGAATATATTTTCAGTAGTTTCTTTCTTTGACAGCAGAGTGAATTCCTTCACATGCTGTCCAGAAATTTTACAATTGTCTTCTGAAAAACATTTTACGTTCAGTATGTTTTATTCAGTAGAACTCACTTCACAGAATGAGACATAGCATGCAAACAATTATGTATCTAAGATTGTATCATGGTTTTATCATTGTGAAGCATGGTGTATTCTCACTGCCTTTTTGGTTTGATTCGCAGCATAACTGAGATGACTGCATTTCTGTGTTTACTGCATATCATTGTGTAGTGCTTTGAGATCTTTTTTGAAATGAAAAATGTTACACATAATAAATATGGATTATAACTTATTCAACATCATATGTTATTTATCTTAAACATACTCAGCTTTCTTAGCAGCGGAAGCAAATATTTATGTTGGATTAAAATAGGGGGTTCTTTTGTACGCAGCAAATCCAATACCAAAACATAGCTTTTTGTGCCACACCATTTTGTAATGATAGATCTCATGCATATGTTGTTGATATGATTTTGTCGTCCTTTTAGTATTTTTCAGATACAGTAAAAATGAATGAAAAAATGTGTCTATAATGCACCAATAAAATTGAAAAGCAAGAAAAATCTTCCCCAAATTACTATGCATGCAGATATAAATGTTTATTACCTTTATTCTCTAATGACTGTATGTAATTTTCATAGACTGATGTGGTAGAATGAAGACATTAAACCAATCTAAAAGTTTAGACAGAAAGCTGAGCTACAGCAGTTAACATTTCACCAAGCAGCAGCTAGTCTGCTTTTATTGCTCTTCATTGCCCCAGTTTGAGACAAAATGCAGATTCATATTCATATCTTGAAACTGTAGTAGTTTTTGTAGGTAGTGTAGTAGTTTTTACAAGTTCCCAGTATGCAGGAGTTAAGATAACTCAAAATTATGCTGTTTATTGAATGCATGGTACCTCAAGCTCACGTGTTATCAAGGGTAGGTGTGATAAAATGTAGGAATTCCTGATGTAAGATGCATGTAGATAAAAACAGGTGAGAGTTTGTTATTAAGTCTGAAGAATCTATCCTCAAAAAACACAGCTACATTTTTAAACCCTGAGAATCCTAGCAAAAAGTATGAATGTGCCTTTGCTCACCGTTTCTTCTTTTTATACAGAAAACCAGACCTGCCAGATTTGTTAAGAGTCAATTTCCTCAACTTGCATGCCCAAACCAGAATGTTTTCATTAATTAATTAGTCCTAAAGAAATTTGATTTGAATTTTAATTCACAAAGTAATTAAACAAAATCCACCTCCATTTGGGTTTGACACTGTGAAATTCTTTTTACAAGGCCAGCTGCACTGTATTTTACAATGAGGAGTGCTAACATGGTAAGTAGATATAAATGGACTCACACCTGGTGTGGAAAAAAAAAAAGTTCTTTCACTTTAAAAGGGAGCATTAAAGTTTAATCAAGTCCTGCTATTTTAACAGGAGGACTGTTAAAATAAGGAAGTATGAATTACATGGCTTTAAAGAAATCATGTTTAAAACATATTTGTTTGGCTTGAGGTGACAGGCCACTTTAGTCTGGAATGTTGGCTTCCAAAATGAAAAGAGGGTTCATTGAGCATGACTTCCTTCATGACTTAATGCAGCTTTTACCATGATAATGCTTTCAGTATGTGTAACGATTTCCTCCAGCTAACACATTTTCAGTATAAACGAGCAGAATATATTTCACCCATTTGAAGGAACAGAATGAATATACTGCATTTTGGTAATTATCTCACAGCTGATTTTAAGTCCTATTCAATGACATTGTCATATTATCAAATGCAATTTATAAAGCTTTTAAGCTTGTTGCCAGAAGGAATTCAGCATAATCTAAAATCACCTTTTCTAAATGAAAAATCTTTAATACAGTTCTCTTATCTGAGCTGAAGGAGAGATGAGGTAGAACTAGCAGAAACATCCAGAAAAGAAAGACAAGATTATGTAAGCAAAAGTTAGGAGTCCCTTTTTTTTTTTTTCTTTTAAAGTGATGTTCTTAATATATAAGAATCAATAATGTTCCCTTCACTCTCTGGATCCCAGCAGTGAAAATACCACCTTAGTAGATAACAATTTATACACACTCAGTTGGAATGGGCTGACACCTTTAAACAGAATGTCTGTCTGTCTGTCCCTCTGAGGTCAACAGTCAGGATTATTTTTTTTAAATGTTTTTTTTTTCTGTTAATAAAAGACAACTCTAATCTGCTGCGTATTTGGACTTATTTTTTAAATGTACAAGTGGAAGTTATGCTTTTAGAGTAACATTCAACTTCAAGCAATTTAAATGTCTAAAGGCATGATAGCTACATCTATGCCAGGAAAAACAAATAACTTACATGCTCTTTCTCCTTTGACAGATATCTGAGGTATGCAATGAGCAATGCCATATCATTTTTTGTTGGATCCTACAAATACATAATCCTGAAACACTGATCTTCGCAACACTCAGCAAATACATAAAGCCTTACAGAGAACTTCTGAGCTTCCAAATATTCCTTCTCCATCAATATACCAAAGGCTGCAGCTCTATGAAACATTACTACACTCACATTAATGTCAAAATACCTCAAGAGAAACATGAAAGAAATGAAACTGGCTTGCACTTAACTCAGCTGAAAAGGAAAAAAACTGAAGGAGACTAGCAAGAATATTTAGTCCTTTTCCTATCAGAGGCACCATTGTTGTCATCATTGCCAAGTTAGTATAAAGCTTGGTCCTACTTCTGCTTCCTTCCAAAATTCTGTCTTTCCTTTAACAGAAGTACTGATTTATGCTAAGCATATATTTATATCTCTGTTGACTTACTATAGCTCATTCCTCCCAATGCTGAGTAAGAAAACTCCGTGAAAATCCCAGTGTATATAAAATACTACCTGGAAAAAACAAGCCACTGAAAGCATGTCACACATTTAGTCTCCTGCCCATTACTGTCAAAATTCAATGGTTTTTATCTAACAAGATGTCTCTAAGCAGATCTTAGTGACCATTTCCTTCACAGAGATTCAAACTCTATGGGAAAGTTGGAAGAAACTCCTGAAACAGGCTAAATCGGCAAAATACTCTGCATGACCAATATTTGACTACAAAACTCACTGTTACTGAAGACGAAATGGAAGCCACATCTCACCAGCTTAAGAACTGCAGTAAAAATGTGATTCTGTTTCATTATCTTCTTTAGATTATGAAGGTAGAAAGATAGGTTTCCATGCAAAACAGATTTTAACTTAGATTCGAAAGAAACAGCTTGTTTACTGTAATGTATGTATTTTTCAGTTATTATTTTCAGTAGCTTCATAAAAGTGTAATAAACTTGCAAAAGCAGACAGTTGGTGACACATAGAAAGATAACCAAGAAAAGATGAGTGATGGAGAAAAGGCAGCGAGGCAGTGAGAGACTCGAGTTTGAAATGCCTGCATGGGTGACATGTAGACATCTGGCCACTGACAGTGCTGTCAGCTGTAGTGGTGACTTGGGACTCTCACTGGGGGCAATGCCTTGTCTCACAAAAAATAAAAAAAATAAATTTAAATACACAAATAAATAAATAATAATTAAAAGACACATGCACACACACAAGGCCACAGAATATCACAGGGAAGGGAGAGAAATTGTCTCACTATAACTCCTCTTGGGTATGTCTGGTCCATGTGGCATTCTTGAAAGGATGGCTCAGAGGCTGAATACTCTAATGTTTAAACAAATACTTTGAAGTTCTCAGTCTTATATAAGTAATATTTGTTGGCAGAAAGATACGAACCTCAGTCTTCCACGTGTCCACTGAACACACAAACCACTGGACTGTAGATTCAGACTCCTTCTGTAAGTGGCCCCACATCATTTTTATAGATAATATGAGCTCTTCACCGTATGAGATAGAGACAGACAGTTGCATCAGAATTGGGTTCATCTGGAGATGTGGGGAAGTGGATTAGGTTCTGAGAGATGTTTACTGGCAAAAGATTCCCTCCCAGATGCCAGCCTGACATAGAACTCCGATAAATATTAACTTCTTTCTGGCCAGATCCTCTAGAGATACTTATAACCTGTCATTTTCCAATACATTACTGTATTTAGCTTAATTTTTTTTAAAAAAAAATCCTTTCTTAGTCAACAGACTTCCAGCTACATTAATTAATGAGCATGAATACTTTGAAGGTATGTTTGGAGTGTCTATTTTGAATGTTAAGCCTTCTATTCTTAATTATCTGCCACCTAAGATTTACTTACATGTCAGAAGTACTTCCTAGTCAATAACATGAAGGTCTCAGATGCTCCTAAGTTACTAACTTTCTGACAGGAAGTAAAATTATCTCACACAAAGGTACTTTAGACTCCAAGCAATACTATACTTGTTGTTAGAAATGACAGATCTTAACACCTTAACTAAAGAATTACAGAAAATTTACACATTGACTTAGCTCAAAAATATCATTATGCATTTAGCAGTCTTTGGAAAACCTCACTGGTGTGATGGATTACCAGTAGCTTGACACCATCAAAAACAAATTTTGCTGAATTATTACTTCATTCTTTTCCTTCAAAGAGGAATATATGGGAAGCTTTTCTTTCTTGCTTTTTCTTGAGCCTCACAGTTTCATTATCAGTGAGTCCTAACTCATCATTCACTGTAAGGGGAAAAACCCCTTTGACTTTGGTGGCAGTGGGATTGGCCCTAATGATGATAAAATGTACTCCTGGAGCTACTTCATTGTGTGTGTGACTAGTTACTACTTGTCTTCAAAAACTTACATTATTCTGCCTTAGCAGTCAGATAAAGTAGGATACTGTTAATACCTACAGGATAAATTTTATTCCTATTGGGTACTTCAAATAAGCTAAAATTCCCTACTTAAAAAATAAAAAACCAAAATCCCAAATAACCAGTTCCACAAGTAATATACCTTTTAATGCTTAATTACTTGTTGATTGATTAGATATTTTGACAGAACAATTTCACATCAAAATTAAAACATGACATCAATATGTGAGTTTTTAAGAGGGAAACATGAAGAAAAATCGTTAAATCAAAAATCACATCTACCAAACAACAAATTATGCAAATAAAAGAGTAGAAAAAAAGAAGACTGGGAGCTCTTAACAGTATGTTTCTTCTCTGAAAAGCATAGAATATATTATACTTTACATATTATGTACATGAAAAGCACAGTCACAGATACCAGAAAAATACACAGTAATAGACAAAATACAGTACTCAACGTATTCAGTAGTGAACCCACTATATTGAGGTACAGTGTTTTCTAAGCTTGTACTCATATAAATTAGCAAGGCTTACGACCACTCAAAGCTAATTTGAATTGTTATTTGCAGCTTTGATTGCCAAACCCTCTGCACAAAACTAGTGATAGAATTCTGCTTTCATTATCTTGTTACTGCTGATAGTAAATTAAACACTCAACATAGAATGATTTTCCTCTATTAAGACAAAACAGTGACATACTGATTAAATTTAAACTGTCAGATCTTATTTCATTTGTCACTATTATTCTCACAGCAGAGTATAACAAGTCATTTTCTTTTCAGGTACTTTCATCTAAACTTTTGTCATCATTGAAAGATGGCAACAGCTGAACTGATATTTTAAAAATATTATACTTATTTTGCAACAGCTTAAGGAGTGTCATGACGTTCAGGTTTTGGATCACTAAAAGTGATGTGAATAGCTTTAAAGATGATAGTGGGATTGATGAATTGTCCAATCAATCCAGAGAAAAGTCTCTTCTCTAGCAGGCTTGGGCCAAACATTATATATGGTTATTCATCTGAACAAACTTTACATTAAAGATCAAAGGAAAGATAAAGAACATGGAAAATAATAGATCTGTGTCAGTTGATTAATTTGTGTTTATTTCTTTTTTCCTGTAATCTCCTTTCAATTATTTGAGTTCAATGGAGAAGCTTGATTGACTGATTAAAATTTACTCAATTTAGCTATAAATAATTAACAAAACAAATTGCAAACATGCAGAAAAAATAGATTTTCACTGCAGCAGAATTTCATAGACTTTAAAGACATCGTATAATTTTAGCATATCAAGTGTAGATATTTTAAAATTGATTTTTAAAGGCAGTAACACTGCCTATTTTTGTTAATGTTCTTTAAAGTTCATTTGATGATATGTAATGTTAGCTGCTTGCTAACATCAAAGAGAAAATCATACTGAAAATGAAGTTGCACAACATAGCATATTTTTAGCTTATATCTACTTGTACCAAATAAGCACATTCTATCCCATAACATCCTTTAAGAATGTATATAATAATGTATCCATCATATAGAATATAGATTGCCGAAACTCTTATTTAACTGTCAAGAACAATTGCTTTTTTTGGTGTTTGTTTTTCCTCTTTACACAAAGCTCTTTTCTTGGGGAAATATTTGGAGACATTGTCAGTGATTTGCAAGACAAAAGCAGAAGGCATTAACCTTAGTCTACACGTGTAAAAGTAATTACAGAGTTACAGTAGAAAACAGTAGAAATGGGACAAACATTCATTTCCTATCATTGATACCAATATCCATATGAACTCCACACATTTTCAAGCTATTTTTGGCTCCTATTCAATTATTCATGAGGAATTTGGTATTATTTATACTATTTGTGTTACATGTTACTTGTATTGCTCTAGGAGCTAGTGATCTCAAGCAAATACCACAGTATGATATGGCAGGCAATCTAAAGAACAACCACGTGTAATTACTGCTTTTACTAACTAAAAGATGCTCAAGACGCTCAGAGTATTGCAGACACCAGTCCTACTCCACCTGTGCTGCATAAGGAATATGTCCTTCTAAAAAGTCAATTGAACCTACTCAAAGGTAGCTCCAAAAGGACAAAACCCTTACTTTCTCCTTTGAACTCGGAAGAAACAGGAGCAGAAACTGAATGACACAAAGTGTGTGCAATCACTTTAATTCATGAGCAAAGAATTTAGTCTCCCACCCCTCAAGATATAAAGCTTCCCTGTGATTGCTAAATTTGTAGACACTTACCAGCCTCAGATAAAGCACACATATATTTTTTCATTTTATCACGTTTAACTTTTACGAATTAGCTACATGAGTCATGATGTAATTTTCTATCAGAGGTAAAGACAGTCTATCCTGTGCCTCTATTCTTAAGGTAAAATATATGGAAAATATAATTATATTTAAAGTACAAGATATATAGAAATTATTGTGCTTACCAGTCAGATTTTGATGCATCACAGATGGTCTGGGTCTGTTTGACCTGTTTTTTTGGTGATACTGAATAATGCTGAATGTTTTTAACACCACCAAAGAAAATGGAACATAAAGTAAAAGTAAAGCATGCCACTGCTTTCTTAAGTGCCAGCATCTGGTGTTACAGGAGTTAAGAAATGAACTTGTGCAAAAAGGAGTAAGAAAGGGGGTTAAGTTTGTTCTTTGAACACACTCACATACATACAGGAGGCAAAAAAATCATAAAATATCTGTGTGCTTATACGACTGTTTAGTGTGCATTGTCATTTGTAAGCAGAGAAACATTTGTATCTGCAGATGGGTTTTGTACATGCCTATTGGGGTGCCAGATGTCTTGGATTACCAAATCACTCTCACACACAGTTTATAGAAATATCAAGGGTTACAGGAGATCTTCATCCCTACTTCAAAGGGATGTTTGAATCCACAGTTTGGAAATCCGTTTAAATTATTGGCTTTTGTAGATCACCATGAAATAGTGATGACTTTTTCTAACTATTTTTATCTTCTGTATAGTTTCTCTGTCACATCAGACCTATACACATTTTTCACCTTCTAACTACTTCATAACAAAATGAATGAGGCTACACTGATGACTCATGTATTAAATTACTGTAAAACACATTTGCAGAAGACACCTACAGATAGAATCTAATGGTTTATTACTTAAGAATTTTTTGTGGTTTTTTATTTTGTTTTCAGACGAGACAGGTATTTTTTAATTAAATCATACTGTTTGTATCATCTGTACTTGAGATATTTCTCGGTTCCAAATCTAATTCTGTGCAGGTTAATATTCTGTTCACTAGCTTTAATAAGATCAAGCTCAAAGGTTTTGTTTAATGCCAAAGCTTAGTGGACTACTTTCATTTTTCTCATGTATTATTAGAGGATATCTTAACACTAAATAAAGCAATGGGAATTTAGTAATTTATTTCATTGGGACTAGGTATTATTTGGAACTGGTGATCAACAAACTGATCTTTTTTTCAATTTATTTCCCTACGCTGAGAAGAAAATGTAAGGGTACGCTTCACTAATTAATTTAACAAAGTTAAGGACACTATATTGTGTTACTTTATTTAAAGTTTAAGATACAAAGTTAAGCCTGTTTGTCATCTCAACAGAAAGGTTCTGTTGAGGAATGGGTTTGGTAAGAAGCAAAACAAATTCAAAAAAGAAGAGAAATGGGTACCTTTAAACAGGTATAAAAGTTTCATCCAATGAAGACAATGTTCTGGATTAAATCTGGGACATAATCTAAGTAATAAAGAAGCACTAGGGACATTGCAAATAATAAGGCAGTGACATTGTTCTTGAATGTACACATAAGGATCCTATAAAGTTCTTTAATTTCTGTACCAAAAAAAGTTTCATTGTATATGTTTTCTTAAGCCCAGTGAGGCAAATGAAACAACTGGCAATCTCCAAACTTCTTGGCAATTGGCATCAAGATTATTTCTGAAGTCCTATGTCCAGATCCTATGGAAATTAAGTAATGCAAAGTGGCCAACATTCTTCAAAAATGTCTTCACTTAGTATTCATCAAGAAATGGCATAATGTTACCAGTGTTACTACCTGTGCCCTGATTCTGTCTACAGACGCAGCAAACAACAGGTATTTATTAAAACTAGTATCTGTGGAGTATACATCACTCGAAGAGGTTCCCATAGCTGTCACGAGGAATTTGGAATTCAGTATAATTTATACATGATTTCTGTTTTTAATCTATAATTTCAGTTTGGTTATCTGAGATTTGCAAAAAAGTGTCATATAAGAAAAAAAAAAGACATACTGCTCAAACAAATCCATTAACAAAATGGAAATTTTTTGAAAAACCCTCATAAGGATAAAAATGTAAGCTGTCTGTTGACTTTCCATACATTAATCAGTGTATTATCAGTACATTAATAAAATCCTGGCCAACAGAAAATCCTGGCCAACAGGTATCAAATGCAGAAGCGCCAGTGACTTAACTAGAGCAGGATCCAGACCTATTCTTGTAAATATTCACCTGCTTAGGAATCTCACCCTTCCTTAAATGAGTTTGTGTTCAATACTGTATTCAGATTTAATAAAATGAAGGGGGGAGGGGGGTGCAAAGTAGCTCATTGTGTACAAAAAAAACCCAAAATAATGTGAGGTCAAAACCTCTGTCAGATTTTTGCAAAATTAAATTTTGTCCATTTTAAGGGGAAGAATCAAAAATTTTCACGAGTCATATTCATTATCATAAAAAACGAATGTAATTTCTAGACATACCAAAGGAAGATTATAATAATTTCAGTTATATACATGCTATGACAGTATTAAATTCATCAATTTACAGCACTTAGGCTCTTATCACAAATGACACAAGCCACTAGAAAATCACATTACTCTGTTACAATTCTTTGAAATTACTGATCAATCAGAAGATAAATAGAATGCAGATAATACTGTTTGCTTTTCTATGACAGTATTGTCACATAAGTCAATGTGTGATCTTATAAAACTAACAAAAAACGCCCCTATTTTTAAGTGAAATATTTCTGGAGAATAAGATAATGTTGTAATAAAGTTGAGAAATAAATGCAATAGCCCCTTTTAAGGACGTAATGGAATTTTCACATCCATGTATCTCTCTAACAGCACTCAGTCTTAATGATACCACTATCTACTTTGTAGAGATGTATATAAAATTAATGGGAACTATAAAATCTCTCTCTTGATTTCTTCTATCTCAAGAATCTCTGTTGACAATGCCAAAGAATCATACAATCATAGAACCATAGAATAGTTTGCGTTGGAAGGGACCTTTTGAGGTCATCTACTCCAATTCCCCAGCAATGAGCAGGGACATCTTACAGAATCATAGAATCATTTATGTTGGAAAAGACCTTTGAGATCATCAAGCCAAACCATTCACCCAGGACTGCCAGATCCATCACTAAACTAAGTCCCTAAGCACCACATCTATGTATTTTTTAAAAACCTCCAGGGATGGCGATTCCACCACCTCCCTGCACAGCCTGTTCCAATGCTTGACCACACATTCAGTGAAGAATTTTTTTCTAATATCCAATCTAAACCTCACCTGGTGTAACTTGAGGTCATTTCCTCTTGTCATATTGCTAGTTATCTGGGAGAAGACACCTACCCCCACCTGCCCACAGCCTCCTTTCAGGTAATTGTAGAAAGAAATGAGGTCCCCCCTGAGCCTCCTCCTCTTCAGGTAAACAACCCCAGTTCCCTCAGCTGCTCCTCATAAGACTTCTTCTCCAGACACTTCACCAGCATCATTGCCCTTC
>JAVJGI010000001.1:29719800-29761624 GCA_035590275.1 Ibycter americanus
TAGTTCTGACTTCTAAACTCTTTTGAGTTGGGTTCATTTCTCCTGCCGGTTTACTTTTAAACCAGCACAGTCACTTTCTTGTTTTCCTACTCAGCATGTATCATGGGGTTCTTTCAAGCCATATTTAAAATCATATTTAAAATGCATGGGAGCTAAGAAGTGATATACTTTTGTCTCTCCTATTTCATATGACAAAAACATAAGCTATGGAACTTCAGAGGGGGAAGCAGGAAAAACTGAACTGCATCTTTTTTTCTTCTCCTTTCATTTAGACTTCTTCTGTTCATTTAAACTCAAGTTCAGCTTTGCTTGAGAGTTAAGAAGAAAATGATACCTGTTTTGGAAAATGTTTTGTGATGCTTGGAAAGCTAAGACCACTCTTTCGGTGATCCACATTTTCAGTTTCTCTTACATAGGCTTCTACTGTTTTTTGTCCATTAGTATTTTTCTGTTTTCTTCCTTGTCAATGAATAAAATAAGATGAAATCATCAGTATGCATACCAGAATTTAATAACAATTGATGATATTTTAATTTTCTGCACTGGAAAAAAAAAAAAAAAAAAAGAGAAAGAATTATATTCATGCTATGGTTGTTGAAATCTCTAAAACTAAGAATACTTGCATAGCATAAGTAAATTGTGCTATGTACTGTTTTGCACTTTTATACTGTGCGTTTGGAAGATCTGGATAGGCCATAGGTTAATGGGTAGATCCCTATATGTTAAACGTTGTGTTTAGAGACAAAAAATAAGCATTTTTTAACTACAGGTATTTAATTTCACACTGAATTGGCACTTTGAATTCAGGAGACAAGCAAAGTGTCAGAAGGTACCTGAGCAAGTTCAGTATAATATTGTCTGCATGTTATGTTTAAAATATTCATTCCTAGAGTAAATTAATCAACTCTCTTGAAACATAAGTTATTAAAAATGCACTTCAGCCTATGTTAATGTTGCTACCTGTAATAATGTTCTTTGCTGTTTATATTCTTCTCTATCCTATGTCCACAGAAATTTCTTCACTGACACTATGGTGGACTCTGTTTTAATACTTATTTACAAGAAACATATTTTTTCAAATATGCGTTTTATTAAAAGTCTGCTACCTGCCTCCCAAAATTCCCTCTGTTTCTTGTTCCGATCGATCACTTTTATAGTTACTTGAAAAGACACTTTAAAATAATTTTAATACTGACATACTTATTCTATACTAAATGTTCAAAGAAAAGAAACAGAAACAAAGAAGAGCAAGGGTCGCAGTTCTCTATATGAAATAGGAGAAGTAAAAAGGCTGGGAAAAATTAAGGCATTACTATGACTTCTTTGGGGAATAATTACAGGGTCATCTATAGCAGTCTTCCTTAAGGAACTAAGTTTACACAGTTTGACCAGCGTAAATGGATTCATGTATTGCTATAAATAAGGTAATGATTACTTTTAGTACAATGTACCTAACAGATTTACAAGCAGGTATATTTTTTTTCTTTTTTTTTTTCTGTTAATTTTGAATTTCAGAAGTGGGATTACTTGAGAGCTTTTGGCAGCAAGCATGCCATACTTAGAGTTTGAAATGTGAGCACTGTAAGCTCAGTAAGCGGCTGATGATGTTTTCTGTTAACAGACCAAGCTTTCTGGGAAGTCTTATACTGTAAAGAAGGAGCCAGGAATGGAAAAAACCCAAAGTTTATAAAGAAAGTAATTATGATAGTACTGTAAAGACCTGAAAAAGGAAAAAAAAACACCCCACCATTCTACTCCTACATATGCATTCTACAACAGCATCCTGCCAGGCTGTTATTGTTGCTTGATTATTGTTTGATTATGCTTTTATTTTCAGGGACAATAAACAGAAATACAGACAGTTCTCCTTTATGCTAAGCTCCTTTTTCCTTAGATTTTCATAAGTGTGGAAGTGCCATTAGGATTCCACAATCATTCTAACCCTGCTTGTCGAATAAATTCTGCTAGCAGACTGGGAATGAAAACCTAACTGTGCACACTATATTGTACTGCAGGAATTACCTGGATTGTCAGGTATCAATATTTTGAATTTACCTTACAGTGGGGGAAGGAATTAGATATCCCATTGAATTGTGTTATTCTGAATTCTATTACTTATATTGAAAGGGCACCTGGAAGAAGAACAGAAACAAAACACTCCTGAAACTATCCTTATTTACTCGGGAAGCTTTAGTTTCATGCCTTAAAGTCTGTGAGCAATTAGGATAAAAGGCACTGAGAGCCAGCTTTCTTTACTTGTTTACAGAATTAAGTGCCATGAAAGTATAATTAATTTGGTAGAATGTGTATATAGTGAGAATATCATCTTATCTTCCTGTGAGAAGGGGGAACACAGCTTTGGCACTCAGACTCTTTATTAATGTTAAGGATGTAGTAAATCCTATATCTGTAAATAAAACCAAGCAAAACCAAAACAAAATACAAAATATAACTAATTCTAAAATATAATTAATTTTTAATATAAATGCTGATGAATACCTTAATAGATATTTGCATTAATGCATTTTACATGCAGATTTAAAATGACATCTAATTTCAGCATTACGTGGCAGTTCAAATTGATTCTACTGTAACTATTAATTATAAAAAAAACCCAATAAAAATTCTATAAACAATCATGATAGTATTCAGTTAATGTTTATGCAATCTTTCTCATTAGCAAAGTAAGTAATGATTATTGCATTTTGGCTAACATGAAAACAATGGACACTACACTCTGTAGTTTCAAGATGTTTTAGTGAGTGAGTGAACTCACTATTTTGTAAAATTTGCCTTGACTGACTGGGATTTTACTGTGTTTTGCACTATGTCTGTTCCTAGCATAACAGGAATCTCAGGTTCTTGGAAGAGAAATGCGAAGTCCTGCACCTGGGATTTGATAACTTCATGCTCCAGGAGAGGCTGGTGACCAACCAGTTGGAAAGTAACTTTGCAGAAAAAGACCTAGCAGTTCTGATGGACAACGAGCTGAACATGAGCCAGCAATGAGCACTTGCAGGAAAAAAAAAAAAAAAAAAAAAAAAGCCACCAGCCTACAGCTGCATCAGGAAGATGGTTGTCCAGCAGGTGGAGTGTGTTGATCCTTTTCCTGTAACCAGCATGGGCAAAATATGTCTGGAGTGCCGAGTCCAGGACTGGGCTCCTCAGTACAAGGGAAACATAGATGTACTGGAGCAAGTACAGCCAGGGGTCAGAGACCACAAAGATTACTTAGGGGACTGAAGCATCTGTCATAGAGGAAATGATGAGAGAGCTGGGACTGTTTGGCCTGGAGAAGAAACCTCAGAGAAAACATATAAAATTGTATAAATATTTGATGGAAAGGAGTAAGGAAGATAGAGCCTCTGCTCAGTGTGCCCAGTGATGGGAAAAAGCAATGGACACAATTTTTTTTCAGGTTCTACTGAAATATAGGAATTTCAATTTAAACATTTAAAAAAAAAACAACCAAAACCCAACAAAACAAAGCACAGCAAAACCCCAAACCCTGCTCAAGCAAAACAAAACAAATCTTTTTTTTAACAGTAAGGATGTTTGTAGAGGGTTAATCAACATTGATAATATACAGTTGTGGGCTTGCTTCTGGGGTGGTGGATTGGCTGATGTGGATAACATACAGCTTGTGGCTTGTTTGGGTTAAGTAGCTAAATAGCACTGAGGAGCCCAGAAGAGGAGGAGCATTGGTGGAAGGGAGCACTGGGTGAAGAGAGAGAGGAGTCTGGATGAAGAAGAGCCCAGGGATGTAGGAGAGGCCCTGGGACAAGCTGAGAGAAGAAGGGGGCCTGAATGAGGAGAGGCTGGCTGGAGGAGAAGCCAGGAACCTGCAAGAAGCAGGGTGGACTGGCCTGAAGAGGATGAAGAAACAGCACAGACGGTAGATGAGCTTTTGGAACCTTGTGTGGGAAAGCCTTGTTGCAGCGGGCTAGTTTTGTAGTGCTGCAACACCACAACAAGTTCAAGGGAAGGTTTTACTTTACTAACTGAAGAAGAGATTGAATCTGTATATATAGTATATGTGTGTGTGTGCCTGTGCAGGAAACCAGCTACTCCAATTGAATAGTGTATCAGAAGAGTGTCTGTGTGTTTCTTTACCCAGTATATCATTCTCATTCACTGTGCGCGGTATGTTTTAACAGCTTTCTACTATCAAATATCACAGTGGTAAACAAATACAAAAGGTGAGGAAAAAAAATAGTCCCTTAGGCTAAACTATTTTGATCCTAGCACCAACTGAACTATACAGAGACGCTTTTCACTCCAGTGCACAGATGAACAAGATCATTTAACCAGTTTTGATAAAGGTCTCTTTACTGCTTACTAGGTAACTTCTTTTATTCTTTTCCAGTTGTATTGGCTATAATGAAGGGGATGAAATGCAATGATATCTTTCCAAATATGTTATTGAAATGTAGGGAAAGTTCTTCAGAAACAAAGGTATCAAACCTAAAGTCCTTGCCTTTTCACAGGGAGCTATACAGATCATCATACAAGGAGCATCAGAATCCAGTCCACTTAGAAGTCCTTCAGTACTTCTGGTTTTATCGGGGGAGGGGTGAATTATTTTTGTCCTCAGAATGATTAGTATTGAATTAGGTTAAGTTCTTGAAAAATAGGATTCTCCTTTATTGTGCTGCAGACAGTCCTTTTAGAAAGTGAAAAAATGCAACTTCTAGAGGTCCGAACAAAGAAACATCAATGAGTCTGACATAATTCACTCAGCAATTTCTCTATATTCTCCACAGAAACAATGTACACATAACTAATGTATAACTTGTATAATATGAGGACACTTCAATCACATGCTTTGGTAACACAAAATCTAAAGAAATTTGAAGTTAAATATTAAATCCAATCTTTGAATGACTAAGGATTTGCTTTAAATAGGTGTTGTCCAGGAGCAGAAATAATACCTTAATCAAATTATTTTGATTATGGATATGGATGTATACATTTATAGATTAAGTCCCATTAGGGACCTAAGTTTAAATAGAGATTAATTTCACAAATTTTTTTAGAAAAGCTAATCCAAAGAGAAACACATCTGGTATGTTGCAAAGCAATCATAAACTGTTATCACTTAATTCTCACTAACCTAGATGAATTTATAAATCTTTCCGCTAGTTTATTATACAAAACAATGTAAATGAGAGAAGATGCTTATTTTGGGTTTATCAAGACTTTTGATACAATCTCTCATAGTATGCTATAGCAAATTTGGTGAGATTTCCAGCTGTGTGTCTTGGATGGGTCTTTGACTCAAGTTATGGGTGGCTTTGTCTCTGGCCCTTGTTGGTCCTATTGTGCTTCTTGGCTGGACCTGTATCTCATTAACTTGGCTTCTCTGGTGCTTTCTATGGAAGTTGACATTGTCACCAGCTTGGCCCTGGTTAGGTACTGTGAGACTGTGCCTTTGTTGGAAGAGCCTGTGCTGGGGTACATGTTGGTGCCTTAGCTCATCTTCCCTTCCAGAGCAGCCCCACTCCCTGGCAGCAACCTGGGGGGTGGGGGAAGTCCTGGGAGAAAGAAGAGCAATAGCCTGGGGAATCAGAGCTCTTTGCTGCCCAGAGAGTCAACTTGTTGAATGATATCTCAAGTAGTTACCACATTTTTACCCAAGAATCCATCGGTATTTAGAGTTTTGTGGTTATTTCTTTAGAAAGATAATGGATTACATAGCTCAACCATTTTTAATTATAAAGAACATAGTATAAAGAACCAAGAGAATCACATAAGATGAGACAGGTTATTTTACTTGGTGTCTTAAGGTGCATTTTCATTAGTGTTTTTTTTCTGTCTAGCGTGCTGACCAAAATGCTGTCCCTCAGCTTTCTTAGAGTCATGTAAGAAAGCTTCTTTGTCTGCTTCTGAGTATTTTTATATCTGCTCATAACAGAATTTCTCTATAAATATTTCCTAGGCTTCTGTGCTTACATTCAAACCAAGCTGCAGTCCTATCTCATGATACAAGTGAGTTGATTTCTGGTTTTGCATTTTTATTTTTGGTAGTGATGCCTTTTGTTTTAATTATGCCCTCTAAAAAGAAGCTTTACTGTTCTTTTAACATTTTCTGAAGACAAGAAATGCATCATGTGTGCTTTACCCATCCTCCAATCTACTATTATGTTCCAGAGTAAGAACTCCTCTTTGAAAACACATTGGTGAAAATATTCCTTGCCCTTTAAGCAAGAGAGGGGAAAGACTCCTCTGAAAAATGCAGAAAGTCAAAGAAACAAATGTTAAACTGTTCAGCACTGAGCAAGAAGAAAGATAATTGTATCTTCATGTAGCTGGGGGAGGGGGAGAAAATACATCCCACAGATTTTTCAGACAATTAAAAGGTAATTGAAAATCAGTACATGTTCTGAAGTGAAGGTATAGTATATGTCCTGTGAAAATTAATACCTGATAATCAGGCAATTGAATCTTTCCCAAACAGAATTAGTAGCTAATTTACGTTCCTACTCAGCTTTTTTTCATTGTGCAAATCAAACATGAAATCATATTTTTAAGCTAATGTATAAGTATACCTGAATAAATTACAATAAAAGTGACTTTCAAGTCAATCAATTGTAAGGCTTATTTTTACAACTTTATTTTTTCCCCTACATTAAAAAGTCATGATCTCATTAGACACTGAAAGAGGGAAAAGGCCTTCTGAAAAATACAGGAAGTTAAACAGCCAAATAATTTATAAAATACAGAGGGAAAACATGTCTTTTCCTGGTGATAAATCAGTATACAAGCTTTTAAAGCGTTCTTTGATCTGATCAAAAGAGATGGGTGTTTCTAATATTTCTGTTCAAATTCTCAAGTGACAAGAAGGGCAATTAGGGAAGTTGCATGATTTATTGCTTCAGGGGTGTAGACAAAACAGTTCAAACAAAATAAAACCCATGAAACTGAAAATACCTCATTACTTGAGGTAGACAGAACTATGCTCAAGTTGCATAGTTCTGTCTTGCCCATTTTGAACTGTATTAAGGGGCTAAGGAGAAATAAATTTAGCAATATGTACTGCAACTTTCCATCTTTTCCTCTTGTTCATAACATTATTGAGACTTCCTAACTAAACATATTCTTGTTGCAGAAAGAATCTTAAGACAAGTTCATATATGTGAACATGTATTAGCAGAGTGTGTAGCCGATGGTGTACCTCAAGTATAACTGTGAAGGTTACCTTGGAGGAAATAAAGGAGAGAGAGAAAGAAAGAAAGAATAGAAAGAGAAAAATGCCCATAGGAAAAGGAAAGAGCAATGATGGGAGGGAAGGAACCCAAATAAGCATCTTCCCCTCGGGGTTCCTCCAAGAGCAGGAGGTGCCAATGATGAAGATGATTTTCACCATGCTTTTTTTCTTATTATTATTCTCTTTTCAGTGGGAGCTGCTCAAACTCCCCATTGGTTATTCCTGTTTCTGATGCCATTAGAACTGTTTGGAACATAAGTGTTGCATATTTATTGGCTGTTAAGTCCCTGTTCACCTATATTACTGGATATTATTTGTGAGGAATTTCAGTGACTACTATCTACTTTATTGTGCACTATGCTTGCTTTTCTCAAGTACAAACTAAAATCTTCAAAACAAAAAATGAAGAGGGATGAAGAGGGGTGAGTCTCATGCCAGTGGTAGTTGCTTCCAATGAGAACCTGCCATGGCAATAATATTAAGGTTTTGCAGGTGCAAACCCCTAAGACCAACAGCACAAGAATAGCAGCATGAGAACACATGGGAATATGACCACACAGGCTCTGGAAGAACACTGCATCAACAGCTTAGGTGAAAAGTTACAGAGCTGTAAATAGCAAGCCTTCAGCATTATTGAGACTAAGGCACCTCAAGCACTGTACAAACATACACTTTGTCTTTTTATTAAATTTTCAAAGACACTTTTGTATTAGTTGGCTGCCAATGTTATGTGTGGTGTTGTTGAAGTGGTTATAAAAACTGTAGAAACTGAAAAAGTATATTTTAAGCTTTCACTATAAATACATGAGGCTCCCACACACACCCCAGGCATTTTTTAAGTTAGCCACAGCATACAGAGCATACATAACGTTGGTTTAATTTCTGTAATAGCTAAGAAATATAAAAAGAAACTGATCTTTTAGCAGCTGGAATTTATGTTCCACTGAAGAAAAAAATTAGAATTGAAATATTAAAAGCGGAATCAGTAAAGCTGCATTGTAGCTTAAAACCATTATATCACCAGATTAAACTGGTTTAATCAGGAGAGTTTAGGCAGGAAAGTTTGCAAATATTGAAATTGAAACATTGTATGGTTGTGCAAATAACACATTTACAAATACTCAGTAAGAAAGGTGGAACCTCTTCACACTGCAAAAATACAGTAAACAACATAGATATACAGTATGTCTTTTTTTCTTAATAAGAGCTTGTCAGTGAACCCCCAATGATATTTTGTCATGCTTCAATGAAGAACATCTTACCCACTGTTTAACCCTATTTAATCAAATGCTTATCACATCCTATAGAACTAGAGTTCTGCACTTTCGCCATGACTTGCCTTAACAAGAACAAACAAAAATGTAAAACCTCTCTGAAATTACATCATTTTCTCCTGAACCCATTAAATTTATCTTCTTGAAATAGTCCATTGTCAAAGTGATGAAAAAGTATTCCCTTCTAATCGGGTCCTCTTTTCAAATGTACACATGTGAATAACCTAGAGAAGATCACAGGAATAATTTATTAATCATATCCTCATAAACCAAGTGAAAAATATGGCCCTCATGAAACTTAGAAAATGTCAAAAGTTGGGTGTTTGGGTTTTGGTTTGGGGTTTTTTTTCATTTTCAAAGTTAATACATAAGACTTGAAGTTTTTTGTAAGAGGACATAATAGAGTACATATTCAGATAGCAAAGATTTTCAGTCTTTTCTGTCAATAAGTTAATTTTAAATGTAAATTAAAAATTATTCATATCAAATTCATAAGAAAAAGGAAAGAAACACTAAAGAAAAAGCAGGAAAAATTAGAAAAATATGAAAATACAAATAAAATAGAAAAATACAGAAATAATTCATGGAAAAAGAAAGTTAATGCTTTAGTCAACAAAATGTTTTCAATAAAAAGATCTGAAACTACATAAGGACCAGCCTCTTGCTGCTTTCATGATGCCTAAATGAGAGCAGATTCTTTTAAAAAGAAAAATCGAAAGTTAATGTCGTATTGGCATGTATGACCAGAGCTTAGAATGAGTTCACAACAGCAGTTAAATGATTTGCATTCTGCCAGGGCGAAGTGTATCAGTAACTACAGAAAGCACATTTAGTCTTCACAAATCCGTGTCAAAATAGTATTGAACATTCAAGACAGTATTATCTCAAAAGTGAGAAATTAGGTGTTAACAGAAACAATATACAGAGTTAAGTACAGTTGTAGGGAAGCAGCTCGAGTAACCCAGTCATCATTCAAATTCTCTATTTGCAAAGCCCTTTGAACACAAATAGTTCAATTGTACATGCAAGTGTCATATAGACATTTGCCTCTACAAAACAGTTAATTTCTAGAAGGTTATTAACTGGTATCAGTAATATCATATATGATTAACCAATTTTTTTATAGCTTGGCATCATCTAGGGAAGACTTGAAACTCAGTGAAGCTTGGTAGAACCCCATATCCTTCCTCCTTGCTTTCCTCATGCAGTCAACTGGATTAACTTTCCCGCTTTTTCAGACTCTATTTCTTAAATACTCTTACGACAATAAACAAAAATTGAACTGCAAAATATAAGGGGATTTTGGTCACAGGTAGAAACAATTATTTTTATTATAGGAGAAAAAAAAAAAGCTTGTATATATAATGAAAAGCTTGTAAGTTAAGACAAAGTATTAAACCCAGACACAAACAGGTGAGGTTGTTCCAATGATGATGCACTGAGATTGTTTTTTTCCTTAGCTAGGGATCCAGGTGGATCTTCATGTGGATGATTCTGTTTTTTCCAGTTCCACATTGCTATAAATTCATACCACCCAAAAAAAAAGACTTCAATAAAAATTCTTAAGAAAGTATGGACACAGAGCATGCTAATGCATAAAACATAATAAATTATTTTTGTAATTCAATAAGGAAGTTTAATTTTTCAGTAAAATAAATAGACATAAAAACATATTCAATCCCACTTGCCTTCTATCACAGCCCAGTCTATCTTCTTATACCGTTATCTATAGAAATTTATTTTTATCCTTTTTTATGAATCATCCCTTTTCCTTCTTAACTCAATCAGCTTTCAAGGCAGTTTGGGAACTAGCTTCTTTATCACATAGTTAAACCTGCCATGAACACTGACAGTCACTGGTATGTTCCAAAGCAGTATTCTTTGCTTGGGACAGACATCTTGTTTTAGTAGTAGCCATCTGTGTTATTGCTCTAAATAGCACTTCCTAATTTTCTGTCTTTTTCCATGTCATCCATCTCTTTCAACTTGTTTATTGATTTTGTTTATTTGTTTCTTTGTTTTGCATCTTCCAATCAAATGGAAGATTTCCTTTACCAGTTTCAAGGCTCTCAGCTCTGGTTTTCCTTTATCCAATTGATTCTTGCTTGCTATTAAAATGATAACTTCCATGAAGTTGTTCACAGTGCTAGCTTCTGCTGCCCACATACTGAATTTTTTATGAAGTAGCTTAGTCATGCTTCTCAAATATCTCCAGATATTCTTGTTATTCTCTCATTGCTACTACAATTGAAAATACTTCTTTTCATTGACTCTACAGAAAAAATCTTAGACTTTGACCATTACTGCGTCGTGATAGTTGCCCGTGTAGATTTTGTCAGATTATATGGTTTATTTGCCTGTCGGTTTGTATGTAATACTCATAAACTACTTGAGGAAGAGGCTATTTTTAAAAATTGTATTTATAGAACACCTACTGTAATAGGATATGACCAAAGAGTGGGTTTCCTCAATATTTGTGAATAACTGGGGTAGTAATGATTACAAGACAGGTGAGTTTTGTAGGGTTTTTAAAATAGAAATGCATAATACTCAAAGAAGACAATTTTTTATTCACCTATGACAACTGATGTATTAATCTCTCTTGTAAGGCAAAAAATTTTGAGAAAATCAAGATCTATTTGTGGAAAAGATAGGCACAGTCAAACCAGAAAGAATTACAACATCCTTTCTTCATTTTGTCCAAATACTCAGCATCTAGACAAATCACCAACAAACTTGAAAAACATGTTGCCCCTTATATTACCAATCATACGTGTTGCAGTTATGGAGGAGATAACAGAGAAAAAAATAGACTTTCAGGGGTGCATCTTGGGTTTTGTCTTGTTTGATTCAGATACCTTTTGTTTTCCACATATCAGTGTTAAAGAGACCAGTATTCTTTAAGTATCTGACCTATAATGGTTGAGAAATTTTTTTATGCTGCACTATAAACGGAGAAAGCAAGAAGGTCCCACAACAGTTTTAAAGAACCTTTCTTACTAGTGAATATCATTGTTCAAATTAGTATGAATTATGCTCTTTGAAATACCAGAACCGAAATCGTAGTGTTATTGCTCTTGCACCTTTGAAGTAAAAGGCATCATTTCAATGTCTTGAAGATTCTATTTGAAAACATTAATTCAAGGTCACTAAAGGGAAACTTGTATTTTTATTTTATGCTATATGCATTTCAAATAATTGAATAATAGTTTTCAATTGACTTTCTGATAAGGTTAAAACAGCTGATGAAGAAAGAACAAAGCATTTTGTATCCTATTACATTGTATTAAGTCTGATTGTGTCATAATACTGAAAGTTGTACCTCAACAGATGCTCCATGGTATGCAGATCAGTTTAACTACAGTGTAATGATTAAAAAAAGAAACAAAACACAAAACCAACCCAGGGTTTTTTACATGTAATGTTCACTTGGTCTCTTTTCTGGCATTTGTTGGACACAGCTTCCCTAAACCTTCATAACTATCTTTCTTTCTATAAATTATATGCCCTGGAATAATTTAAAACTACTAAAATTGAATTTACAAAGAACATTTTTAAAATATAGATAACGATTTGTTTGTTTTGAAATATATATATTAACAAAACACAAATAAAACTGAAGACATGGATGCCTGAAATAAATTGTGATGAATTGTACAGTTGTTAAATCAGTAACAATGGAACTCCTTTTTTTTCTTTTTTCTCCCAGAATCCTGAAAAATTCCCCAGGGAAAGGGGCACTAGGACAGCAAACTTAGCTATTTGTACTTTATTAATTTATTTAGGGTGCTAAAACAAATCCACTAT
Organism: Ibycter americanus; assembly: GCA_035590275.1. Taxonomy (NCBI): domain Eukaryota; kingdom Metazoa; phylum Chordata; class Aves; order Falconiformes; family Falconidae; genus Ibycter; species Ibycter americanus. Next base: position 29,732,089 of record JAVJGI010000001.1, read on the forward strand.
AATCTAGTTGGCCCTGTATTACAAATTTCTAGCTTGTAATTCAGATATCCGCTCTACTACAAACTTCCTGAATATGCCACAGCAGGCTCTCTGAAATAGTGATTTGCAAGCTTCTTTCTTTCCTCTCACCATTCCCCATCTTTGGAGACTTGGACAAAGTCAAACTATTAGGCTCCCACACTAATGCATTAGAAGAATTGAGCACCTTAAACCAGATCTACCTTAGGGCATACACTTTACAGTGCAGCTGCTGAAAACTGTGAAAAGGTGAAAAAGAAGTTCTGTGGCTTGGGAGAAAGGATTAAACCCCTTTGGAAAATGACACAGAAGAACATTTCATATATGGATCTGAGCCATTTATGGATCTGAACCACATTTACCATATGGATATGGGCCTTTTGAAGATCATGCCACAACCTGAAATACTAAAAAAAGAGCTCTCAGTATTAACAGAAACTCTGGTAGGAATGGCTACACTGTGCAGTGGATCTGGTGTCTACCCAGGATATTATATCCATTGGGGTTCAAGTGCAGATGACTCAGATTTTCATACCTTTCTGCCTGAATTGTTGCTATAATAGTCTAAAGGCAGTGCAATGTTACTGTAGTTGTGCTGATTTCAGCATAGTTGCATGCTCAGTTATGCAGAGCTCAGCATACCTGCGTTTGTAGATCTAGTTTTGATGCAGTTCATCCATCAGTCCATCCAAGGTTCAGGGCTGGCTCAGTATTGATAGTGAAGGCATATAATCACAAACTTATTCCCACCATGTAAATTGGAGGAGTACAGAGCATCATGGGGGTGGGAGTAATGTAGCCATTATAACAGCACAGGCAGTCCAGCAGACACATTGCCATTGTCTTTGACATTAACCCACTACCTACACTGAAATGAGCACTACTTTATGTGTTATCAGTGTCACGCCCATCCTTTTTCATAGAAAAAAATTAACATTCCATTTAAAACTGAAAAACAGAGCATCAAAAATAAAAATAAAAGTATGGGAGTGTCTCTAAATGCTTTATGGATGTAAAAATCAAAGAAATTTAACAAATTATATATCATTTTATATACTTAGAATTTAGCTTCTTTAGAAGAGTAGTAGCATACTGAGATTTTGAGATAGCATGTATGCAAACTTTTAAAAGGTCTCAGTGACCTTATTTCAAATATGTGCTTCTTTAGGCATATAAGACATAAAAAACACATTTGAATTAAAGAAATATATGGTAAACATTCCTAAGTAGTTAGTTCTTCACAGAAGATAAGACCAAAAGTTTATTGGAGATACTGGATTTAAACAAAGGTCGAATACATTATAATCTGCAGTTTCAGTTTAGTGATGAAATCAGATTCTTAATTTGTAACTCTTCAGCAATTACCATAGAAACAAACTCATTAAAAAAAGGTCACTACTTCACTGCAAGTTTATCAAAAGCTGGACATGAAGAGAGTGAAAGCTCATTTCTATCAACAGAGATAGTAACAAATCTGAACAATAAAAGCAAAATATTCTTATTTTTATTTATTCTTACTTGCGTCTCTTTTTTGTTAATTGTTGTAGGTTAACCCCCACAGGCAGATAAGCACAACACAGTTGCTTGCATACTCCCCTATTGCTTAAACTTATTAAAGCAAAAGTTGTATGCATGAGAAAAACAATATAAGGAATTCATTCACCACTTCCCATCAGCAGACAGATGTTTAGCCATTTCCAGGAAAGCATGGTTTCATCATGCCTAACAGTTACTTGGGAAGACAAACACCATAACTCTGAACGTTGAGGTGTTTCAGAATAGCTTTGTCCATGACCACAGATGCTTCAGTGTGTCCCTGCTCCTGTGTGGACTTCTCCACTGGTCACAATCCCTTCAACCTGAGTTCACACCAAAATTCCAGCCTGTCCAGTGCAGTAGCACAGGAACAGCAGCAATGCCCTGGCAATCTGCTAGCCCAGGTGCACAGCCGTTGCTGTTATCAAAATTTTCCCAGGCGTAGCACAGTTTATTTTCTAATATTATAAGTGGTACAGCAAAGAGCAAAAGCAGCCATTAACAAGCAGTTGTCTCCAATATAAAATAAGGCAAGCAACCCCCATGGCAAGTATAGGAGCCTGCCAATTAATAGCTGAATATCTATAGCAGCTACAAATTCAGCCTAGCACACTCAAATCTATCATTATTTTAAACCCTTCAAGACTCATATTGGGTGCCAACAAGGACTGTGGTGGGCTAACCTCAGTAGGCAACTAAGCACCACACAGCCATTCACCCACTTCCCCCACAACGGGATGGGGAAGAGAATCAGAAGGGTAAGAGTGAGAAAACTCGTAGACTGAGATAAAGACAGTTTAAAGGGTAAAGCATAAACTGTGCATGCAAGCAAAACAAAATAAGGAATTCATTCAGTACTTCCCATTGACAGGCAGATGTTCAGTCATTTCAGGGGAAGTGGGGCTTCATTACATGTAACAGTTATCTGGGAAAAGAGATGCCATACTTCAGAACATCACCTCCTTCCTCCTTTTTTCCCTTAGCTTTTATTGCTGAGCATGATGTCATATGGTATGGGATCTCACTTTGAATCAGCTGCTCCAGCTGTGTCCCCTCCCAATTTCTTGTGCACTCCCAGAACGCAGGGGCAGTGTGAGAAACAGAGAAGGCCTCGACACTGTGGAAACGCTGTTCAGCAAGAATTAAAGCAGCGTGTTATCAACACTGTTTTGGTCACAAATCAAAAGCATAACACCATACAAGCTGTGATGAACAAAATTAGTTGCATTCCAGCCCAAACTGGTAAAATCATTAATTAACCTCCTGTAGTTATTGCATGCTTATTTCTGATACCACAAAATGTGAAATAATGTAATAAGATAGATTAGAAAATAATACTAGATCTGTCTTTGAATAACCATGTAAAAAATTAATTACATAAAGTTGTTGAAATTCCTTTTAAGGACTTGTTGTCTTCAAAAGAAACAGCTATTTGTATGATCTTAATTGATGATATTACATACTGCTAAGCAGGATTGTATTTCTGCAGTAAACATGGCTTAGAAAAGATACACTGTGTATTGAACTTGAATTATTTTCCACATTGTTGTATGCATATCTTTGGAGCAATTTTTTAACTCTAAATGGAATTAGAATGGCTAATTCAGCCAACGCAACTGAGAGTTAGAAATTTAAAGTGGTATAAACCAGACTGAAATAAGAGATGCTACATAATAGCTTGGCTTTATTTTTTTTCCCCTCATTTATTCCCTCTCAGTGTTTTATTCATACAGTGGCTTTCAGCTTGCATCTTACACTGAAATTTCTTCTAAGATAGAAACAAAGCTTTGTTATACACTCTTAAAACCTGTTACAAGACTAGGAATTTTAGGTAGCAATGTATCAATGTAAATAATAACAATATTTGTGAAAACTGCAATACAATAATACTCCAAGTACAAGTCAAAGTAAAGATTAGAGAGTATTCTCATGTAACCTTTTCAATAATACTTGGTACATTATATTAAGTGATAACAGATACGCTATATAATTAAATTGCCAACATGAACCATTGAGACCAAGGGTAGATTCACAAAGGATAGTTTTAGTACTTCTGGCCGGTGAAATCTATAACCCTAACTTGTGTTTTACATTACTTTTTACAACAGAGAGAGACAGAGAATGAAAATGGAATCTATTAAGGTGGACAGAGAGCAAAAAGAACAAGTTTCATGTTTTTAGGATTTAGAATCATAGAATCATAGAATGGTTTGGGTTGGAAGGGACCTTTAAAGATCATCTAGTTCCAACCCCCTTGTAATAGGCATGGACATCTTCTACTAGGCCAGGTTGCTCAAAGTCACATCCAGCCTGACCTTGAATGCTTCCAGTGATAAGGCATCCACAACATCTCTGGGGAACCTGTTCCAGTGTCTCACCATTCTTCCTTATATCCAAACTAAATCTACCCTCTCTTAGTTCTAAACTGTTACCCCTTTTCCAATAACTACAAGACCTGGTAAAAATATGTCTGTGTCTTTCTTACAAGCCATTAAAACCTTTAAAGGTAAATGCTGAAAGGCTGCAGCAAGGACTTCCCAGAGCCTTCTCTTCTCCAGGCTGAACCACCCCAGCTCTCTCAGCCTTTCTTCACACGACAGGTGTTCCAGCCCTTTCATCAATTTCATGGCCCTCCTCTGGACTTGCTTCAAGAGGTCCATGTCTTTCTTGTGCTCGGGGCACAACAGCTGGGTGCAGTACTCCAGGTGGGGTCTCATGAGAGCAGAGTAGAGGGGAAGAACAAGCTCCCTTGACCTGCTGTCATGCTTCTTTTTATGCAGCCCAGGATACAATTTACTTTCTGGGTTGCAAGTGCACATTGCTGACTCAAATCTAATTTTTCATCTACCAACATCCCCGAGTCCTTCTCTGCAAGGCTGCTCTCAATCCATCCATGTCCTAGTCTGCACTGGCACTGGGGGTTGCCCTGATCCAGGTGGACTATCTTGCACTTGGCCTTGTTGAACTTCGTGATATTCTCATTGGTCCACTCCTCAAGCCTGTCAAGGTCCCTCTGGACGGCGTCCCTTCCTTCTAGCCTATCAACTGCATCACTCAGCTTGGTGCCATCTATAGATTTGTTGAGAGTGTACTTAATCCCCCTGTGTCATTGATGAATATATTGAACAACACTGGTCCCAATGGAGGGACACCACTTACTATTGATCTCCACTTGGACACAGAGACATGGAGTGCAACTCTTTGGTGCACTCATACAGCCAAATCTTACCCATTAAGGACTGCATCCATCAAACCCATGTCTCTCCATTTAGCAGCCAGGATGTTGTATGGGACTGTGTCAAAGCCTTACCAAAGTCAAGATCAAGAGATATTCTTGTGGTATTTTCTATTGTATTCTATTCCATTGTATTCCCTTTTATCATATTGTATCATACTGTATTGTATTGTATTGTATTCTATTCTATTCTATTCCAATTCTATTCTATTTCCTTGTGCCCTTCTTGTAAACTGGAATAATGTTGACTACTTCCAGTCAGTGGGTACCTCCCTAGACTCCCAAGACCTTCGATACATGATCGAGAGGGGTCCTGCTGCAACATTCACTAGATCATTCATTAGTCTGGGACGAATTTCACCAGCTCTCATGGACTTATGAACATTCAACTAAGACAGCTGGTCCCTAACAATTTCCATGTCCACAAATGGAAAGTCATAGTCCTCCAACTCAGAGGACTGGACAGCCCAAGGTCTATCATATGTATTAAAGGCTGAGGTAAAAAAAAAGCATTGAATGCCTGTGTTTTTTCTGCATTCCCCCATGCCAGGGGACCATCTTCATCAAATATCAAGCCAACATTTTCCTTGGCCATCTTCTTACTATTAAAATACTTTACAAACCCTTTGTTGTTGTCTGTCACAACAATAGGTAGTTTAAATTCTGCTTGAGCTTTGGCCTTTCATGTCTTCTCCCTGCATATGTGAACCACAGATCTGTAATCTTCCTGTGAAGACTGACCTTGATTCCAGATCTCATCCAATCTTTTTTTCTCCTGAATTCAAAGAGGAGTTCCCTGTTCAGCCAAACTGGTGTTCTGCTCCACTTTTTTGGCTTGTGACACAATGGGATTGTCTGCTCCAGTGCTTTTAAATGGTGGTTCTTCAGAACTGACCAGCACTCATGGACCCCTAAGCCCTCAAAAGCTGATTCCCACAGGGTACTGCTAAAGATTCTTAGACAACCCTGCCTTGGTGCTCAGGGGTGGGAAGCTGAGAGAGCTTGAGGGTCGCATTGCCTGTTGCAGCGCCTAGGTGAAATGCAATCATGGTGCACTCTGCTTTGGCTGTCCTGCACTGCCAAGACAGTGTTGGAAAGCATTTTCTGCAGGCTACTCTGGTCATGAAATACATCCACCTTGGAAAGCATCAAGGTGTTTATTGGATGCAGAAGAGGTGGATTCTGAGGGGCAGCAGCTGCACTGTGCTGTTGCATGGGTTCAGAGCAGCTGCAGGGCCAGCTGGGCACTTGCTTGTGCTCAGCAGTGTTGACTCCTGAGAAGTGCTGGGTGCAGGAGCCTGCTGGAAGGTGGTGTTGGAGGGCCCTGGAGCTGTGACTGGCCTCTGTGCATGGTCAATCCCCACAGGCCAGCTTTTGCCAGCCAAGGGGTGGTAGTCTGTGGGCCACCTGTGCAGGTTGTAGCACTGCTGCAGGCCCTTTCTGTGGCCATCCTCCTGCATAGGTGCACAGGCAAGCCAAGCACATACTCCTCATGGTTGTCGTCCCCTTGCACTGAGTGCAGCAGCTGCTCCAAAAGCTGCCTGCAGACTGGGCAGACACGACTTGTCCTGGCCCATTGTTAGATGCAGGCAAAGCAGAAGCAGTGCATGCAGAAGGCCATGTAGGCTGCCTTTTTGCTGTCTCCAAGACAGATAGGGCACAGGGAGTCTGCTCCTGCCTCCACCAGACCTGCCTGGGGCAGCTGGCTCGTGCTGCTGTCCCTTGCAGCACAGCCACTTTCCCCCCTGGCTTCCTTGGTGCCCACTGCTATCTATGTCCTGCTAAGAGGGATGTGCAAAGTGTTGGAGTTTGTCTGGTGGGAGAGCACTTGGGTTTGGTCTCAGCCCCCTGTAGGATGCACATGTAGCAGAACCAGTGGAGGCATGGCGTCACAAAGCTGGCCTCCTCTCGTCTCTCCAGACATATGGGACAGCAGTTCTCCAGCTCCATGGCCATGTATTCCAGGTGCCACAGTGGGCTGGGGATGCTGAGCTGCTCCCTCTCACTGTTGCTGCAGCAGAGGGTGTTGTGCAAGAAAAGGCAGAGAGGCCACAACTGTTGCCTGGTCCGGGCAGGGATGGAAGGAATACTCAAGTTCCTCAAGAAGGAAACCCTCTCAGCTCCTGAGGATGAGATTTCCCTGCACAGCTCACCTCTGCTGCTGTAAGCCTGCCTCCTGGGTGCCCCAGCTGCCTGAACCTTGCAGAGCCAGGAACAATCCTTTAACAGCTCTGGGGTCAGGCAATGGAAGTTGCAACAAACAACTCTCTGAGCATGGCACCAGCACCAAAGGCCTTGCTCAACACTCCAAACTTTGCAAACTTGCTCAGATGGAGTGCAGGCCCAAACTGGCCAGGTGAGACTCAGGGCCTGTATATAAGCAGTGAGAGACAAATGGTCACAATCCGTTGCCTGGGGACATCTCAATCCATTGCTACATGACATCATCTGTTGCTCAGGGATGTCTCAGTCCCTTTCTTGGTGACATCAGAATCCATCACTCACTGATGTCTCAGCCCATTGCTCAGGGACGTCATCATTCATCACTCAGGGATGTCACAATGGACCATCTTTGCCCACAGTACTTGCCCCGGCAGTGCTGCAAGCCCCAGCACATGCATTTGGGATTACCACAACAGCACTGCCCACTCCATCCCACCATCTCCTATCTTGTGCTTGGCACTGGTGTTTCATGCCAGACACCGAGGCCTTGGCCATGTCTTCCCAGGGCCCCATCAGGTCTCTCTGGCTGTGGCAGACACCTCCGTGCATCTGTGGTAAGAGGGTTCATTTGATAATACCTCGTGCCTCCCTTGGAGGCTGCAGGACAAAGTCTCACAGGCTCTCCCCACACTGCTGGCCAGCCCTCTGGCCTCCCCTGCTTGCTCCCATGGAGGGTCAAAGGCAGCACTTGGCTTGCTCTCGTGGGTCTTCTCCCATCTTTGTCCCCTAGCCAGAGGGTGCAAGGGTAATTCTCTCTGCTTCAGCACCCATCATGCCTCACGAAGGCACTACATACCATTTGAGGTCCAGGACAGGAGGGAGGCTGGCAAACCAGAGAGGCTCAGGGAGGCAAAGAGGGTCTGTGGGGGTGGGGCTGGTTCAGCATGGAGCAGAGAAGGCATCAGGGCACCTCACAGCACACCTTGGTGTCTACGGAGAAAGCATCAAGGGGATGGGGACAAGGCTTTTTCCAGCACTGCCTGGTAGGAGAATGAGAGACGGTGGCATCTCCTGAAACTAGAGAGGTTCATGCTGGAGATAAGGAATTATAACCAAAATCCCTGTGGGGATGATGAAGCACTGGAGTGGGTTGCCCAGAGAGGAGGTGGGATCCCTGAGCCTGTCTTCCACCTTTTCATATGATAAATTACTATTACAGTGACTTGTTTCTGCACTTATCCATTGTACCTCAGGATGTGTCTGGTTTCTAGGTATGCAGCTGCACTTCAAGGATGTTTCTAGTTCCCAGGCCAGTAGTTCCAGGCTGGCTGTCCTTTCTCTGTCAGTATTTTTCAACAGACATTTTCTTTTGCTCGGTAATTTTCCCTTTCTAACCAGACCACTTTTACGGCTGCTCACATCAACCATAAGCCCAAATCACTAAAAGAATTGAAGAAACACCTTTCCTTTAATTCAGGGTATGTTGACCTGAGGTTTCTCAAAAGGTCTTTGACTATTACAAGAACAAAAATACAAATGTGTCATGTATCAGTACATGAAAGATGGCCACAGATACCTTTTTGATTTTAACATATTCTTTTCAGAAAGAGTAATGATGCCCAGTAGAAGAAAGAGGTAATGAAAATGACTGGCAGCATGCTGACAACCTATGAAATTTAGAAGATCACCTCTAATGTGCTTAGGTTCATTTTTGGTTTTAAGTGAGACTATTTTCTTACATTTAAAAAACCTGACTACTGATAGCCTGGTACCTGCGTATTAACATAACAAATTAACTGAGTATGGTAGAAAGACACCCATTTTCTTTCTTCTTGCTTGTTCTCTTCATTATCAGGGATTCTTCCAGAAGCAGAAGATGATTGCAGAGTCTTTCATTTTCTTCTACCCCATGTGAAAAGGAATTAAAAGACTGCTGTTGATTGACTGCTGTCTCTAAGCCACAATACACAATTTGGGCCTTCCTCTCTTTCAGATTCCTTCCTTTGTGATTCATTGTTGTCCCCAGGTGCCACTGCTGACACTGGCTTGCCTGTGGCTATACATTCCTCATACATATAGTTTGACACACAAAGTGTTGTCTGTCACAGGCTGCTTCTTCACTAACATTAGCTACAGTTTGTTTTGTTGGAAAGGTAGAATGTACCTTCAGCTTCCTTTTCTATTTCTGCACAGTGTTCAGAAGTGGTTTTGTGTTTTCTTTTGTTAGGATCAAATTTACAAAATCAAAACATCTCTAAGATGTACTTGGAGGTAAAATATACAGTGACATAAAACTGGAAATATTTTTTCTGTCATTTAGGTTTTTTTGACAGTAGAATTTCAGTTTGTTTGGAAAATTATTATAAAGCAGAACCAAGTTATATCATTTGTATCAATATTATTTAGTGACTAGATATGAGTTTACAAATGTACAGAGTGTTGAGATAATGAGATAATGCTTTCAAACTGAACTTTGTTAAAAGTAAAAATTAAGACTTACAAACTTCGTTTTCTCTAACATATTATCAACATAGAAGAAAAGTAATAGAAGGAAGACTTCCCTAGCAGAGACATCCATATGTGATAGCTGAATTTGTCCTGTTGCTTCTCTGACCTTCTTCTAAGTGATAGGTTGGTTTACTTTATAGTCTAGTTCAGTCCGAGCCTTATAAGCTTTATAGTTTACCAGTGGGAATTTTTCAGTATTACAGCTGCTTAAAAGAAGAGAGCTTAATAGGTAAATTCTAGAAAAGCATATAATTCTTGAATTTTGCACAGCTGAAGTGTCAACCACACAAAAGCTTACAAAGCGTTTTTAGCATTTTAGATTTGTCAGGGAATTAGGTATTATATGAGAAATTATATAGTAATGAGATAATACCAACAAACAAAATGTTATAAAAATAAAACATCTCATTCTTCAAGTCATGTTTATCACACACACTATGTTGTGTGCTAGGCTTCCTATTAGTGTGGAAAAAAAGTATAAAATCATTTTTTCATTAAAAAATCATAAATCTTCCCACATTTTCCCCTAAATATAACATTATTTGCATATTTCATTAGCTGTAGTTATATGATTTCAGTAGGATTCTTCACGTTTTTATTACATCTGGAAAAAACTATAACATTCAAAAGCATTGGATATTTATTGTTAAAAAATTTTGTCAAATCTGGCAAGAGGTTTGCTGAAATTCTGAACTGCCTACTCAATTATTTTCTATTACAGTATTGAATTTTCTTGGAGAGAAACAAATATAATAGAAACAAGAGTGTCTTTTCACCCACCAGCATTTGAGCTTGTATACAAAAGAGTCCTTGACAATATTTTCTTTTCATTACCAATTGCTAATTAGTCCACTGAACTTGTCTATGTGTATTGCTGTTGTCATGCTTGAGTGCTCTTCAGAAAATCAAGTAGCAAGCATATATGTTTGATGTCTGATAATTAGGTAATATTGTTTTCACTTGGAATAATTGGAATGGAAACATATTATTAAGTATTATTCTGAAAGTGTTAGCGGTAGTAAGCCTAAATGCACCTGATTTTTTCATAAGTTGATTCCAATTAGACTCTAGCTGAAAGGAATTCTTGCAGAAGCTGGTAAAACTAAGCACTGTTGCATGGGACAATGGTGAAGGAAATACTGGCTCTAAACAGAAGGCAGAACAGTTGATGAAAGGCTTCCTAACTCTGGATATACTAAGATCAGGCAACAGACTGTCTGCTTGTGTGTCATGCAGATGTTTCTGTCTCCTGCCTCCACTTCCTCCTCCGTATGTTCGTTCATTAAAATTGCAAGAGAAAGTTATTAAGCATCAAATAAATACAGGCATCGCTTCTTGTGCTGATCACTTCTAGACCTTCCTCTCCTGTTCTCAAGGCCGCATCACCTCTTTTCTCTTATTGCAACTGCTACTTTTCTTTCCCACTTTTATTTCAGTTGATCTCATTCTTCTTCCTCCTCATTCTCTGTTCACACTATACACATCCATTTATGATCAACATGGTTTTTACTGACATTGAATCACTTTATGTATATGTCCAATGTACAGCTCTATTTCTAGTCTACATACATAGACTGTATGCATGTTCTATATAGACTGTGTGTATAGTGTCAGTGTCTAGGACAATAGAAGCTCAATTATATTAAATAATAAATCCTATTATTAATAAGACATACATTCCAATAAAAACATAATTAAGAGCAGGTACAAGCATTAGCAATCATATATTCAGCTGATTCAACCAAACACAAAATAGAAATCATGAAACTCTGAACATGATCCAGTACTGGTAGTTTAGTAAATCTTCTGTTACTTTTATGTTTAGCTGCTTTATCTTGTGAATGGAAGGAATAGTGGAAGTCAGAAAAAAATCGTTGTAAACAAATTTACACACAAAAGAGCATTACCATTACAGACAGTGCACATCTGTGAAAAGAACCAGAAAAAAAAAAAAAAAAGAAGAAGAAAATATCACTACAGGTTAGTGCTACCTTTCAAGGAGGTATTCATGAATCTGTCATTTTGTCTTCGGATTAAGTTTATGCACCTGCTTTATGTTGCATCATGATTTAGTAGGTACTTCATGAAGTTACTCAAAATACACTGCAGTGTATTTTCCCTCTCATAATGTGTTCATTTAAAATTTTCAGATTATTTCCAGAACTGCAGTATTTATTTTGTGTAATTTTAGTTATATTTTACTATTTTTAATTTTGGGATACTCCGGGGAGATGTTATTGTGGTCTTTCAACACCTAAAGGGAACTCACAAGCAAGATGGGGACAAACATTTTAACGGGGCCTGTGGCAACAGGACAGTGTTAATGATTTTAAACTACAAGAGGGTAGATTCAGACTAGATATAAGGAAGAAAATTTTTATGATGAGGGTCGTGAAACACTGGAACAGGTTGCCCAGAAGATGGTAGATGCCCCATCCCTGGAAACATTCAAGGTCAGGTTGGATGGGGCTCTGAACAGCCTGATCTAGTGGAAGATGTCTGTGATCATTGCAGAGGAGTCGGACTAGATGACCTTTAAAGGTTCCTTCCAACCCAAGCCATTCTATAACTCTTAGTAAATTTTGTGGAAAAATCACAAATCCCAAGCTAACTGGTAACTAGTTCTAGGTGTTTAATATATCATATATTATATACTATATACAATACATATGTATTACAAAGCAAAATATATTCCATATTACACATTAGGTATTATTTATTATATGTTTACGTTACCTTTAGCTATCCATTTCAGTTCATTTATGAATAAAGGTTAAAACTATTTTTGTGTTGTGCATAGCTGTGAATAAAGCTGATCTGATGCTCATGACATTTATACAATTACACACTTAAATCAAAAGACTGAAATGAGGTTAATATGAACTTTACTTTTGCAAAATATTTTACAAATGTGATTTTATACAGCTTTATGTGGTTATAGATAACCTATGCATCTTCTGCATCCATGTTGCATTTGTAAGATCAAGATATTAACCGTGCATACTGTGGTGTGGGGGTTTTTTGGTAGTTCATAGTTAAGCATTTAAAAGAAGCAAAATGAACTTAAATAAATCCAGATATCTACAGGTTGTAAACATGGTTTTCTAGAGGTAACTAACAGTCAACAATCTTTGCAAGAATTTATGGAAGATATGCACACTGTATATCCCTGTGAAACAGTAGCAACTGGGGACTTGATCACGTACATGTGGAAATCTGTGGTATCTTACCTTTACTGGAATGATTTTATCACTCCTCCCTAACTGAACTGACTTTAAGTCTTGGAGCTGCATTGAGGACACAAATTCCATCAGCTTTATCTTCCAGCAGGTGGACTGCCTTTGCCGGTGGAAAAAGAACCGTTGCAAGATCAGATTAAGTGCTAAAACCTCTCCTCATCTTAAGTTACCAGCCAGTCATAAACCTAGCATAATTTGTCTTATTTCTTGTACCAGATAAATTCTATGCTAACTATGACTCCCTTAAAAAAACTCAACAGGCATATTAGAATCCTATAATAAATAAACCATAGATTGTATATTGTGTTTGTAAATAATAAACAGGATGTTAGATGAAGGGGTTTTAAATAAATAAAAGCATCACATGTATTTTAGTAAACTTACTAAATGATCATACAATTGGGAACACAAATTTCATACCTACAGGATGGATCCTACAGTCTTAAAATCTATGCGTCAGAACCATATTAGGAATTCATGTTCACACAGGTACCGAACATTATGTAGCACCTTTCATAATAGCTCTGAGGGTGAATATCTTGTTTTTCTGTGTTGGCGGAGGGGTACTTCAAAAGAAGACACTGTTAACATGGGATTAATGGGATCACACAGAAAATACAGCATCCAGTTCTAATGTCCACACTTCAAAAACATATGGAAAACCTGTATTTAGAAGAGAGTTACAAAAGTATTCTGAAAAGTTGAAAGTCAGGCCCTGAGTGCATGGATGGGCCTTAACAGCCTCCCCTGAACACCTGCCCTAAACACACACACATATACACCCATGCATACATATACATCCGTGCATATACATCCATGCACACATCCCTGCCGCTGTGCCCAGGGGCTCCGGGCAAGCTCAGGTGTGGCACTGGGCGGCTGCCTGAGCCCTGCCACGGGCGCCCCGAGCCCAGCGCTGCCTCTGCCCAGCCTGACTTGCTGGCTGCGCGCCCCAGGCTGCTCTTTGACCTCACCCGTCACCTCCTGTTTGCCCGGTGCTGGCTGCGCTGCTGCGGCCACTCTGCTCCCTCACCTCCCCTCTGTCCCCTCACGGCCCCCCCCCGCGCCCCCCCCCCCCCCCCCCCCCCCGGCCCCCGCCGCCCCCGCGCGGCCCGCTGCTGCCCCCCGGCACAAGTGCTTCGCCACTGGGGACAAACGGAGCTACCTTCGTTTATCAAACTAGGAGGAACTTGACTAATATCTAAATGGAGAGACAGTTCTCAATTTACTACAGAAGTTGACTAAGGCATCAGATCTCTAGAAGTTCAGACTAGATGCGGTGCCTTTTTAAAATTTCAGTGCTTTTTGCTGGTTTTGTGTTACAGTGTAAGTCATAGGAACTGCATCCAAATTGTTCTTGTTCCTTATCCCTTAAAAGTCTGAAAGTCCTGTGAAAAGACGTGCGGTAGGTCAGGGTTACTGATTCGAATGTGTAACCTCACTAAATCCTGTGGCCTTTTTTGGTCAGGATCAAATTATATGGTTGTCGTACTGTTCTCTGGCCGCATAAAACTTATTAAATAACTTTTATCGTGTAAGCAGTGTGGAAACTAAGATGACAAATATAATTTCATCAGTCTGTTCAAGGATAAGTGTGGAAGTTAACAGTAAAATACAGAAGTGTTATACTCCTAGCTTATACACTTGTCCAGGGAATAGATGAGGCTATGATGACTATGCAGAAATTGTGGAAGATGTAATAATGTAAATATGACCAAATCAAGAGTCATCGCAAAGTGAACTGCAGGAAATCCACATCAACAAAGACAGGTGAGAACACCTGTTTTTTTACCACTTGAATAAGATAAGAACTTGAACTTGTATTTAATTTCATTCATATCCATAAAATGAAATGCTTAAGCTTACATAATTTAGCATGTCTGACACTAAGTACACAAGCATTTGAAGTGCTTTTTCATGGGTCAAGAATGTGCCCAGAGTAGTTGAGAAGCTGTTACAAGTGCCTCTGTGAATAAAACTGGCTGCTTTGCCTCCAGTTTTACTACCCATTACACGTCTTACCCATCTTAATAAGTCCAAGAATTCCAGACGTAGAGCACACAGACCACATTTACAAATGCAGTTCTAAAAGATGACAATAAAAAAAATAATGTGGTTTTCCAAAAGTACCTGTAGACATTAGCCTGTCACCCATTTCCCCCTTTTCAGAATCAGGATCTTCTTCTAACTGAAAAAAATATTCATCTCTAATGTGCAAACAAAGTGTCAAACAGTAATAACTCAAACTCTCTGGCCCAGCAGTCTACCTGTTTAGATGAGTCTCTGTTGTCCTCCTCCATCACTGCCCAAGTTTGCAGGCTGCTGTGGCTGACACCACTAAATACAGCAAACGAACCAAACACCCTCATGCAAATTTTTTAATCAGCATTTTACTTTCAGTTCAACAAACCAAAAGGCATATCCTTTGCATTTAACAGCACAAAGACATTCAAACAAAAATCTCCTTTGTTCTCCTTCATATATGTCCTTCTCTCCTTCTTAGAGAAAAAGACCATTTATTTCTTTTGAAGCATTGCTCTCAAAATATCTATCCTTTTTTCCTTCTTTGATATCTTGAAGCTCTTACTAGTTATGCCAGCTAGGAATCAGATCCCTGAACTGACTGCCAGTTTCTGCACTTGGGTTCCTTAAACAGAGGAGCCATCAGGTCTCCTACATTTTTCTAGCATCCTAATATGCCAAAATAATTTCTTACCAAAATTCTGATTCTTAAGCATCCTTGCCTTTGCCTTTGTTTTAGATGAAATTAAGCTTTTTCCTGTCTATTAAAATTGATAGAAAGAAAGTGGTCTGGACAACTCATTTTAAATGCTATTAAAAAAATTATTTATGATTTACATGTATTGATTATTTATTAAAAATAATAATAAAAACATTGCAGGTATCCATTAACCAGGTTTTACTGGTTCCCATGCATAAGCATTCAGAAATGATAGTGTCTTCAGAGATACAAAACCATATATAACTTTTCTGGGAGAAAAAAATAACAACAAAGAAGACATTTTAATGCAATGTAAAGCAAAATCCGTTAATTCCATATTAGGAATAAAAGCAATTGAACAGTGGGTTACTAATCATCTGTCTTGTGGGGTCAAGCATACTTACTTACACAGAAAGATCCACTTAGGTAAAATTTTGTTCAGGTGTGACAGACACTATCATGACTTTTTGCAGAGTCCTGCTCTGATGCGAAAGTAACCTATCCCATTCCATGATACCATTACTGCTATTCCTAATATAATTTCTTCTTAGTCAGAAATGGGATTTGTATTGCCATTGCCTCTGGGAATACAAAATAGTCTTTCCTTCTGCTTGTCATATTTTGTGATGTCAGCTTTACATTGCCTCTTCTGATTACTACCGGTTTAAGTAGGACCTTCTTTGAAGCTTGCCAGGTTCCTCCATACTGGTTCCACTAATACAACTCATCGAATTCCACTGATTTCCACATATCCTCTTGCTTGCATAGGAACCTTAGGGGGAATTCCCAAATGCTTGAATAAAAGTCTTTTTTTTGTAATGTATAGGTTTCTGCCAAACATAGATGTGTCCTAGGAATCAAGTTCATTGCGCGCCCGGAACCTGAGATCTTGCCAGTTTTTAATTGGTTTTCATGTACTTAAAGAGCAAAATATAGCTACGTCGTGACTTAACAGATACTGCAAAAATTATTAAGTCAGAGTTTAAAGCAGAAAACATCTCAGTTTAAAAGATTCTGATCAGACTCAGCAGTACTTTGGTTAAAAATACCTCTGTTAGATTCCAGCTTGAAAGTGAATCTGTCATACTAACAAAGCACACAAGAGAGTGTGCCTGTGACTGTAGAAAGAATTTTTCTCTGCACACAGCTATACCTGACGTCGCATTATTGGAGCCTACACCAGGGTATTGGGAGGACAGTTAGGTGGTAAGTGGGATTTGCTGGTAGTGGCAGAGCTACTCTCTGTTCAGCGAGTGACGGGAAGCTAATGACCTTCTTAACTAGGTGAAGAGTGCGAACCATTGTTCAGACAGAATTTCTACCCCATATGTCCTTGATCAATAACAAATCTAACAAGGGTATAAACAATCCACTAAATACCAGCTGAAGCAATAAAAAACAGTAATTGAAACTATGGTGAAGGAACATTATAATTAATGTAAATGAGGCTGCCCAGACATGGCTTTTTGCCTGTATTAAGGACAAAGAGCTCAGTCTCTCTAAGCCTCCCAGCTTGTGAGCTTATGCATACATTAGCTTCAGCGACCAAAATAAAAATTAAATACATTTTTCTTAAAAATGTATGAGTTCAGTACAGGAATAAAGGAGTTATGATGGATCTTTTGCTAATGTTTAAAATGCAGAAGTAAATTAAAATTCCAAGATATAGCTGTTATATTCTTCTGAAAAAAGAGGAGATGAGCATATAGAAATGAAACACTTCTATGATTTCTAGTAAGGTTCCAATGATTATTGCTCTGTTATCATTTCATTATATGTACTTTAAATAGAATTAAAGTTCAAAAGCTACAAAGCAGAAGACAATACATATTTCTGAGATGTACAGCTTTGTTGAGCTGAATCTTATACAGAGGAAAAGACAAGCGAAGGTAAAAAGAAAGTAGATATGACATGTTAAAATGACTTATTTTTCAGATCATAATGGTAATTAATGAATTTTAAAATATGCTCAGCTTTGGGGCCTAATGCTATGAAAAAGGCAAGAAATAGTTTTTCTAAACCTCTTACATATCTTTTTAGGTCAGAATTCAAATGTTTTTGGTGAAATGGTACACCAAGTAACTGTGTTAGTTTACCATAGATCAAGTAAAAAGGGGACAATCCTAAAATACATTTAAACAAAAGCAAGAGGACATATCCTGCCCTAATCAAATTATAAATTTATAGACTGACATACTAGCCAAGGCTGCAGAAACAAAGCACCAGAGCTTTTCATAAAACAGATGGCACCCAGAGGGACTGAAGTACTGAGGAAAGAAGCTATCCTTGATGAGCTAAATGGCCTTTACTGGTTCCTGAAAGGGGAAAAAAAAGAAAAAAAAGAAAAATTCAGTCTTAAAACAATTTGGTTCTCTTACCGATGAGACAAAAAATGTGTTATGCACAACTTTTGACATTAAGCAGAATTATAAAAAAATCCCATTACCCACACAAGAAACTTAAAATTCCCTGCAATTTAGCTTATTTTATAGCACATTCTTTATAAAATCAGATATACACATATACACAAATATGCACATAAATATTGAAATAATGCTGTCGGAGGCAAATATTTTGAATATATTAAAAGAGAATTAAAGAATAATGTGTTCACTTTAATAAATATATGCAATATGAACTTTATTGCATTCATAATTGAATGACATGTAAATGCGCGCTATGAAACTATTCTATTTCAAATAGACTCCATCAGTGAACAATGGATGTTCACCATTACACGTTAAGCTCTATAAATGGCTCTCAGGATATAAATATAAATGAAGTATTCTACCTGCAAAAGGTAACTGTATTTTTAAGTGGTCCTTCTCATGAGAAAATACAATTAATATGCATAAAACGCATGTCATTCTTCAGAACAACCAAAGCATTCTGAAGGAATCAATGGTGCAAATGATCATTTTTACTATCCAAATGTACTGTGTGAAACCTGTTTGCATATATGTCCTTTAGGCCAGGAGCACAGACAAGACATTTGAAAAGACCAAAGTCTTTGCTGAAGAAGGATGTTATCCCAAATTACCAGTAGGGGAAAAAAAAAGATAGGGATGTCAGTGCAAAGGCTTACGTGCCCCAGTTGCTATGCTTTGTGGCTGATGAGTTCTGAAACACACAGCCAGAGGCCTGTTATGCTGTTCCATAGACCCTATACATTTTAACTTTTGCTTACAGTATGTTTGACAGTAACAGAATGTAAACATTTGGCATGTGAGAATCACATAATATATTAATCATCAGGTGCAAGAAATAATACTATATTTAATGACATTAACCTTCCATTTTCAGTGCACATTCTTCTTCATACCACACATTCATTGTTTCTGTCTCTGCCCGTTGAACACTTATTTTCCAAGTATGTGATTTTTCTTTCTGCCTTCATTTCACTGCTTGCTAAGATTCCATTCCGTGCACTTGGGTCTCATTGTCATCATTTTACAATGAAGTCAATGGGAATTAAATTGGAGCTTAACATTAAGCTCACACCAGAACACAGTCAGAATAGACACACACAAGTTCAGATGGTTTCTCAAATGAGGGCCAGGAAGGCTATGTGGTTTCTTGCAATTCTTCCTGCTTCCCTTCCACATTTTTCAAGTATGTAGATAGGGCCTAAGCCCTACATAACTGTTTAATAACACAGCTGATATTGGCAGATAACAGTTCTGTTTTGCAACAAAGTTTGAACTTTCAAATTTGTTTTTAATTCTCCTTATAGCGTTTCCTTGGAACAGAATCATACCAAACTGCTCATGCTCCATTTTTTGTACATGATGTTGTACAGTTACTCATGATATTGTTTGACTTTGACAAAATTACATACTTTTAGAAAAACATGTTATTCTGAACCTATTCACATTAGGTCTATCTTTTTAAGCAATTATGGGAAAATTACTTGGTGGGGGCATGGAATTAGAGAAAACTGGGACCTAACAGAAGTGTAGTATTACAGAAAGCTTTTTAGGGTAAAATACAGCAATCACTTTCAGGATGGTTGGCATGCATAGAATCTACATCACTGCAGCTCCCTAAGCAACACACCCTGCCAGCTCAGCACATGCTGATAGGAGTAACTGAGGGTGGAGCAGAGCGGCCAGGCCACCATGGCCAGGCTCTGCTGTGCTCCCTGCTGGAACGGGAACTTGATGGTACCACACAGCTGATAAGTTGCATAGCAGTTGTCACAAGAATCTATGAGGAGATGTCCCCTGTTGAGTCAACCATTGTGATGAAATTACTTTCCTCAGATGAAATAATCTCATTGTAATACCAACACATGGATTTCTAATCAAGGGAGTCAGCCTTGGGAGGATGAGAAACAAAGACCAGACAGTGAAAAAACCACCGTTATTCAAGTTATGCAGAAAGAAGCCTTCAAGTCACGAAAGTTCTGGCTATAAGAGGAGACAGGCTGATAAGGTGTTGCAATCCACTGACATCAACAGAAAATTAGTTGAAAATAGGACAAAGATAACTGTGGTAGTGGGAGATCGTGACCTCCAACTCAAATAGCCCCCCTGCCCCCCGAAAGAAGGCAAAACCCCGCTTGAGGAGCATGGGTAGTTAGTAGAGAACTTCATCAGTGCTCTCTGAGGGTGCGTAATAATTTGCATTAGAAGCAAGAAACTTGTAACCAACCCTGCGTATGATGAATGAATATGCAATGCAGTATGAAGTGTAAAAAGTATGCCAAGGAGGGAAGTTAGGGAAGACTCCATTGTAACTTCTGGGATCAGTTGACGGGCTGAACCTGCCTTCTCCCCCATAGGGATGCCTATTGGGTAAGAACTTAATTCTATGACTAACTCATGCTAGCTGCTATTAGGTGTATTGTTATAAGCTTGCTTTGCAGTCAGTATATTATCAACAGCAATCTTCAAACTTTATTTTGTCACAAACTTGCATTTTATCATAAAAATCTTCAGCTGAAGTTTCAAGTCTCTGGAGATTTGTGTAGTTATATCAAATATAATGGGTTCAAGGACACCCCACCCCACCCCCCACCCCACCCCACCCTTTTTAACATGACAGCAACCCAAGATCAGGAGTTTCTTTCGGTTTGGGTTTTCTACTAAATCAGAATATTAGTTTATAACCTTGTGGATAATACCTGTTGTACATAACTTAATAGATTTCTCCTCATTAAGACTGTGTTTTAAAACAAATCTACAGCTGTACACAAACTTCAAAACAATAATTAGTGATTTAACTATTAAAATACCTACTGAGTAATATAAAATATGTATCCTTCTTTTACATCATGACTGGCTGCCTGAGCATATTATCTTATATTTGAGAAAGAAGTAAGAAATACTAAATGCTCTGAATCTTAATTTACAGAGTTTATCTTTAAAAGTTCCATCCTCAAGGTACATAGATAAATTCCCTTTGTTTTTGTTTTTCCTCAATAGTAGAGTTTTTTCTGTGAAAAATATGTCCATGCTTAGAAAGGCTAACAAATTTTGTGGTTTTCTCTACTAAAATCTTTGCCACAGGTAATCTTTTGTATTATAGTTTGTACCAAAGTCTCTCAGAAGTTACAGAAAAATGATTCAATGGTTTTATTTCTTTTCTCTTTGTGTGTTTGCATTCTTTATCTCTGAAGTATATGTATTAAGTACTTATGAAAGGCTTCCATAGTAGCTATCCTCCATAAACAAATGACTTACAAAAGTAACATCAAAGAGTGCCACTAATATGTGAAGCTGAACTGAAACATTTAAGCCCTAATACAAAGTATTAAATCATGGATAATTTGAGAAAAAGAATGCTCTCTTATGGACAGAAGTGTGAGTCAGAAAGAGGAGACTTCAGATCCTGGCACTTTTTTCAACTTCCTAATGTGATTCTGACAGAGCTGCTTGATGTCTTGGTTCCCAAAGTCTTCATCAGAAGAATGAGAGTAATTTTATTCCACCTACCAGCCTGTGTCTTTAGATTATCAGATCTTCAGTACAAAGATTGCTTATTATTACGTATGATGCCTGAAAAGCAAGGCTCTAATTCGGTTTTGGTTAAAAGACACTACTGTTATGCAAATTATAATTTAAAACGTCACTGAAGATATTTTAAGAACAACAACAACAAAAAAAAATTCCAAGGATTAGTAGATTCATTACTTTTCTGGGGAAAAAAAATCTGAATATTTTTATGCTGCATTACATTTGAGTTTCAATTCCAACATTTTCTAAGTTTGTAACCTTGTAACCTTGTTTTTTGAAATGTTCAAAAATGTGGAATTAGGACTGTTAAGCATTGTTATGTATATTTATTGCCTCTTCTGCAGCAGCTATGTGTTTACCACTGTTCACGAAAAGTGATTGGTTTAGGAGAAAACAGATAAAATAAGTGGAAGCAAAATGATGACATATTATTAGCTATATTCTTAATTTGATATTTCTACTCCCATCATCTCAAAGCCAGACTCCTAAACTGTATGATCCCACTTAACGTACGATGTAAAGAGGACCATAATCCTGACATATATGAGCAGAAGAGACTTTTCCTGTCAAAGACATAATATCCTTCTGTTTCACAGATGAAGTTTCGATTCAGATGCCTCATACCTCTAGCATGGTCAGTAAGGAATGAAATGTGCCAAGGGACAAGGAGCTAGCAAGCTAAGCTAGACTTCAGACATTGCAATCTTTCTCTGGCATACTAACTGCTAAGGACTCCGAAACAGTGGCAGAGGTCACTGACATTAAATAGCAGTTATAAGTATTGTCATTGTTAATATGTCTGTTTGTACCAGCATTACAACTGAATATGTGTGTAGTGCACACACACACATAAATATATATGTATGTATATATGTATATATCCTTACAATTTCTGTTACTAATATATTTCCTATATCCAACTAAATGCATCTTTGTCTTCCTCTCTCAGGACCATATTCCTCACAGACTTATGCAACTTTCCTGGCTAGGCCAGCACAGTATCACAAAATACATGCAAGACTGTTCTTGTTTACTTTAGTACACATATTTAGGTTGGAGACCAGCTTATATTACCTGTATCCAGATTAACTCACTTATAATTCATAATTTTCATACACCTTTGCTTTAGCTACAATATATAAAGAGAAGTAACTTTGATTTTTTTGTTTGTTTTGTTGTTTCTGATCAAGAATAATTGTGGTACAGGGCAAAGCTATGCATATCCATACATTTTTCATGTATGTGTATATTTGTCCCATACAAAATTTGACTGTGCATTGCAAAATGACTAGATATGAACAGCAATGTCATCTGCTCTTTGTAACACATGGTGGTACACTGAAAATAACCCTCTAAAAGCATTTCTCTCACCTCATGTACTTCTTATACAGTTTTCCTGTCAAATTAACTTAATCAGCATGTAAAAATAGGTTAATTACATTCAGCATAACAACTGAAATCCCTGCAAATTCTTCCAAGGAATATAGCAACTGTAAGGTAATTTGATACTGAGTTCAAGTCTTCTGTATTTTCTCCTTGTGAGGTATAAAGAAAGTTGGTTTTGTTATGCATTGTTCCTTTATGCATGTGGATGGTTACAGAAATCACACACACACAAAAAGATCTTTACTTTTCGACATGAATTATCAGAACTATCCTTTCCTTTTTTGCCTAATGGGCTCTGGCATTATTCGGTTGTTCTCGCCTCACATCATTACAGAGCTTGGGTGTGTTTGTTGTTAGCTGTTGTTTTATGTTGTATGTCATATCAGTCTGTTCTGGTTTTTATTTATGGTTTGTATATAGCTCTTTGAGGTAACAGTCATTTTTCTGTTATGCATTTGTACAGTAGTACCTTATACCTTTTTGACTGTTCTTTAAATTTTAGACTAGGTCATTAATAAAACATACATTATATAATACTATGATTAAAACATACAACTCTGAGGTTGTCTGTTAGTATCTTTCCCATAAATAATAAGGCTTAAATCAAATCCTCAGTAACATGTAGATGTGTGGACCATACTGAAAGTTACTAAGGAAAATTAGAAAATAGAAGTTTGAACTGTAATTGACAGATTCTAGGAAGTAGAAGTGAAACACTTAGAGACAGGTTTTATTGAGCCTTGGGATTTTTTTACACTCTCATGGGATCAAATGAATTTGTCACCTGTATGTAACATCTTCACACCTGCTTAAGGAGAAGAAAAGAAATCAGGAAACTGTTGTTGCAACGTATAAGTCACCCTGTGCTTGTAGAGTATAAATGCCTCAAATAGACTAACTTTTGAAGATCTGGTGAATGAAAAGTACTTTGAACAGTCAACGAAACATACTATACTTCAGATGAAAAACCTGGTCTTGTGACTTTGACATATTCTTTGATTCTCTTAAGAAAGCTGCTCTGGTAATGGTCTGAGTTATGGAGGAAACAAAATCTGTACTAACAGGCAATGGCTGGATTTTCCACTGCCAATGTTTTTAGCAGTTACAGAACCAAAGCAAAGTAACTGCAAAAAAATACAGATTGCTTCATTGTGACCATGCAGTATTTCAACATTTTGCATTTTGTGTGCATTCAGTCTGTTCAGATGTAAATAGTATCATGACACACAAAACAATAAAGGAACAAACCCATTGTTACAATGGCCAAATGATTGAGCGGTGCAGACAGATCTTTACATCCAGTAAAACTTAAAAGTATAAATATAGCTCAGAATCATAGGATTGGCCTTCATGGATAGCTCTACACAGACAATTCAATGAAGGCCAGCAGTGCACTTTCAAAGTGAATCTCCCAGCAGTCCCCATATACTATGGTTAGCTTTGCACTGTGGAGCAGTTTGAGTGTGTATAGAGGAACTGCAAAGGAATGAAGGTGGGTTAATTAACATTGATAATATACAGCTGTGGGCTTGCTTCTGGAGCGGTTGGTGGCTGATGTGGATAATGTACAGCTGTGGCTTGTTCCTGCTAAGTAGCTAAATAGCACTGAGGAGCCTAGAAGAGAAGAAGCACTGGGTGAAGAGAGGCAGCAGATGAAGAGGAGTGCTGGTTGTAGGACAGAGAGAAGGAGGGGGCCCAGAGGAGAGGCCCTCCAGAGAAGCAGAGAGGAGAAGAAGGGGGGCTGGATGAGGAGAGGTTGGCTGGAAGAACAGCCAGGAGAAGGAAGAACCCGGATGCAGTGGAGGCAAGAAGCAGGGTGGACTGGCCTGAACAGAATGAAGAAACAGCATGGACAGTAGATAAACCTTTGAAACCTGTGTGAGACTGATGGTGGTGCTGAGCCATGAGGCCTGGTACAGGACGGTAAAAGCCTCGTTGCAGCTTAATAGTTTGGTAGTGCTGCGACAAATGTGCATGAACTGGATTTCTTTCAGATGAAGGTAAACTACAGCATTTGCTTCAGGAGCAGAACTAATAGATTCTAGGTTTAAACATGCATGGTGCCAGTGTGAGCCAATTAGAGATAATTCAAAGTGAGAAGCTGCTGCAGTATGTACAGTGTGGATTTTAGGTCTTGAGCCCCAGCTGTTTCAATCTTTAGACCCATTTCCCATTTATGTACACTTCTTGCTAATGTACACATAACCACTGACTCCATCTGGCTTGGAAGTACCTTGTCTCCTAATAGCTCATATCACTTGTCTGGAGTAAGGCAAACATTTAACAAATGCAGATTCTATTAGTCAGAGAAAGTGTCTATTTCCTGGCACCCACTGAATTTCTTTTTCATTAATATGATGTTATAAAACACTTCTTCTTAAGAAGAGTTGCAGTTTATAGTATGATTATGGTGTTCATTAAAATGAACTGGGTAGTCAGTAGTCCTTTTTGAAGATTTTGTTTAAAGTATTTTTGAGGTTGCAGTGGTCATCATTAAAATATGGTCAGCTGCCACGCAGCCAGCACAGTTACTTCTTGGTCAAAATGTAACAGAAGACTTTCAGAGACACTCCAGTGACTATTGACTCTTGAAATGGTGACCTGATTATTTTACAATTTTTATCATGTACCACCATTTACAGTGCTTAGTGTAACAGAAGGGATTTGCTTACACATTGCTCCAAACATAAAGTCACTTTAAATTAGATGGACTAGTAGAGAAACGCTCTTAAAACCTCCCAAAGTGATATATTGTTATCTCTTTCCCTCAGTAATGAGAACTGAACTAGGAGAGAAGATTTATGAAGATATTAGGCATAACAGCTGAGGATTAATTTTTCTTATCATACACTCCATGTTATTTACCTTGTGTGGTTTAACCAATAGGAAAGAAGTCAGCCTTTACCCACTAGGGAGAAAGAGCAGAGCAAGTGTTCCACGCATACCTATGAAATGCTAAAGATGCTGAATGAGACCACAGAATTCAGTAGGTACAAGGCAGAGTAATAATAATGATCTAATAATAATTTTTTTTTTTGCTTTAGTTATGCTCCACCCTGAACAAAGAAAAGGCAGGTATGGTAAGAGAACTTATATTGGGAAAATGAAGTTACTATTCCAATAATATTTAACTAAGTTTTACTAACTTGAGTAGGATCTGTAATCCAAGTCTCCTCATATAATCCCAGTGAATGTTTTAGACATTGCATTATAGGTAAATCCACATACAAAATGTCTCCTTTCACCCCCCTTTTTCCATCACATGCTTCCCCTCCCTCCCTATCTTCATTTGTACCTTCCAGTGAATCTTTGATGTTTTGTTTTGGTTTTTTTTTTTTTTTTTTTTTAACAAAATAGTGATCTATACAAATGAAATCCTGAATGGCATTTGTATTGAAAGACATTCAAATTAGAAGAAAAGAAAGACATAAAAGTAGCTGAAGACAGTAAGAAAAAACAATCTTGAAAAGTAAGAAAAGAAGTAACAAAAGTAGACTGAACAAATCTCTTTCCTACCAGATTGCAAACAGAAAGTCACTGAGAATATCTGCTGGAAAATAAGCAGAAGGCAGGTAGAAATTTTAACATTGACATCCAGCTTGTATGAAATAGCTTTTTATTTCTGGTCTTTTTTTTTTTTTTTAAATATTTGGTCTTCACCTTCAACTCTCTTTATTGTCTCTTCCTGAATTCCTCTAGAACTTAAACTAGTCTACTCATTACAAAGATTATTCTGGGGCTATATTTTTTCTTTCCATAATAATCTGTTGGAAATAGTAAAATTATTGCAATACATAACACTATGGAAAAAAGTGAGGTTAAAAGGTGAGTAAACGCTCCAAAATGAGCATTGCTATCCAGTAGATACCAAGGTGAATCTGATCTTACTTTTGTTTTATTACCTGTCCTGGACCAAATCTTTGTTCAGTGCAAATTGGCATGATTTCAAATATAATCCATTGAATCACACAGCTTTATAACAGCTGAGAATATAACCATGGGAAGATACCCATGCAAACACATACAGAAGAGTTGACAAGCTTAGAAGTAGGCTGAAACCTTAACCTTTAATCTTGGTATGTTTATGGTTGTTCTTTACCTTTTGTTCTCTGGCAGTGAAGTACCAGCATGAGTAGGAGTATAATTTTGAGTAACTTCTATTGCTAGAGTTCCGTAACTATAAAACAAGTCACTTCTATAAGGTTATCTCCCTGAAATTAATTTTTTAAAATACAACCTATTCCAACCTTTTTTTAAGGATTATCTGCTAATTAGCAGACTAATTATTTGTGTATTTGTTGAAGTCCTCTTGATGCCTTTGGATAATTGCTGGTTAAGTAGCTATATATGAGAATATGTTCATTTCTACCTTCTTCACTACATAGGTAGATTTGCAAATTTGAATAACCACGTACCCAATAGTCATTCACATATGAATGGATCTTCTAGGTTGTGAATAAGGTATTACAAAAGCAGTCTGAGAACACTATTTCTAAAGAATAAATTTCATCCAGTGATTCAGAACTGTGCTTCATAAAGTTTGATGACATCATAAGGATTCTTTCATATGTCAATTAAAAAAAAATAAAATATATCTTATTTGGAATAAAGATGAAATTTACACATAGCTCCCAAAAACAAGAGTACAAAATTCATGATCATCATAAGGGCACATTTCTTGCTCGCAACAAGAATAAAGACAAGGCTAAAAAGAACCCCAAAATGTGACCCAGGTAGCTATTAGTTTCATCTCTTTATTGCAATGCCAAACTTCTGCAACTACTCTGTGCATCACTAGAGACTAAGAATACCATGACAGTTCACCAGGACATAAGGAAACAGAAATCAGAGTCTAAACCCCACCCCCCCCCCACCCACTAAATTTTCTCACAACTCTTTAATATCCACATTTTCTGAACTTCATAATTATTTCGTCTGCTATAGCTGGCATTTGGGTCATTCTGTCCTGAAGAGGTCTCACTCTTGAGTAATATTAAGCTAAAACAAAGAAAGAAAAAGTCACACAGGGAGAGCTGATATTAAGAAAAAAATAAAGTTAGGAAGTTTAAAACCATGCCTACACTTCTATGAGCTGGTTTAAATTGATTGTTAAAAGGTTTCATGTTCTGAAACACTTTTAACAGCTGTATGTGTTCTTAGCAAGTAGTAGTGATTGCCATTTAAACATTTAGTACTATGTGAATAACGACATGACACAAAAGAAGGGCTGTTTAGTAATGCTTAGCACTTCCGATACAAGGATACAATTTTAGTGCTGACTCTAAATAAATAGCAACAATGCTTTACCTGCTTTCCAGCCTTCCAAAAATAACAAATAACACCGTCCTTCACCTAGAAACATCCTTGGCGGGGGGCGGGAAGAAGAGAGGGAGAAACAAAAACAAAATAGCAGAAAGGAATAACACAGCTATAGATTTCCTTTTCAGTTTTTTCATCAGAAAGGATTATAGGATCCTAGAATCATTTAGGTTGGGAAAGGTCTTCAAGATCATCAAGTCCAACTGTTAACCCAGGACTGCCAAGTCCACCACTGAATCATGTCCCAAAGCATTATATACTTTTTACTATTGAAATGGTCAAGGGCTATTAAAAGTGGTCATGTATTTCTTTATTAATGAAGCAGGTCCTACATACTCTAAAGCACCTCCAGAGCTGCTAGAATATCCATCTTCATGCGCATCTGTTCTCATCTATTGGTTTGGGGATGAAGGGCCAGCTCTTCAGACTATGAGTGCCTCTCTTTAATTTATTTAGACAATACTCTTTCAAGAATCAGTTGTAGTTTTGTTCATTCCTGCTGATTCTACCAATATCACATTTCTAAGAAATCCTAAAATTTTCCAGATGTTTCTTTAGCAGTAAATTCACCTTTTCAGTCCCTAATACCTATTACTGTGTAGTGTATTAAACCCCTACTCCATGAAAGAAAAAAAGCAGATGTCTCCTTTTATCTGAGGACCAGATAGATCTTTCCCTAGATATCAGTAAGCCACCCACTCACTACACAGCAAAGGATTTGAAGTATGCATTTTGCTGAGTAGTTTTACAGAACATAACATGATTATTTAACTTCAATAAGGCTAAACATTAAGTGTTTTGTTAAATCAAGCTTTGGTGCATTACGCAATGCTGGAAAGTGTATGGAAATTCCCTGAAAATTCCACAAAATCTTGTGGACTTAATCTTTGAGGCTAATCAAGCGCATGAATTGCCGTAGTCATATTCATAGGCATGTTGCTGGTTCAACAGCCAGGTGCAGTATTTTTCCCAAAAGAAGAATTATCATATACCAGATATATGTGATAATCAAAAACATTGATATCCATGTATTTTTTGTATGGAACCTGGGAACAGTTAGTGCTGATATCTAGCGATATCTGATCATGTCTTACTTAATTCTTAACCAACACTTGCAAAAGAACATTGCATGTTTGAAGTTTGCCCTAGGCTTTTTATAAATATTACTGATTTTTTTTTAATGACACCACATTCCATAAAATGTCATGCAAATTCCTTTAACACTTCATGTTCTGGACCAAATCCAACACAATATTTCTTTTTTTTTTTCCATGGATTCTTAAGTCACCCTTAAATTAATGTTTATATGTAGAACTTCAGTTAAAAACATGTTTAGTAAATAAAGAATTTCCCGAGAATGATTTGCAGTTAATATAGGCTGACAAACAGCAAAGTATAACTATAAAATGGATATTGCTAGGCATAAATTCGGGGGGGGGGGCGGAGAATCATT
>JAVJGI010000001.1:29762280-29777401 GCA_035590275.1 Ibycter americanus
GGCACACTGCTGGCTCATGTTCAGCCAGCTGTCAGCCAGCACCCCCAGGTGCTTTTCCTCCAGGCAGCTTTCCAGCCGCTCTTCCCCAGGCTCGTAGTGTTGCATGGGGCTGTTGTGATCCAAGGGCAGGAGACAGCACTTTTCCTTGTTCAGCTTTACACAAATGGCCTCAGCCCATCAGTCCAGCCTATCCAGATCCCTCTGCAGAGCCTTCCGAACCTCAAGCAGATCAACACTCCCCCCCAGCCTGGTGTCATCTGCAAACTTACTGAGGGTGCACTCAATCCTTTCATCCAGGTCATCAACAGAGATATTAAACTGGACTGACCCCAGTACCGAGCCCTGGGGGACACCACTGGTGACTGGCTGTCAGCTGGATGTAACTGTAACTCCATTTACTACCACTTTTGGGCTTGGCCATCCAGCCAACTTTTTTTTTTAACCCAGCATAGAGCACACCCATTCAAGCCATGAGCAGCCAGTTTCTCCAGGAGAATGCTGTGGGAGACTATGTCAAAGGCTTTACTAAGGTCCAGGTAGACAACATCCACAGCCTCTCCCTCATCCACTAGGTGGGTCATCTTGTTGTAGAAGGGGATCACGTTTGTCAAGCAGGACCTGCCTTTCATAAACCCATGCTGGCTGGGCCTGATCCCCCAGTTGTCCAGCACATGCTGCATGATGATGCTCAGGACAATCTGCTCCATAACCTTCTCTGGCACTGACGTCAGGCTGACAGATCTGTAGTTCCCCAGAATCTGCTTCCTGCCCTTCTTGTAGATGGGCGTCACATTGGCTAACCTCCAGTCTTCTGGGACCTCCCCAGTTAGCCAGGACTGTTGATAAATGATGGAGAGTGGCTTGGTGAGTTCCCCTGCCAGCTCCCTTTGTACCCTCAGGTGGGTACCCATCTTGCCCCCATAGACTTGTGTGTGTCTAAGTGGAGCAGCAGGTCACTAACTGTTCCTTGTGGACTGTGGGGACTTCATTCTGCTCCTCATACCTACCTTCCAGCTCACGGGGCTCAGGGTAAGTGGTCTTGCCATTAAAGACTGAGGCAAGGAAGGCATTAAGTACCTCAGCCTTTTCCTCATCCTTTGTCGCAATATTCCCTGCTGCATCCAATAAAGGATGAAGATTATCCTTGGCCCTCCTTTTGTTTCTAATGTGTTTGTAAAAACATTTTTTGTTACCTTTTATGGCAGTGGCCAGCCTGAGTTCTAGCTGGGCTTTCACCTCTCTAACCTTTGCCCTGCATAAACCTCGTGACATCCTTATAGCTCTCCAGCATTGCCTGGCCTTCTTCCAAAGGTGGTAAACTTTTTCCCCTAATTTCCAGCAAAAGCTCTCTGGTCAGCTCTGTTCTCTGTTCATATATTTTTATAAACATGGGTGAATTTTTTTTTTTTCTTCTCTGAAAAGCAGGAAAATAAAGAATTACTTATTTTTTCCCTCCTTACCTGCACTTCAGTTTTCTGTGGAAATATTTTCATTCACAGAAAACCATCACTTTATAGTCTAGACCTTTCGTTCAGAAATAGTATGAGCCCTACTTCAACTATTCATCTCTAAACAAGATGGCATATTTATTCTCTCAAAAGTACTGTTTCTTCCCTTTACTGTGCCTGATTATGCCAGGTTATTTTATTTTTCTGTCACTAAAGGTAATGAGATTCCTTTTACCTTACTATATATGAAGGCACAAACAGTCATTTAATTGTGCCATGTAAAATGGCATGTACAGTTTCTGAAATGATTATAACTAATAGTAGAATGTTAATAAATATTATATAACATTAGCAGTCTAAGTTGAAAAGAAACTGATCCCTACTCAGGAAGTGAATTAAAATAAAATTCTGACAAGAAAATCTAAATGTATCAGGAGGAGCATTTGTTATGAGAGGAATTCAACCTTGCTGAAAAGCTTGAGAAATTTGTCCAATGCAATCATTTTTTTATTCATGGTCAAATACTTCCAGTGCTCCAGCCAAGCATTTTGTATGACAGACATGATAGGTGATAAAGAGTCTTTTGGCAGAAAGTCGTCTGAGAAATATTGAAACCAATTGATTACTTGGATTTCAAATGATTTTGCAACTTTAGAAACTTGTTCTTAATTTTTTAAGATAAGTATTGGTAGGTAATAGTGATGAGAAGGGAGTCTAATTAGAGTGGTCCTCACTAGTTTTGCAAAACAGAGTTTGGTTTAGTATCTATAACCTGATTCTCAATTTTGTGTTCCAATATTTTGCTGTGTCTGTCAAAGCCTGTTAATAGGCCTAAGTCTATTCAGATCCACCTGAGGTTGTTTATTTTTAAAGTAAAATGTAAAGTTTCTTTTTTCACTTTCCTTCCTTTTTGTAACATTTATTCAAGTCATTAATTAGTTGAAAAGGATATACAGAACATAAAGGAAAGAAGGAATGAGTACTACCTTGGTAGTTTCTGTTCTACTTTGCATTATAAATAACATATGCATCTTTGCAACCAATCATTCATTTGTAAAATATCCCCATAAGGTTTCTCTAAATCAGGGTTTTACATTACAACACAGTAAATTGTTCTACTTCTCTCATCTGCTTCTGAAGAAACAGCATCCAAATGTGTTTTTTCTTTGATAAGTCGAGTTATTCTAGTGTCTAAGGGAACTGCAATATAGACTCCCTAAGCAATCTGAAAGCTTGCTAATATCCTTTCTGGTAGAAGCATATGCTATCTTTGGACAGTATCAACTGAGAACTGCACTGAAAAAAAAAAGCAATTTTATATAGGATCTTGAGTCTTGTCTCAGTGATACACATCACTAATACGCATGTTTGTAAGAAATGTATATTCAGGTCTCTTCTGGAAAAAACCCACAGCTGTTGACATGTTAAAATGGTGTTCATGACGTGAACTGATGCTTCTTTATTTTTAATAGAAGTCAATAATCCAGCAGTAGCTTAGAGATCACTGTAAGCATCACACAGAAGCTGATTAGAAGTGAAACTGGTATAGTTAAAATGAAACCAAATAAGCTACCTTGTACTGTGGTAGTTTAGTAGAATAGGAAAAAAACTATTATTTTCCTCCTTGTGGAATAAACAGAATGCATAATAAGCACTTGCAGCACTGCATGGAATCGATTTAACTGGAGAACAAATACATTTATAACTCACTTGTGGCTTTGGCTTCAGCTGAATTAAGAGGTGTTCTCATTACTTGTGGAATGTGCTTGCTATTCTGTAAGTGCCTAGGTACCCTAATGTGTGTATACCAAGCTTTGATCTTCATGAAAGAAATTCTACTAATCCTGACTATAGGCTTACTAGTTAGAAATACGTATAAAAAATAAAATAACCAATGATTATTTGGGGCGTTCAGTGTACATTGATACAAAACCTCATCAGGAGTAAAAGAACAGTAATGTATTACCCCAACACATCCATATTTGATTTTAATATTAATGGAAATTAATCAAAAGCGATGCTACTTCATATTTCCGCAGTGACTTTTGATGAAGAACCTCACAATCTCACACCATTTAGCGTGCACTAAGGCCTCACTATCAAAGCACTTCCCAGCGTGACTATTTTTAGGCGACACGGTACACTGCTATCAGACACAGGCTTGCTCGGCCTGTGCTCTAAGCCAACCAAAGCTGTTAGGATGCATTAGTCTGATGATGTGTTAGTGGGCAACCTGAATCGTTCCCCCACTGAGATTTCAGGGGATTATAGTCTGCGTTTGGCATAGTACGATTATCACACTACATTTGACTAGGAGGTAACTTGTGTCCTTTTTGCTCAGAGTACCAGCAGACCAAGCTCATTTTTACCAGCCATGTCTTACACAGGAATGCATCAAGCTCAGGAATGTGTGTGACTTGGCTTTTCTTAAAGTGTTGTAAATGCTTAAGAATTCATCGTTCCATTTGCAAACCGCACACAAGTGCTGTTATTGGGCCCGACAATGCCTCCCAGACTTACCTACAGGACAGAGAGCTCTGGCTGCTAGGAAGCACACCGGTGATGCTCATCCTTGATGTCAGGAAAGAACAGCATGTACACCGGGATTTCTTCCAGCATCCCTTGACAGAGACTGTAAGCAGTTGATATCAAAGGTCATAAAAATAGAGTCAATGGAGACGAACAGTAGACTTCAAGTGTGGTAAGTGAAAGCATACCCGTACATGTATGTGGTACATAGTCACAATAGGATTCCTCAGGAAGGAACAGGGAATACTATTTCTGCAAGGAAACAAAGGCTATCAAAGACTGACTCCAGTCTTGCTTTTGTTGCATTATATGGAACGCCTGTTTTCCTTGACTGCAGACTCATCTATGCCCCTAATAGAGGCACTTTACTAAATTGGATGAGATGAACAAAGGCCTAAGTATAATGATTAATTTCCTCTTGTGCCTAAAGTTAAAGAGATAAAAATCTTTATCTAAATAAATTCCTGAAAACTCTAATTAGATAAATGGCCACTGCATCATGTATTTTACAGGTGAGTAACAAAAACCAAAACCAAGACAAAACAACAAAACCCGGTGACAAACACTCACCCACCACCCACCCCCAGTAAGAGATAATCAAATCCACACACTTGACTGAAGATGACAGCCTAAAAATTCAGGAGAGCAAACCATTTAAAACTAACTTAGTCTATCTAATACATTTTTCAAAAAGGCTGCTGAAAGCCCACCTATTTTTAATGCAATGTTGAAGAATCAAATTGAAGATTGGTGAAAAAAAGTATGTTAAGTGAACTATTTCTGCTTAAACTGTGCGTTACTGAAATCGGTTAAAAGAAACCAACCATATTGCCACACTTTCTTAAGCTGTTGCAGATACCCATGGTCATGTGGATATGGATCTCTATGATATACATACAGATGCATTTATAAGATATTTATATACCAGTGTAAATATATCTTTTCAGCTGCCATAGGCATACATGCAGTAAAATCAGATGAATCTGGATAAAATTATGATCTCAGATTTTAAATCTTTTATTCATTTGCATTATTCTGCAGGCTGTTTATTCTTAAATTTTATCAAAGGAATTTCTAGAAGTCTTTTTTATATCTAGATTAAAATTAATGTATTATAATATTCACAACTGGTGAACCAAAAACTATAAAAAGAATTGTTCATCTCCCATTCACTAGCAGAAATTATATACCCTATTTAGAAATAATTTAGGATGCATTTAAAATTATCTTTACAGACGATAATACTGTGTATGTTGAAGAGTGTCTACATAAGGAAAAGAAAGAAGAAAATGTAAAAGCCATTTCTATTCCATGTTATTTTGATTTGTATTGATTTGCACTCAGCTAAGCAGTGTATAAATGGATGCAGTGGTGTGGAGTGTTTTAGGGGTTTATTGCTTGATTGTTTCATTTTTTCTACTTTGGAAAACATGTTTTTCCTGGACTGAATTTTCTGTGTGACTTTATGAAATTAAAATCCAAACCTTTTAATTTTTTTTTAGTACTTAGAGCACACTCTTAAAAGAAGTGTCTCTAAAATACCTAGATAATAATTCAATTATATTAAACTATTAAAGCTTTCCTTTTATTTTACTTCTGAAAATTCTGGATAGGTTTTTACCTTTGAAATGTCTTTGTAATGTCATGTATTTTTGTTATCAGAGAGACAGAAATTCTATTTAGATCACTCTTGTACTTTCATAGAAGAAGTTGTGTATGAATAAAACCTCATCATCTCCAGACTATTAAAAATAATTTCCATAAAACTCTTAGTTGTCACATTCCCATTTATGGAACTTGCAAATACTGTTAAAGCTAAGTCACTATCCAAAACAACTAATACATATTGACTGAGAGGAAAAATGTGTACACTAACTTACTCTGAAAAGTTTAGATAGAAAAACAAACTGTATATAGTTAATGTAAGCTATATAAAAAAACCAATAGTGAAATATAAATTGACATGTTATTTTTGTAGTTAAAATACATGTAAATAGAAGACAAGAAAAAATAGCTAAAAAAGGAGCAGCTCTAGATTTGTGTCACTCACTGACACTGAAAGGTTAACTAGTTAGCCTCACCTCTATGCCCAGCAAGATCATGGAACAGATCATGGAACATGTAATATATAACATATAATATAGAATATACACTATATGATCTATGATGCATAGTATATAATATATTAATATAAAATACAATATATAATAGTGTACAGTATATAATATATAACATACCTATGATCCTAAGTTAACTTTGACAGATGCCAGCCACAAAGTTTAGTCATTAAGCAAATGAAAAAATAGTTTAAAGGAAATGTCCATTATTGGAATACAGGTGATGTAATGAAAGAGTAATGATACTTTGAAAGAAAAATGTCTGCAACAATTTAAAAAAGCAATTTATTTGGTATTAACAACAATAAAGAACTAACCTATGTTAGAAATGGTAAGAATATTATTTATGCTGTTACCTCTGATGAGAAAACTAAGTAAATGTATTCATTTTTATGTGCATATTTTTCCATAGTTTTAAAAACTTTTTGTGAAAAATCTGCATTAATAGCTAATATTGCCCCAAATTTTTCAGATTTTTTTTTTTTTTTTTTGTGGAATTTCTCCACAATATTTCTGAAAGACTTTGGCATACTCTTCTTTCTTACAGCAATTGTACATGTAGCATGTGTATCCAAAGCTTTGACATATGGAACAGTTGTACAACAACAGTATTGTGAAAGTGTTCCTGGGATTTTCAGACATATGACAGCCTAGTAACTCCAAGCAAGCTGTCCTTAGACCAGGTAATCTGGGTGTGTTTATAGAAAGAGTTCAATATTTATTTGCACAAAATTTCTGGGAAGTAGAGTACACATTCAGTAAAGCCAAAACTTATGGTGGTTTTGGGGATGGAGAAGTTCAAGGACATTATAGTTATTGCTTGGCACAAACAAAGAATCAATCAAACAAACAAACAAACAAAAAACCCCACCCTATCATTATTATTGACTAAACCAAATAAACTGTATTTTTATTTTTCCCTAGACAGAAAATGATTTGTCAATGAAAGAGGAAAAGGGACATGGGCTAATTAATGGCACAGTCCCCACATAAACTGTAATTTATTTACCTTAGGCTTCATCTCTGTAGTACAAGAGAGTCTAGTAATTACTAATATGTTTTTTCCAGCTCTGAGAATTGCACTGATTTTCAGAAGGCAATGGAGCTGTATACAAAGAGGTGTTTAGGAAGACAGTTCTATTTAAGCAAAATATTTAAAATGTAAACCTTTTAAACTTCTATTCAGCGAGCACTAAACATCAGAGGTCAAGAAGTCTCACAAGGACCAACATTTTCATAGAATCATAGAATGGTTTGGGTTTGAAGGGACCCTAAAGGTCATCTAGTTCCAACCTGCTTGCCATGGGCAAGGACACTTTCCACTAGACCAGGTTGCTCAAACCCCATCCAACCTGGCCTTTTCTAATTTCCTGCTTTAATTTGAAAAGGTATCAGTAATTCACCACGTAAATGGTTGGGACAGAAAACAGGCATTTTACCACCTATCCCACTTTAGAAGTTTGAGATGTTAAGTGCAAAACTAGTCTTTGAACTGCATTTAAAATAGAGCAATACCTAACTATGGTGACATTTTTCCCTCCCTTAATACAAACTGGCATATCACCACAACGAGAGTAATTCGAATGATTGATTCTGAACAGATCCCATATTGGAATTTAGGGCTTAGTCTTCACAAGCAAGTATTTCTATCCATAGGCAAGTAGCGCTTCACTCTTCTACTTCCTTTCCCTCTTTATGGTTAAACTGCTATTTACATATATTGAGTCTTCAGTAGAAGAGCACTCTGAACCCAAATAACTTCAAGCTCCAACAAGGAACAACCTCTTCTGTGTTACAAATGTTTGAATTTATTGATTTTGGGGTATTACTGGTATCGATTGGGTATTACTGATGTAATAAATGAATGGAAGGGGTGGCAAAATCAGCTGCAGAAGGTATTGCAGACGCATGGAATTGGAAAACAAGTATTCTGGAAGCAGTCACTAGCTCTTCTGCTTTTTCAGCTTTGATTCTGAAACCTACACAGATAAGGACATGTTTGTGAGGTGTACTCTTCTGGGAAGAGAAGCAGAGATCATTACATTTCAAAACTGAAAACCTGAGCTTAAAACTGACACAAAGTTTAAAACATGCTGATGAATTTGCAGCCCTATGATGATAGTATTACAAGTCACCAAGACAGACTATTTTAAAAGAAAAGCCAAAGTAAAAAATGAATAAGAGGTTGCCTGTCAGAAAATCCTGGTCAGTGTCTTAAAAAATGAAAACTAATAAAATGACGGTTTCAGCAGCCTAATGATAGTGAAAGAAAATGTGTAAAGAAAACAATTACGTGATCCACTCTTGGAACATAATGGAGAGAAGCTCTGTCTCAGCCAAACACTGGAGGACTGAGAGAAAAGGGGAGAAAGGTAAGGTATGTCAGCTGTAGAAATATTTCAACAAATCCACCATGTAAATACACATGCAGACAAGAAGTAGAAAAAAGTATTCTTTATTCACTTACCTGCACTTTGACTTTTAAATATGAAAATCAGCATTCAGAATCTCATCTCTAGTGAAAATGCTTTCAAAAGCAAGCAAATATTGGAAGTAATAGCAAGAAACTAGCTTTCATGAATAACTCATGCTGCTTGACTTTACCATTTTCATTGCAAAATGGCTTATTTCAATAAGTAACCTGTCTTTGCTTAAATAATACAGAAATATTTATTGTTTATACTAAATCTTTCAAGTTACTTAACCCTTTGAATTTCAATGTTGCAGCATCATTTCTTTATAATGAAATTACTTTTATTGATAGAATAATCCAACTCACTGTAAAACTGAAAAATATCCATAGAGCTATGCTGTACAAATGCCACATTAACATATGTTCTCTCCATCTACCAAAGCACTCAAAGATTTACTCAATTAAAACTGATTTTGAATAAAGACCTTTTTCCAATGTTTTCCAGACATTTCAAAAGCAATTGATATTAATAATGAAAAATGATGAACAAGTTGAAAGGAATTTGTCATTTTTAACAGTGATATGAAATGTCAAAATGTTGTTTTCTGGGATACTGAATTAGGTGCTTATATTCATTTATTTTAAGGACTTCTTAAAGAATACCAGAAAGAGATGTTACTTCTACAACACTTATTTTTAAACTTTATTATGTAGTAAGTATA
This sequence comes from Ibycter americanus, assembly GCA_035590275.1. Classification (NCBI taxonomy): domain Eukaryota; kingdom Metazoa; phylum Chordata; class Aves; order Falconiformes; family Falconidae; genus Ibycter; species Ibycter americanus. The sequence continues at coordinate 29,771,510 of JAVJGI010000001.1, forward strand.
AGATCAATAGAATTAAGACCAGTGAATCTGTAAACAGTCAGGTTATTACAAAGGTATGCAGTTTTCTTTCAGAAAATGTTGTCTACCTCTTCATATTCAGGAAATTATTTAACTCAGAATTAGCTACCAAACACTTGAAATGTCTGATCACATATTTAGAAGAAAGGCATAATCCTAGATGATATATTAGAAGTTATTTAAATTTGTATAGTATTGGTACCATCTTTAACGTATGGGGCAGAAACAGACTAAGGATGAAAAAAAGTCACAATATTTCTGGGGGAAAACAACTCATGGCACAGAAGATGGGAAGAACAAATATGGAACAAGAATGTCTATTTTCAATCACAGAAGTGCTTTACTCTTTCTCTGAAATGGTCAATGAATAATTACCTGCAGTATTCCTGTTTTGATATCTTCTTGGTTAACTAGCTACAACATTAATTCATAGAAATGTAACACCTAGGTATCTTCATTTGGATGAGTAAACTTCTCTGGCTTCCTTTTAGACTTGTCTGAATGTTATGGGCTAAGTTTTTTTACAAAAATGATGTCAAAAAAAAGAAGAGAGCAAACAATGAAAACATCATTGGGAAAAACAAAGATGGAATGAGCAGAATCAGAAGTAAAAATAGCTATTGCATGAGCGAATACATAGTGTTTGTACAGTGTCAATAAGAAGTTACACTATTGTATGTTTCAGTTGACCATAGAGAAAATACCCTTTTAGATTCTGATAAATTAGATGTTTCAGAAATAAATTGTCCCTCTTTCAGACCCTTGATACCTTCTCTGAATTTGACTTTGACACCAAACTGAAAAAGCCTGTAGATTAGCTGAAGACAACTGTAACATGATTTTGGGCTAGTTAGGGTTTTTTGCAAAGATTGTTTTATGAGACCAACATTGTGTTTCATCTGTTTTGAATACTCATTGAAGCAAGAATCATGTAGAAACTGTGCAGAGGCATATAAGGGGGAAAAATATCTTTAAGAATATCTTCTCATACCCTGGAAAAAGGAGAAATCGGCTCGCTAAGATGTGAACTGTTAGACAAGATGTGATTCTGTTTCTGAGTCTGCTATACAGGCTTGTGCTCTTTGGCCAAGTCATCTGTGCTTTCAAAATACTATGTTCAGAATGGAAATGTTTGGTACCTTCTTATTCACTCTTGTCTTCTTCACATCCACAAATATAGGGAACAAAATGTGTCAAACTTTTTCACATTCGTCTATTCCCTATATTCATTAAAGCTATCTGATTTTTGACAACCAGATAATTTCTATTTTAATATTTTAAAGAAGCAAAAAAAGATCATTAGCTAATTATATTCACTCTCCTCAACTGATAGTAAAGAACCTTCATGATTCACTAGATCCTTGTCAGTCTTTAAAATTATTTTCCAATTTCTATCAGCATGATAATGCTGATAACTGTGCCTGTAAGACACTAGCTGAAGTCACTGAAGCTCCAAAAGATATTTTAAAGAGAAACTTATACCCAGAGCTCTTCCCTAAAGATGGAAAGAGCAAAAACCTTTGTTATCTTCTCATCACAATGACCTGCACAAGACAGAATAATTTCCCCATTGTTTGAGTACTTACTTTTAAGAAGCAGTATTTCAGATCTATGAAGAATCTTAGAGAAAGGATTATATGCATGAAATTATAATACTTGGAATCTCTACTACTCTTAAGTACAGCATTAAGTGTTAGCTGCAGGTTTCTATAAAAAACTTAATTTCTTTGCTCAGATATCAGGTTTCACAGCTGCAAGATAAGTAACATTTCCAATATCAAAGATACAAAATGTAAACAAGAAACTAAATAAATTTTCATGGTTAAGACTGCAGAATGATCCATGGAAGGAACACAGCTTAAATTATAAGTTAATTGAGTACTACTACTTTAAATAATTACCACTTTAAAGGGAAGCTTCAGCAATTTTCTTTAAAAGAATGTCAGTATTCAGGAAAATACACTGTATAGCCAAAGGACTGAAAACTTGTGTCTTATGTTAGTAAATTAATTTGCCCGTAATTATGCTGTACTGACTGTGTGGGTGTTAGATCAATGGTTCATATATTGTGTTCATCACTAACCTTCAACAGTTCTTGAAATAAACCCTAAGTGAACTGTTCTTGAACTTCCTTGATAAAATGTCATAAAAGTGCTCAATTTTTTTCTGCATTAATCTCATATATAGTAGATATTCTAACTGTGTATACGTTGAAAGCTGAAGTGTATGGTAAATGGTCTTCAGATTTTAGATTAGACAAATATCAGCTGTATAGTGTGCCAGCACATACAGCTAAATGAATGAACTTGAAGTAATTGTATATACTTAAATGCAAGCTACCTAGGACATGCAATTAAAGAAGCACATAATGTAAAGCATTAGCCGTACTAAATGATCCGTTTATCATTTACATCAAATCATCTTCTCCCACTAAAATGCTGGTATCCCATAATAAGTATGAGCCCCTTGCCTCAAAATGAAAATACAAATTTACTGGTTTGTCATTATAATGTTAATGATAGCAACACTCTGGAAAGGAAAAACACGATTAAAATATATATTATCCACAGTGTATTTCCTGTCCCCCTTTTTTGAATGAAGACTGTTGTAGTTAGATCATATGGAAAAATTAACTGATAAAATAATTGACTTTTAAGATTCTTTACAATTTAATTTACATGTTGATTATATAGCTGGCAAAAATCTCCCAAATTGATTAAGCAAAGCAGAAAGTGCCTAAGAGTAAATTGATATCTGAAATTGGAGAATGTACTTCATCTAATTGTATTAATAAACTACACTGATGAGGTTTGTTTAGTAAGAAAATACCCTTTTGACCTTTTGATTTAGTGTAGATTACAACACATTATATCTGGGTCTTTTTACCGTATTCTCATTATGTTCAGCAAAATCAAACACATTTATGACACTTGGTCAAACTAAAAAAATAATGGAACAATAAAGACTTTTAAATTAGTTGAAGAGGTAGTTATGTAGAGTGCTTGTGAAGCTTTGTTTTTAATGTGTGTGTGTGTGTGTTAGATGTAAATTGCAAGAAGGAACAATTGTAGTCTGATGTTTTCCTTGAATAATATTTGTCAATGTTTTGTTCATTAATGTTTCATGAATTTTGCAGTCTATGTGAGAGAGTACAGATTTTTTTTCCACTTTCAGTGAAATTAAGAAGTTTTCGTTAGTGACTTGCATTATGCTTCTTCACATTAATAAATATTATATACAGTCTGAGTTTGTTCATTTGAGGTAATAATATCGTAGATTGGAAGAATTTTCTGGAAGTTGTGAGTAGATTGGGGAAAGAAACAATAAAACTCAAAACAAGAGATTGGATTTTAAAACATTGGAAACATCAGCTCTACTGATCATCTGAATTCCACTCAGACCCAAATATGAGCCTATTTACGTGACATGAATCTGGGAAACAGTTCTTAGCAAGAGCAATAAAACCAGTTTTGTGGGGTGGCATTTTGTTTAGAGAAACAAATTTCTCATCTCCAAAGTGTGCTATACGAGAGAATGGACACTCAGAAACATTAAAGTATACAAAGCTATTCACAGCTGTAACATCAGGTTTTAACTATCTGACACAATAGTGTCACAAAGGAAAAGGAACACCAAGAACATGGCACAATCAATGAGATTTGCCATATTATCTTTTTGTATCTTGTCTATTTCTGAGTATTTTTTTTTTCCCAGATGGAATGTGTGACATTTTCTTTTCTAGGATGCACAGCATATCTATTTATCTCAATGGTTACTGTAACTTCATCATCTCACTGTTTTCCTTAATCACTTCTGTTTCTTTATCCTAACTGTAGCTTGCATTCAATAAAGAAAAAAACCACCTTCTTATGTGTCAGGCAATATTAATAACTTTTCAAAAGTTACTGTTGTTCTCTCTTATATCTGATACATCAAGATTCTTTTCTGACCTTCCAATTTTGAAATGCTACATGGCACAGTTCCATTTCTAGCATACCATACAACTTACTTCCTCTGAAGGACTCCTTTGATGTGATTCTATCAGCCAGCTCTCATCTTCAATTCAGCATCTAGGTTTGTATTTAAGTGAACCAAACTTTAATAAGAAAACCCTGTCCTGAGAAATCATAAAAAATCAGTATTCTACTTTTGGTAAATAAATTATTCCCCATCCTTAGCTATTCTCTTACTGCAGCTGTAGAATAATTTCAATGTCTTGAACGAATACCAAAGTTTTCTTCTAATATGCTACACACACATAGGAAAAGGCAATTTAAATAGCACTTCACTTATCTGTATCATACCAAACCTGTAGAAAAGGATTTCACTGCAAATATAATTGAGTAGTTTTACAGACTTAGAGCTACATAAAGCTGACAGTTTAGCATTATTATACAACATATTTCTTGTTGTATATTTGTTCTTATTTATTTTCATTGGTTTGGTTTGCTGTCTTTATTTTAAGGCTCTGCATGTTGTCTCTTTCTTGAAGGCTCAAAACTAATTTGAAGAAAATTCCTCCCTTAACAACGGGAGTTTTGCTTTGCCTGGGAAGTCTAGAAGGTCTGTCTCGTCATCATTTTGCTACATAAGAATTAAATCAATGGGACCAGGTTACTTCTGTGTACAAAATATGCCAGTAGATTAGAAATTGATGACACTGCCTATCAAAAAGGTCTTCCTTAGAAATGTATATGCCGCTGTAAGTTTGTATGTTTCTGTGTGGCATGCTAGCTTGTTTCCTTCTTATTTGACCTCCAAATGATAAGGTAGAAAATATGTTATCAGAAATTCTACTGCTGACCAAATATATGACATAATTAAAACAACTGTCTTCCTTTTGAGAATTCGATCAGTTTTAACCAAATGTGAATCCTGAAAAGCAATGTATATCCACTCTTAGAAAACTTACCCATGTGCAACATTCCAAAGATAGGTAATGCCTGAAGCCTTTGCAGTAGCAGTGGATCAGCTGAATGGAATGCACCCAGTTCTAAGATCTGAATCATGTCTGCACTGTGGCAAGGAGGAAGAAAATGGAGGATAGACAGAGAACAGCAATTTTAGAAGAGAATTTATCCAAAATTTCTCTGGAGTGGTGGGAAGAGACTGCTCAGATTGATATTTAACTGTCAATACGTCCCTAAGGAGGTGAGCAAGAAACATCGGCCAGTCATCAACATGAAGAACATTCTTCAAACAGTCTGTGATTACTGATCTCTTTGCTTGACTTTATCATGCCCAGTATCTGACAGAAGAATAGATGACAACAGCTGATTGTGCATCACACACATGAAAGATATGTAACTCAGAGGCTAGTAGCTGATCTGCTGAAGTATAAATTTTTGTTTTAACTAAGAGCTGCAACTGTTACAAGCATGTGGCGTGCACAGCCAATTCTGTTCACTGAGGTATGCAAAATGGGAATGAAGATGCTGATTCCAAAGCTCCCAAGTTCCAATGCCAGAAATGATCATTATACAAAAGTGCTGCTGAACTCTTCACAGAACTGTGTTAGAGAACATCTTTTGAAAGGTTAGCTCTTTTAAAAAGACTTTGAACACTGGTAATTGTGTATCATCTGCCATATTATTGCACTGGCAAATTACCCTGAAAGCCAGGAAACGGACTTTGATCCCTGCATCCTTTCACACCTTAGTCAAAAGGGCTGAAAAGCCTCCCATTACCATTTTCTATGTTTGTACCTGTACATAGAGACCAAATTGTTTCTCAGTTTCTCACCAAAAATATGTTTTATTTGATCTCCTCAAGCCCCAGATAAGGCTGGTTGGAGGTCTTTGATCTCCTCAAGCTGTTACATATATAGAAACATATAACTGATGATCACTACAGCTTTCTCTCTCCGTCCTCGGC
>JAVJGI010000001.1:29787122-29872325 GCA_035590275.1 Ibycter americanus
CGATCCTTCCTTCCCTTTCCTATCGCGCTTCTCTTATCAACACTCTGCTCCGATAAACTCTCCCGATTGGCGGCATCTGACCTCGTTTGCGTCTGCATCTCAGTCCAGGTGTAACATCAAAGCCCCTCGGCTCGGGCTGTCCCGGGCCAGAACATGTGGAAACCTAACTCAGCATTGTGTTTGCTCTGTTTTGTAATGGTAACTCAACCCCTCAGTTATTTAAACATTACACCTTCATACTATGCCAGGCTCCCTTCTAGAAAAAACCTTATGGCAAGAATCTCATGGTAGGCTGGCCTGTGCTGTTGACAGTACAGGGGCACACAGGAGTCCAGGCACACAGGTAGTGTGAACCTAAACTTTCTCCTTTGATATGATAATAAAATTCTATTAATTTGGACTTGCATTCACGCAGAGGATATACAGGTTTATTTGGGGCTTGAATATCATCCCAGTTCTGCAGTAAAATATATATTTATTTAAAGTTTTGTGAAACTAGTCACAGGTCTCAATTTATGATTAATATAGTAATGCTTTTAATATATTATTGTATATATACAATCCTTGGTAGTGTCTACTAGTAATCTATTACGATTCAATGTAGTAAAGAATGCCACGGAACATGACACATGACTTTTACATGTATTTATAAAATTTGTAGGCAAGGCTGCCACCAGCATAAAGATCAAAATATCGGAGGGCATTCTATCATTTTTTAGAGCTTATGGCAAAGAAATAAATCCACCCGACTCACAAATCAAAAAGGAGCATCACAGCTATTGCAAATTCTCCCCATAGAAAAATATGTATATATTTTTATATTATATATGTTGAATATTATATATTCATTCTGGAAAAATGAAAGAAAAATGGGAGCAAAAATTCATTAAATCCTTTTCTGTCCCCACTGAAATAAGGCTGCCCTTGAAATAATTTGCAGAAGCAGCTTAATCATGCAAAGATATTCTATAAAATACATTAAGAAAGAAAGCAAATAAGAGCACTAAATTTCAATGAAACTGCAGAGGGTATTTAGGGAGACAGAAGTAATCTTCAGACTGATGTTTAGTCAAGTAACAGAGGTTATGCTAGCAGGTAGTCATGGAACATATTCTTAGATTTAGGATGATTCATTTTCTCACCATCCCCAGGAAAGGGAATTGACCAGTCCTATTGTAATTAATTAAAATTCAATTGTTATCCAATAATTCAGGTGGCTAGACGTAATTATATGTTTTTCGTTATTACATTCAATGGATAAAATAAAGACCATTCCAAGAGGGAAGTGTTGTTTAATATTCAAGGTACAAAATGGAAGGTTGTTTAGTAAACTATAAATACTCTGAGGCATAAACTCATTACTTCTGTTGCTGTACAGAATAACCTCACTAATTCACGTTAATGACTTGGAGACCCACCTTCAATGACTGAAGTTTATTATGAGACACTAAGTGAAATAAATGGTAAAAGTCTCGCAGACTTGCAATTGTAGTTTCATTGGTATCAAGGCAAATGAACAAGAAACATAGCAAGAATGAATAATTACAAAATGTTATTTTGTTATTTATATGTTTTATATATATAGGTCTATGATGCACAGCTTCATTGAAAGTATTTGGGGATATTTATGTTTTGGATGATACTTTGGTGGGGGTTTTTTTGTCTTTCTCCCTACAGATCTTAATTGAGAGCATTCTTTTTTTTTTTGAGGGTGTAGTGGGGAGGTACAAATTATATGATATGCAGATTAATGAAATCTGAACAAGGCTTTATTAAATCTCTAAAGCCAGTAGATTGTGCTGGTGAGCATGGATGAGACAAAACTAGTCTAATTAATTTCTTTTTAAGTAGAAACAATAGAACAGAGCTGTATTAATTTCCAAAACAAAACAGCACATTTATTTTTGAAATATTTCTTACACTTACTGCAATTGTTGTTTTATCTCTGTGTTTAATAATGAGAATCATAACTTGATAACCTTTTTTTCTGCCACAAAAACATACACTTCTAAAGGACCAATACTGAAGAACAGGTAGTATGACTATAATGACTCATAGTATTAAGTCAGCATTAAAATACTGACTGTTGTAGGGTGTTTCTTATGTTTTCTTTGCATGATGCTTCCTTTATTTCAGTGTGAGTTGCCATTTTGTGATTAGATACAGCAGGCTAGAAACAATACATGCAGCACTACTCTTTCCTGGCTATATTCTCTATTTTTTCTTACACTTCGTTTTTCTTGATACAAAAGGAGGAAATAAACTATTATATATCTTAGTGATTAAAAAAATAATAACCCAAAAGGTATTTTCAAACTTTCATTAACTGTAAGTGCTCATCTGCTCATCTGGAAAAGTCTACTAAAAATTATATAATATTGACTTCCTGAAACAATGTTCTTTGATTTTGTTTATATTTTTCTGAAACTCTGCTTCCCATCTGGATCTGGAGTTAAAGATTTAAAATTCTGTAGAAACTGGAGGTGTACAAAGGCAAGGAACTAGTTAAAAATAAGTGGAAGAAGGAAAAATTACATGGACTAAAGATGTCACAAGAGAAAAATAAAATGCACAGAAAAAGACACATGGCCACTTAACTACTGGAAAACATTTAGGATTTCTGCCCGTTATCTCTGAAAGATGGAAAATTAGTTCATACATACAATTTCACAAAAGCAAAGTTGTTTATATGTATTCTGATAAGTAGCTTTTCCACAACAGTGGAATTCTTTTTCAGGATTCTGGCAACTAACTTCCATAGAAGATGGAATTTCTGAAGGCTACTTCTGTGAGAAGCTCCAGCTTCTGATTCCAAGCAACAGGTTGGTTGCTTTTTTGGTTTGGTTTTGGTTTTGGTGTTGTGGGTTTTTTTTGTTTGGTTGGTTTTGTTTGTTTGTTTGTTTGTTTGGGGTTTTTTGGGGGGTTGTTTTTTTTTCCTTTTCTAAGTTAAATTAAATGCCAAACAAGCAGATAGTAATGGTGCTGAACATTTTCAGTGCCAATCATTCAGGTACATAGAAACCCCAGTTCTGAAAGGATTTAGATGCTACTCTACCTAGAATGGGTAAGCATTTTCATTTTATCAAAGAGAATAAAGCACTGAAGTATCACTTTGGGTCTCTGCATCTAGCAATCTGAGATCTTCAAATACATATTTATGCCTTTCTAATACATTAACCTTTTTACCTTAGCCCCAGAGATTAGTTGTTCCTTTCTTGTGCTTAGTCTTACAGGTATGCTCCAGATTTCAAGCAAATGGCAAACAAAAGTCTCAGCAGGCAGCAAGGCACTGCAGAGGGGAGGAGCAGAGGCACAGGCTTGCTAGCCTGCTCCTGCAGCATCTGAGAGCTGCCTGCAGTGCAGGCAGACTTCAGGGTGCCTGTCTCAAGCACTGGTTTCCATGGCACTGTTCCACAGGCTTCCATAACAGCATCCTAGGGTGGATATCCTCTGCCTTTCCAGTTGGAGAATATTCAGATTTTTTTATTACTATGCATTTATTTACAATAAATAAGCCTCCTTGAAACAGACACTTGAGATTCAAACTTCCAAATGTCTAATGACTAGGTTACACTGTCATTATCAGTTTCTGGTTTTCTGAGTAGTTTGTCCTTAAATAACTTGTGAAACTTCACCAGGAATGAGTAGGAGTGACTTGTAACATTACTTAGAAGCCTGACAGTTAGGAGGAGCCTTTGCACGAAGTGACAGACCTTGATCAGCAGCCTTTCGAAGGAAGATAGTGATCCAAAGACTTGAATGACCTCAGTAAAGTGGTATCTTTGCTACTGAGTCTTTTTACATGTTTTACATCTTGTGTAAGGCGTCTGTTTCACTGTCCAGTCCCCCTAGGTGTGGTCTGAATTCAGGCAGCTTGCGGAAGACAGAATAGGTATCCAATATTAGGTATCTAAATTCAAGTATTTACTTACAGTGAGACGCTGTATTCATGCTACTATGATCTTATACTGCAAAGTACAGGGATATTTACAAGCCATAGGTAGATACATACTTCTAAAGATACCTCAAATGGTTTTCGGTTGCTGCAACAGTTTTTTTGGGTTCTTAAACCCATTCCTGTCCTTAAGTACTTCGATAATTTGTGACATCCAAGTAATATAATGCATTTTTATTTTAATGTCTTCAGTTAAATACAAAACTCTATAATACTCCAGTTTCAAACTATAATCATCTTCGAATAAAACATCCCATTGCTGACCATGGGTGCTTCCATAGTTTGTTTATATTTTTTGTGGTTTCTTTGTCAGATATTTATTAAATGAGGAGTTCATATATGAATATATAAATATGTAAAAATCTTATGTAGTAGTTTAAGTGTCCAATTAAAAAAAACAAAACCAAACAGTTGTTCAATGTATCATCTGAGTTATACTGTTTAAGTTTGGTGGCCTTGTCTTCTCTATTGTAATTAAATGAAATATTGTTCATTTATACTTTCTCCTTGAGTGTGTTATATTTTAAGGATTACCTTGTAAACATAATTTCCTGTTCTTGTATATGTTCTGTCAAGTAGATTTAAGACACTGAAAAAATTTAAGTGAACGTAAAGTCCAAGGTAACAAATAACTAAGACGTATTGTTTAATCCTGAGGTAACCCTCGTTAATAGAAGGCTTCTCAGTATTTCACAAACAAAATGTAATTTACCTTTATATACGGTCTTCTATAAAAAAAGAGTCTTGAAACTGAAAAATAATATGGAATGATACAGTCCAGAAAAAGCTGTGAACAGAGAGAAATTAAGGGTTCACAGAAGAAGGAAATTATATATTAAACATTTTGAATGCGTGAAACTGAATATTACATTAAAATCAATGTATAAAGGTTTATGCCAGGGATGTTGTTTATTTCATTTCCAATGGTGGTATTTTTATCTACTTTCTGAATGTTTATCATTTCTCATTTAAAAAACTGCTATCTCCCTTTCATTTTGTCTTATGTTTAGATTCCCCTTTTCAGAAGTTTTACTTTCTGTTTATCAAAGCACTATTATAATTTATCATATACATGTGTCATGTACAGTGCAGCTACCTGGAAATTTTTAAGAAGTAAATAAAAGATAAACAATGTTAAAAAGTTAATTACTTTCTTTTTTTTAATTTATTTTCTAGTTGTGTATTAAAGTCAAATGTCCATTCATTAAATCAAATACCAATGTCATTTATATATTTAAATTGTGTAACATAGAGTTTAGAGTGTTATTTATATAATATAATGTATAATAAAATGTAACAAGATAATATTTTCTACTTCCACAGCACGTCCCTGTTACCACCATTTGCTCCCAAAAGTAAGTGTTCTACAAAAAATTATGGAACCCATTAGTCTTTTAGGAAGAATTATTTCCTCCTTTGTTTCAGATCAGGATATTGAAAGCGTCCAAGCTACCCTTCCTTTTTAGCTAACAGTCACTAAAATGCTTGAGCTTTGAGCCAAATACAAATGTGAACAGCAGTTGGCAATTACTTCTCTTTTATATTATAATAATCACATTTGCAGATGGGAAAGAATTAGTTGACTAGATCTAGTAGGTTGAAGTATGTATTTGTCTGTGATTTCTGAACACCAAAGAGCCGAAGTGAAGAAATGTTCCAATGAGGCTTCCGAACATCCTGAAATAAGGAAAAGATACACTGAACTAAGCATGGTAATGGAGGAAGCTAAAATGGGGGCTGCTTTTGGAGGGTTTCTATACTTGTGGGTATTCTGGCCCCATTTTTTTGCTTGATATTACAAATTAATCTTTCAGTTTACACTAAGCTCAAGAAAAGTTACTTGCCAGTCCATGACAAAGAGGTCACTTTTTGACAGTGAGACTTTTAGGAGCGTAGCTACTAAAAATTACACTATTCAAAAAAAAAAAGGAGAAGGCTTGTATAGTTGGTAGGTGTTAAATAAAAAGCAAACAAAATATACACTGTAGCATCAAAAGTACAACATGTATTCCTTTGTAGTGTATTTCATTGAATGAGTTCAACCAAAAATACAGTTGGAGAGAAAATACCCATCAGTTATATCAGTTCAAACAGCATTCAGAGGGAGAAAAGGCTCAGCGAAGAGACAAAGAAATAGAAAGCAGATCCACATCCCTGTGTTAAAAAAAACCTGCCCTCTCTACTAAATAAGTCTATCTTAAAGGCGCCTTCTGACAGCCACTCTGACAGAGAAAATGGCCATCAGCAGCAACTGGCAGCCAAAGCATATTGAGCTGCTTTGAGCTGTTCTCAAGAGATATGAATTCTAGAGAACAAATCCTTTTACACTGGCTAAAAAAAAGCTCAGGTTTTCACCTGTGATCACCAGATACTCAGCAAATAAACCTCTGTTGCAGCACCCCCCTGCTGTAGAGCGTGGTGAGATTCTTCTGAAGTATTACATTTCTATTGGCTTTTTGTACTTTAAAAGTTTAGGGAAGGAGTGATGGTGTGGGTTTGGCCTGAATTACTTCATTTCTGTTGCATATCAAGCTAAAGTTTAATACCTTATATCCAGTTTTCTGTGATGTAAGAAATATAATATCCTCCTCTAAAGATTTTGCTGTTATTGCTTAAATTCCATAGATCACTTCCAGTTAGAACACTCTGCATAAACTATATATAGGCATTATAATAATGATAATGATATCATATAACCCCATGCATTTATAGACAGATAGACAGATTAATATATATATATAATGCACACTTACAGATTAAGAAAATTTGGCTTATCCAGCAATTCATGAAAATAATAGACTTGAATTAAACTATAGTACTCTATGGTACTTCCATGTGACCATGTAGCCTGACAATAAGTATTGCCGTACTATTAACAGGCCATAAAATTTGTAGTGAATTTGCAAGACATCAGGACTGAGGATTGTCGGGCTTGCTCGGTCTGAACTTTATTTGAACTGCCTTGCAGATTTGTGTCACTTTGTTTCACTGTGACAACAATTTCTCTATTTGACCAGATATTTATGGCTATTTTATTTTACTTGTGTTTATCTTTATGTGGTACAAGCACAATTTTATAGAGAGTAACAAGCAGTTATTTTGTTTAGAATGAGATATTTACAACTCTAACAAAATGCGGTAGAGAAATACAGACCTGGTACAATAGCTGGGGCTTTGGGAAATGGAGACAAAGGATGTGGCATAGAGGAGCAGAGGCACAGGATGTTAAGGGATAAGGCACAGACAAAGGTATTTAAGATTTAAATATGTAAATGTCTTGTTTAAAAATATTGTCACTTAAGATTAGTTATCTCACTGTGTGAAAACTTTATTTTTTCAAACAAAGGTTGTTGATACGATGTTTGGAAGATTTTCTCTTTCATGATAAGGTAAGTAAGAGTAAAAAAAAAATTAATCCAACAAAAGTGTTCCAACTAGTTCTGTTACAAAGGTTTTCAATCAGATACTGAGCTATAATTTATTTCCCAGATGTAATCTATGAATGTTTATCCTCAAATGTAAGTACATAAATAAAATAGAACAAAAGAAAAAAAGTCCAAAACTTTCTTACCTTTTAAGCCTGATAACTACTACTTTTGATGGAACACAATTTTTCAAGTGTTTTGCAGTCTCATTACAGAGGAATGTTAAAAACAACAACAAAAAATGCCTGAGCAACCAAACAAACAAACAAAGATGAAGAAAAATTAAAACAGATTAATGAGGAACTAAAAAAAGCAAACAACAACCGTTTTCATTTAAAGTTTTTAATTGCTTATACATTTACAATTGAAATTATACTGATTTTGGTGTCTCTTTAGAAGGTAAGACATAATGGAGAAATAGTAGTAATAAAGAAACAACACAAGAATAGTGATTTTCTTTAATGTTTCTTGTATTTTTTTAAAAATCAAATTTCCATATGATCTTCTGTGAGCTGTGAAAAGGATGTTGCAACATGGGTGAAAAGTAAATAAAAACAAGAGGTTAGACAGTTTTGAACTATGAGTTTTTTGAACTGTGCTAGGAATCTAGATAAAACCCGTGTGCCAGTTACATGCACCAGTATTATAAATTAGAACTAGCTGAGAACCCATATTATATGGTCATTATGATTCTTTGGAATTATGTAAAAAATTTATGCTGTGTAATTGAGAGCAAGTTTTTAAAAGACTTTTCAAAAACGGACAGATGGACATCCTTTCCAAAAAGTATTATGATTACTTTGTGTCCAGGGTATCCACACTAATGTGACATTTTTCTATAGGTGGTTTAGGAAGCTACAAAAAACCTAGATAAAAAGTATTTCAGGTACATAAATATTATAAGCTTTTTGGAAATCCGAGGAACTCCACCTTTAATAAATATCATCAGCCAATAACTATAACACTAGTGAAGTGATAACCTCACATAATATCCTCTGTAGGAATATGTTGGTACAATATAGAGTTCAAGAGGCCAGACATAAATGCTTTTCTGAAGGATATTGATCTCATCCATATGAGATGACACAGTAATATATGTTTTTATCTGTTTAAATAAGTAAAATTTACAGGGTAATTCCAATGCCCTGGAAGGTTGGTGTATGTAACATGGCTGCATATGGCTTTGTATGATCTCTAGCACCCATATGATCTCTAGGAATTAAACATGCCTGGATATAAACCATAATGCCACAGAATATCTTCTTGATGGTACGTATCTTAAAAGACCTTGATCTCTTCTGATTATTCAGTACATTTTCTCTCTGCTAACTTAATGAGTTTCTGGAAATGCTTAGACCAGGTCAGCATTTATTGATACTCTGCGTTCAAAGCTTCTGGTTATGCTTAAGTAAACTAAGAAAGTAATGTTACTACAGGATCTTATCTATGTTCAGCAGCTACAATGTGAAGTCTATATTTAAATTAATTTGGTTTTGGTTATTTTGCCTACATGCAGTATAATAACAACAGGAAGGTACCGTAGGAATCTCAAATCTGTTGCAGTCTAACTCTTATTCATTTTTATAATTTTATAATCCCTACTGCAAAATATTTTTTATTTTCAGGGACATATTTTCAAAGATAGCTTTAAAAAGCTTATCTTAAAAAAGATCCCTTCATGAATATGCAATTTTATTTTATGTTTTTTTCATAAGAGGATACCAGCCACATAGTCTATATGCACATGTTCTGCTATATGGCATCCATTTTGTAGTTAAGCAAAAAGAAGTAGCGCAAACCTCAGAGTTTTTTAAGGATGTGATTCTTCAGGAAACAGTGTAGGGTAGGGCTTTTCAAGAAATACAATGACATTCTCTTTAAACCCAAAACAGAATATTGAAAAGTGCCTTGAAATGGTTTGAAAACATATATGTCTTTTAAGTGGATGGACTAAAAGGAAGTTGAATTCCAAACTGTTTTGGAAATTTTTTTCTGTTAGTTCTGCATCTCTGCATTACAGGTCTGAGATTGAAGAAACTGTGTAAATTCTTTCTTCTGTTTTGTTAAATCAAGGTTCCTTTTCTGTATCCAAAGGCATAATGAAGGGCAGCTTAGTTCATAACTCATTTTTCATTCTTCCTCACTAAATCTCAATTATATGTTTTTGTGCAATACAATAGCATGATGCGGTAATATAATGAAAAAAGCATTAATAATTACAGAGATGACAATAACAAGAAAAGAAAATACCTGGTGCAACACAAAATGATGTTTTAAAAAAATACATAATGGAATGCATTCAATGGCATAAAAATATGCAAAAAAAATTGTTTAAAACACAAAGGAAGATTAAAAAACAATAGTAGTGAATTCATTAATAATTATTTATTAAATTGAATAAAAGTCAAGACATAATCTAGTTACTAAGAAATTGATCTTATACAGTTTTATTGAAATTCCACATAAATGCTTTTATTTATTTTGTACCTGATTTCTTTGCACAACTCTGAAAAAAGTAGGACTGCATGTACCTTATTTTTGTCATTACCAAAGTTCTCATTACCCTGGTAAGAATTTGGTTTTAGTTTCCTGTAGTTTCTTCAAAAACTTTTCTTGTACAGACTTGGCTTGTGAGCTCATTCACTGCAATTCATTTATGCAGCGTAAAAAAAGTCAACATATAGGGGTGTACAAAATATTTAAGGAAACTAAAAACATAATTGAGCCCAATCTTCAATAGTCCAAAACAGTCTGATAGCTTTGTTATAGTCATTGGCCAAAGAACTATTTTGAATATGTTCAGAGGGTCTGTGAACCTTAGTAAATTGCTGTCTGTAGTGCTGCACGTCAATTTTCAAGTTCATATCCACAAGTAGGATAGTTCAAGTTTTACTGTAGTCTTTAATGGGTGTCCCGCTAGCCTTTATCATCTTACCTAGGGTGTCCTCCTAGCCTTTAGCTTTATCATCTTATTCAACACTCTACTGTCTATTCCTCATATTTGTCTTCCTGACACACGATGATATTTTCCCCAGCTATTTACCTTAGACTATGAGTTTAGAATATTTTATAATGTAAATTTTAGGTTCTTCTGTAATAAGCCTACTCTCTTCCTACAAAAGAGAAAGGGGAAAAAGACCACAACCCAAACTCATTAATTAATAACATGTAGACAAGACTTAAATTCTGCAACTAAGTGTGTATTAGAAGTAGTTCCTCAATTTTTAGCAGCTTTTTGTATAAACTCTAATCTTTGTCCTTCCAGTAGCTATGCTTCTGGGAGGCTTGTGAAAATACCAGATGAAAACATGTTTATTTTATTCTTACGTAATCGTGGTCTGAATCCTTCCACTTGTTATGTTTAATTTTTCTACCGTAAAGGAAGATCAGAAAGTATGATCTTTGTTTTAATCTTCTTTTTTAAGAAGCAAACAATGAAAAAACAGCAAAACAAATAAGCAAAGATCATCCTATTTAATATTAGCATAGTACTATTTAGTAGTTCAGTCCAAAATCAGAGAATGTATGAGACTGGAGATGGCATATCATTACCTACCAAATGTCAGTAGTTAAATTTTATAGAGTGTTAAGGAATTTTTTGATAAAAATACTTCATAAAATAATTCATCAGTGCAGCAAAATGACAAGGAATTTCTCAGATTTTATTTCAGGACACAGCAAACTCCTAAGTTTATGAACATCTACAAAATACCAAGGGTGCTGGCCTTTTTAAATCTCAGTGTGGCAACAAATTGTACTTTGGAATATTTTCAAAAAGGTGGTAAAACTCCTTTAGTTAAAACTCCTTTGGGAGTCCTTAAAAAGAACAACAGGATGGATAGTATGAAAACGTAAGATCACCTTTTCTTGATGACCATCTGTCCTGGTTTCACTTGGGATAGAGTTAATTCTCCTCTTGGTGGCTAGTGCAGTGCTGTGTTTTGGATTTGGTGTGGGAACAGTGAGGTCGGGGCCTTTTTGGTTCCTCAGGCCTTGCCAAGGGAGGGCTGGAGGGGCATGGGAAACTGGGAGGGGACACAGCCAGGTCAGCTACCTGAACTAGCCAAAGAGGTATTCCATACCATGGGACGTCATGTTCGGTATATAAACTGGGGTGGGGTCGGGGGGTCGGGTGGGGCGCGGAGTTGACCAAGGCTGCGGATCGTTGCTGAGGGACTGGCTGGGCATTGGTGAGCAGGTGGTGAGAAGTTGTATGGTGCATCACTAGTCTTCTTTTGTCCCTTCCCCTTGGATTGCATTCCTCTCCTTCTCTCCCTCCTTTTCATTGTAACTGTTATTGTTATCATTACTAATGTTCTTTTGTTCTCATTTTATTTCAATTAGTAAATTGTTCTTATCTCAACCCTTGAGTTTTACATTCCCTTCTGATTCCCGTCCTCTGGGTGAGGAGGGAGTGAGCAAGCGGCTGCATGGTACTTAGTTACTGGCTGGGGTTAAACCATCAAATTATTTTGCATTTTGAATGCATTTTGAATACAAAAAAATGGTAAATGTAGTTTGTGTGAAAAGTAGGAGCTACATGGGAATAGCTGATTTTCTGGTCACTAGCAGTTATTTTTAAAAAGTAGAAAATTGTTTGAATAAAAGAAAGTGAAAACTGCAACATTCATTTTAATGAAAAAGTAAATTGAATAAAATTTAAGTGAATGAAGTGAAAACTCCTCTACTTAAATAAAATATTTTACTTTGATTTTGAAGTATTCTTGGTTTATGTGGGTTTTAAGGTTCTCTACAAATCAGAACATTTTTCATAACGTCAATATTTTTGAAGCTAGAGTTGCAAAATATTCATTGTTCTTTCTGTCCATAAGAGGCTGCAGCAACAGATGAATGTAATCCTGGTTCAGAATAGCACTTGTGAAGAATGTGCCTTGCTTAAAAATAAACATGGAAGAACTATGTGCTATAGCAGATTAGAATCTAATGCATCATAAATATGTGTTGTATTTTGAAAGTCAGCAGGAGTTAAGCTCTTAATTCAGTTAAGTGCTTTTGTAAAACCAGTGCATATATGCATCCATGAGGTCCATGAGGATGCTAGAAAAAAAGTCTTTTATATCCTGCTATTCAGTTGACACAAAACCGAGTTGCAAATATTATTTAAAACAACAATATTAGGATGCTTGCACAATAAAGTGTGACGCATTTACCTATAGAT
Organism: Ibycter americanus; assembly: GCA_035590275.1. Taxonomy (NCBI): domain Eukaryota; kingdom Metazoa; phylum Chordata; class Aves; order Falconiformes; family Falconidae; genus Ibycter; species Ibycter americanus. The sequence goes on from JAVJGI010000001.1 coordinate 29,799,682, forward strand.
CTTCTATACCAAGCATTCAACCTTTGTCAGTGCCAGTGAAGTTCTTATAAGGATAGCAGAGTATAAACAACTAGTAGAATTCCCTTGCTATGAAGTAAAATCTACTTAATACTTACATAAATGCACCATTTACAATACTTACCTAAATGTACCATTTAGGTCAAAAAGTTTTCTTTTACAGGAAGGATGAAGTATGAGAGGAAAAGAGGCTATGGCATCTGTACTTGAAACTAGAGTAGTTTAAATATAGCTTTATTGTTATACTTGTTTTGCCAGGTTGCTTGCCTAGTTATATAGAGTAACATCCATCTTTGTGAAGGGCAGAAAATCCCCAAAGACCCTTTTGCTTTCATCCTTTGCAAGAGAGCATGAAGAAAAGAAAATATAAGGTCTTCATTTGACAATTCTGTGCATGTTTATTTACTTTTGACAGATGTTAAATGTCTTGGTAATAACTCTTAAAGTGAAGTTTGCTTTTGTGTGCTTTTTTCTCCTTGCACATCCTTTTAAATATGGAACATGCTAGAACTTTTTTTCACAATTAATGTAGAATGATTGTTATTGCAACAGAGGGATCAGAACAGGAGACTGAGATGTGTGGTTGAAAAGAGCAACAAAAATATCCACACAGGAAAATTCCTTCAAACAGATTTATGGCTTTATAAAATATGCAGAAATTGAATGGGGGATTAGTTAACCTTTTTAACATTAACCTTCCCTCTAGCTATTTTTTCCCAAAGACTTTGTCCTTGAGGGGAGGGGGGGGCGGAGAAAAGGTATGGTTACCTATACCAAAAGGTAACTTCCTGGAGGTTTCCATGTTTTTGATTTAGCATAACATTTCAAAGTAAAGAAAAATCACATGCAAGTTCCATACACCTTCAATGCACCTTCAGCCTGATCTGCAGGGCTCAAGCTGTCATCCTCTGAGTCCCTTCTGGACAGAACTGCCAATCATGCTAAACCATGTGAACGGCTTAGTGACACAGGCAGATGTTCACAGAGAATAAGACAGAGACCACCAAACTCATTCATTTGTGAATTTAACAGGATAATATAGGCCTCCAGCGTGAAAGGCTAGTTCATTAATCTGGTATTTTTAGATGATATTTTTGAAAAAAAACCAACCTCAACCCCTTACTGTTGCTGCCAAAACCAAAGCAGATATGCTTAGCCCCATTCCACTTTTCAAACCCTACATCCTTCTTTATGTTTTTCTGTAAATTCAGAAAACAGCATTTCATACTAATCTCTGAAGAGTGTTTTTCAAATATTCTCTCAGTGGGAGAGAAACATGACACTGAGGTTTAAATATAATAGTTTTAACAGGAGGAGAAACTCAGGAAAAGTAAGTACCTTAATGCAAAACCTGAAATACAGGAATGCATGAACAAAACACCCAACAAAAAATTGCAAAACCAGAATTATTCAGGTGATAAATATTTACATAGGTCTGATTTTGACTTAAATAAGGAACTCAACAAGGTTCTTGATAAGAAGACAGCAAGACAAAACATACTAAAAGTATTTTCTCTGTGTCTGTGGTATGGTCATAGACACAAAATGAGACAGAACAGTAGCAGGAATACGTATAATTGAGCTAAAATATACAATCATTGTGCTTTTAAAACCTACTTTGAGTGAAGCCTGGTTCTGTTTCATGTAATAATGCATTTTCTTTGGTTATAAGTACCATTTGTTTGAGATGACTTTCTGAACTATTTTCCCCCAAAAGCTTACCCATCAATCCTTTTTGAGGTTTTTTGGCTTTTATGAGGCTGTCTGTAACACATACTGCAGAAAAAAAGTTCCAATTTTCATATTCTGTTTTTTATTAATTATTTTGCTTGATATTTTGCAGAGCAGGTAACCTACATGTTCCCTTTCCTGAGACAAAGCTGAGGCATAACCCAGAGAGGAACTTAAATCCAGCAATAAATTTAATATCTAATTTTCAGATAATTATAACGCTGAAGCTGGACTAAATCATCCATGGACAATTTTATCTTCCGGGAATTCTTCTTTGCTCTTTTAGAGTCATGCACGACCATTAACCTGTGTGCAAACTTGTCTTTGAGGCTGGAGTGTATTTGCTCTGTAAGGAAAATTTAGCTGTTCCGCAGACACCTAGGAGGATTCATAAGTTTAAATTCTCTCTATATATGTGGAAAGTTAAGCACATAGAAATGAGATACAAAAAAAATTTGAATCTTCAACAGGAAGCTACCTGAATTAGTCAATACAAATGGAAAAGGAATATCTCCTACATTTTCCACCACAGATTTTTTCTTCCACCAGCAGTAAAGATTCATAAGACTGAGCTTTCTATTTGAACTACAAGTTTGTACCTTTTTTAATACTGTAGTTACAAAGGAGGTTATTAAAAAAATACAGTAATAATACAGTAATCACAGTATTAACCCCTATTTCAAAAAGCAAAGAAAAATTAATATATTTTGAAAGACAGTATTTGAACATCTCTTACTTCCCAATGAAGACTTCCTGTTGGTAGTGGTGAGTAATTGCTCGTTCTATTACACTGGACTCTTGTATTTTAAATATAATGTCCAATAAGGTGGAGAGAGGCTTCATGACATAGTCATCATGTTATTTCCTTGAAGGGAGATACAGACTCCAAACCATTGTCCAGTAGTCCTTTAAAATTTTTATTAGATGTAGATATTTGAGAAGAAATTTAATCTCCTAACTTTCTGGATTTCTATGTAGTAACTGTAAGATTATGCTACCTGTTTTACTTTACCTCAAATAGTTTGGTATTATGGAATGGAAAAAGAAATCATGTAATTGGTAAAGAATGACCATAGATAATCCTACATACCAGAAGTTATATCAGTAACCTACAGGAAAATATAAATTTCAGCATCCTCACATTCAATCTGTCAGTTCTTAGATGAGTGTTTCAAGTTACCAAACTAGTGAACACTGAGATGGTGAATGATCACTGTCCACAATTCATGGGGATTTTTTTAGTCAGAAATTGCAGATATTCTGAGACTGACAGTAGGTACACAATCCTGCAAGGGAGGTGGACAGAAGGAATCCCAAATTTTGGCCCTTCAATTTAGTCACTTCCTGCTCAGCACTGAAAGACTTCAGTAGTTTTAGTAATAAAAAAAATTATTGAAGAAAAATTACATGTGCATTTGGTAGATGGCTGACATCCAAAGCTAGGTGACACTTAAGCAAGTATCAAGCATAGCCACTGCTTACATTACCTTTCTATTTTTTATTTCAAAACTACTTTTAACTTCAATTATTTAATTAAATATTAGTTTAGAAATTAAATGTCAGGCTCAGTTTGATCTTTGCAAAAAAATTTTAATGCACAAAAAATGAAGAATTGGCCTTTTCCTCTCTTTTCATGTCACCAAAGAAGTCTCTCAGGATCCAAAAAACATTTCTTGCTCATTTCTAGTTAAGAAATACATTCTTCAGTGTTAATTCTTCTCCACATATTCACTAAAGAAATTTTTTTTTTCTTATGTAAGGACTCAATCTCCTAGAACACAGTGTCAATGATAACTACAGACAGAGGGTAGGAAACAATTTATTTTCAGACACAAATGAAACAATTATTGAAGCAAAAGAGTTATATACTGTATCTGGAAAGAAAGCATTTACATACTTTCATTTCTAGAATGGGCTTCTTGCTTTGAAATGGAAGCAGTTTTCTAACTTAAAGTAGGTAATTACACACTCCATTAAACAAGTAATTAACAGATTACAATTTAAAAAAAAAACCTTGAAAATGAGCAATTCAGATGCTAAATGAGAAGCACGCTGTTATAATTAGCATAATACTTTTTGAAATGGATTAACAAATACACAAGGAAAATGGAAAAAAAAATCCATTTTCTCCGTGCAAATCATATGCAACAAATAGCATTTCATGAGCCAAACAATACCATAGTATAAGAAGCACCTAGCGCAGATACCTTGTGTTAAATTACTTTAAAAATAATAAAAATTAAATAACCTCATAATTCCCTGAAGAAACAGCTAAAAGTTTTGGAAGATTACTATTACATATGCACCTGCTGGGAGCATTCATTATATGAAGAAAACAAAAGGTCAAACGCTGTTTCTTACCAGCAAATATGCTTCTTCTATTAACTTGAAAATGCATGTGAAATTTTACCTACTACTATTCTAAATACCAGGAAAAGCTACCATAATGCAGAAGCACTATCCGATACTTTATGCTTCTGTCTCTTGTGTTTATTTTGTACATTTGATGAAGCTTCTCAAAACAAAAGTTAATATGTCCATATACAATAGTGAAAGGTGTGAGTGGGTTTATGAACTGATTTCTTCAGCTCCTTCACTCCAGCTAGCATATATTGACCACCTATGTATTCCACCAGCACAAGATGTGTACTTTTCAGCTGCTGCCTTGAAGCAGTGTTAACTCAGCTTGAAAATTCAGGAAACTGACTTCAACAGGAGCCAGATCCTTTGTATATAGTCATCTTATTTCATCCTCTTTATAGTTATCTGGTTTTATTTGTTTAAAAGGTGCTAAATATCAACTGTAGACAAAAACGATCCAGACAGAATCTAGTTTAACCTCCTTCCAAAGGTGTTTAATACAACTGTTCTCCTGGATTCTCATTTTAGTCATCATTTTACTTCAAGAATGGTAAAAATTCTTCTACACTAACAATTCCTCTAACCTAAAGGAAGATTTTAATTATGCAAACATTATTTTCAAATGTTCTTGCTTCTATAATAAGGAAAAATTAGAATACATACTAATACCATTTTTCATTAATTTTACTAAATTAAAAGAAGTAATATAGGGGGTTTTATCAGAAGGACAGTAGAATGAAATAAGCAGTAAAGAGCCTTCAAGGCCAGAACTTTGGGAATATATTTTGAATGGAGTCCAAAACACAAAAAAATATTCATGTTGTGCCACTTCCTTTTTTTCATTTTATTTCCTATGAGTTCTTGAATCCAGCTAATGGCAACCCAATCTTACTTGGTTTATAGGACCTGACAATCAGAGCCCATGGCAATATGGCTGCACAGAAGCTATGTTTTGTTGAATGCATTAATGTCATGATAAACTGAATTACTCTCTTGCTAATGAAGTTGACCTATTCTGGTGTTATTGCTAGTCAGGGCAGTAGAGAAATTCAGCTATCTCAGAATCACTCAAGGCTTAATCTGCACTGAAACAGAGCAACTACAAAAAAAAAAGTAATTAATAATACCATATCAAATGCAGTATCTATGAGTAAAGAAGACTGCAAATCTTACAAAAGGGAATTGTTACTGGGCAAATATAATATGACACATCACATGAGGTTACTCCCACATACAGATTTTTCCACTATTTTCTTCCACTTTCATTTAACCCACAGTTGTTTTGATGAAGTACCAGATCATATGGCTGGGGGAAGACAGGCATGAGATAGAATCAGAGAAGCAAAGGTAGTTATTCCTCTAAGAATCAGCAATAACTGTACCTTCTGTTTTGTTTTTTGTTTTTAACATGTCTGATGAGAAATGTCAATGCCTAATGGGTCATTGTTATAAAGATTAGTAAAGGTCACAAAGATCAATAGATGACATAGTTTATGAAATCGAATAAAGCTCTCATTAGTTTCTTTCCTACACATTTCTTTTCCTTCCTTAGCAGTTTTTTCTTGGGCCACTTTGACCATTTAAATACTATCATAGATGGTACTCATCCCAAGATCATGCATGAGAGTAACAGCAGTTTGACAGTTTGTCTTCATTTTTCCAGCATTATTGAATGCTAAAAGATGCATTCTCTTACTGTATTGTATCTCTTTCTGCTGTGAAAGAATGATTTGTATGAAATTATCATTTCCTACCAAACTTCAGGAAACTTAAGACTCTGAAATGATGAATATTTGAAACTAATTTCGTAACCAGTTTGAATGAAATAAAGACAAAAACCTATATATATATACACACGCATAAATGACAGCAAGGGACACTTTACTCATTAGACTGATACTATGTTGTAAAATGCCCAAAAAGGCAAACTCTTGGGAGCTTTGTTTTTCTATTGTTGTTTTAAATCTGCAGATATAATTCCGGACTTGTTCCATTTACGTAGCTTTCTTATTTACTAATGTTCCCTTTCTCAACAGGTATAGAAAACTACTATGGACTATTGTTAAACTGATTGTGTTTATTAAATTCATATTGTAATGATCTATTTTATAGAGCTATTTAATTTCTGAGAACTTAGTGGAAACTTTTGAGGAAAAAAATCATATTCACAAATAATTTATTTCCAAATATGTGTTTTAATGACACATACAGGGCAAGTTTTTTCCTAGTTATTTCAGGTGTAGGTTTATTGGACATGGAATTTTTGCTCCTGAAAAGGAGGTGTTTGATCATTAATTACAGATCCCCATGAAACTATAATCCATATATCTTCAACAGCAAATAAATGTCCAGAGTTCTTAGTGTTTCTACAGAAAATTAAAAAATCAATTTTATTATCTGCATTTGAGTTATTCATTTTGATTTCCAACATATTTTAAATTTTAACATTTTTTCTGTTCAAGCAAAAGCAAGTAGTTTCTAATAGACAGGTAAGGGAAGTAACTTCTTTCACTAAATTTGGAAGAAATAGATGACAAAGGAGAAAATTCCTATTCTTACTTCATACATAATTTTTTTTCACATAATGGTCCTTTACATTTTAAATGAAATTGTAAAAGCTGTATAAGTAATTTATTGGTTATAGCAGAAGAATATTTCAATTACCTAAAACCCGGCAGTAGGAGAATGTTATATTTTTGGTAAATAGTATTTATCAATTTCAATGTGAAAATTTATTTGATTTACATTTTGAAGAAACACACTGTGAAAACATTACAGGTAATGTCATGAAATTCATGATCAGTGTATTTGAAAGTAAACAACTGAAAATTCTGTTATGTGATTCCTTATATTTTTCTGCATCACGCTAGCAGATGGCTCACTCTTGCCAGAAATAACCAAAATCCAGTGGATTCCCCAGGAACATTAATAGCCAGCTTCAGGTTTGAAGGAGTTTTGCCTTTAACTCCAAAGTGACAGATCCTATATATTACATTCAGATTATTAATTATTCTGTCATTGTTGTAGCTCCCACTGTAACCACTGGATATCAGAAGTCAATGTGTTTTATTAGTATTGCCAGCTACTCCATATTCTTAATAACTTCTGTAATGAAAGCATAACTTTGCGTCACAGAATATCCCACCAGAAATTTTGTTCTTTGTATGGGACACCAATATGTCTTTTTTGTTGCATCTTCCAATGAGGTTTCAGAATTTCATCCTTATTAGAGGCAGACACACAATATTGCCCCACTAAGAAAGTACAGTAAACTTTCATTTTACATATGTCTGGCATCTCTTACTGTTTTCAGTCAGACTGCAGCCTCAGGTGATGTCAGTTGAGGTGTCTTCCCTAAAAACAGTCACATCATTTTTGCAGCCAGTGTTTAGTGTTCATCTAAGCAAAACTGCTCAGTTAAATGTTACTAAAATCTGCTGGAGAATTTTATAAAGGTATCTTCATTTCTTTTAGATCTGCTAAGTAGGAAACTGGTGGCCTGCTCTAGTTCTGCTAGCCAGCAAGGTGTGGCATAGCTCCTTTGTGCAAGCCGTAGCTGCATACTGCAGCGATAGTGCAGTAGTTCCTCAGACTGCTGTGATAATAGGAATCATAAGATCTTTATAAAATGTGAATCAGGAGGACTGGTCTCATGATCAGATTCTGGGAGATACACAAGGAAAATGTATTCATAGTCTGTCTATACCTGAGTCCATTGTTTGGGTTGTTCTGCTAAAGAATGTCAAGATGAGTTAAGAAAGACCTTGACTCCATATCAAATAGACAGAAGCCTTCTGGATTTTAAGCTTCCTATATAATACAGTGTTTGATCTGCCTGCTGGGATCATCTGAGTGTCTTTCTATGCTCAATTACCTTATGTGTCTGAGGCTTCAACACCTGCAGTGTATTGAATATCCTGGAGGATCTACCTGCTTCCACATCTCTGTAGAATTTGAACTTAAAGCTAATATATCTAGATGACATTAATTACATAAGGGAGGGTTCACAACTAACAACGTGGATACTGAAATACCTTTTCTTGATAATACACACCAAGGCTACCTCAAACTTCAGAGAAGTTGTACACTGATGTAACACATGACAAGTGCTGGACTCCTAGAAGACACTGCATCCCCAGCCATCCGGTTTTCGCCTTCTATGAAAACAAGGGCAAGAGGAAAAAAATGAAAGAACATGTACAGAACTGCATGCCTTGGTTTCATAGTGACACTGAAGCAGAACCAATAAAGGGAGACACCCAGACATCAAAGCTGATACGTAGTTTTAAGACATTGCTATAAACTTTTCATATGACATGCAAAGTTGATTATGTCATATGACTGTAATCCTTACCTCATATGTTAACTCTTAATTAACTTCTCAGGAGCAAGACAGCAAATATTTGTTCCACATTTTATTTAAACAAATATGCTACCAGTTGATTAGGGTGGTGTGTAAGATGGAGAGGTATAATCTTAGTAGCATCCTCATATTCTGAGGTGCTAGTATCCCAAAGAAAAATATGGAAACCCCAGCATTCAGATATTAAAGCTATAACAGGTTACCTCCTTAACTAAAGAAAAATAAATATCATAGAATCACAAAATAGTTGAGGTTGGAAGGGGCCTCTGGAGTTTGTCTAGTCCACATGTATCCCCCTACACAGGTAGGGTCACCAAGACCAGGTTGCCCCAGACAGTGTCCAGTCAGGTTTTGAGTATTTCTAAGGATGGAGACTCCACAACTTCTCTGGGCAACCTGTTCCAGCTCAAGCAGTTTAAATGCAAAGTTTATACACATTGATAAGATCCCTCTGAGACTTCTCTTCTCTAGGCTAAATAGTCCCAGCTCTCTTAGCCTCTCTTCATGTGATAGATGGTCCGGTCCTTTAATCATCTTTGTGGGTCTTTCGTGGACTTGCTTCAGTATCTCCATGTTAGACATGTAAATCCATGTCTTCCTTATCCTGGGAAGCCCAGAACTGGACATAACATTCCAGGTGCATCTCACTGGTGCTGAGTAGAGGGGAAGGATTACCTCCCTCAACCTTCTGGCAGTACTCTTAATGCAGTCCAGGATGCTCTTAGCTTTCTTTGCCACAAGGGCAGATTGCTGGCTTGTCTTCAACTTGCTGGCCCCCAGGGCCCCCAGGTACTTTTCTGCGAAGCTGCTTTCTAGCTGGTCAGCCTGCAGGATATACTGGTGCATAGGATTATTCCTCCCCAGGTGCAGGAGACTACACTTCTCTTTGTTGAACTTGGAAGAGTTTCCCTGTTGGCTCATTTCTCTAGTCTGTTCGAATCCCTCTGAACGGCAGTACAACCATCTGGTACATCAGCCAATCCTCCCAGCTTTCTATCAGCAAACTTGCTGAGGGTGCACTCTGTCTTATCATTCAGGTCATTAATGACGATGTTAAACAGTACCAGATCCAGTGTTGGCCCCTGGGATACACCGCTAGTGACTGGCCTCCACCTGGATTTTATGCCACTGATCACAAACCTTTGAATCCAGCTGTCCATCCAATTTTCAGCTCACTTCACTGTCTACTTATCTGGCCCATACTGTTGCAGCTTTCCTATGACAATCTTATGAGAAATAGTGTTGAAAGCCTTACTAAAATCAAGGTAAACTATACATCGCTCTCCATTAATCAGCCAAGCCAGTCATCTCATCATAAAAGGCTAACAGCGATTTCCAATTTTTTAAAGCATCAGTCACGGACAAATTTTGCATTTCATCCAGAAAACCCTACAAAGTTCACATCATCATTGAACTAAATATCTTATAAAGTCAAGAGAGCTCTGTGGAACTTCGTGGATCACATATAATGCAGTCCTATAGTGCAAAAGTGTGTGGTTTGTGAAACATCCCTAAGTCTTTTCATTGCATATAATCTTTCACACAGGAAAATTAGTGTTTGTTTTCTTATAATTCATGTCTCCAAGAAGGACAAGACAAAAATAACTGCTTTAGCAGTTCCATCTAGGCTTAACAAGCTTAAAGCTACAAACTGTAAAGGTTATAAAAAGTGTTGCATCTACCCTTTACGAAGCAAATGAACATTAAGAAAATCTTGAACCTCCATTGCCTGCCTTTCTGGGCTGTCATTTATACCTGCATGAAGAAGGTGTAGAATACAGTTACACCAAAAGGCTCACCTATTCCAAGTACAACATAGCACTTTTTGGTCTTATTGTATGTAAAAATGCATTATTTCATAAAACATTTTAGTGAATCACGTTAGAATTTTTGAAGAAGTTATAAATCACTTGTAAAATATTTTCTTGATTTTCAGAAAAGATGGTAGAAATATTTGTTGTAATGTTTTTCATTCCCAGTCTGAGACAGAGTCAAGTATTTAATCACCTACAGAAATACAAATTAATGTACTTTAATAAAAATTACACATACCTCACTAAAGTTTCCTATAATAATGATAATTAGAGAGACAGAGTGACTGCCAGTATATGCCACAGGGCCTTTCCATTTAGTACATTTGAAGCCTTAGGCAGAGCTCCTGTTTATGAGAGCTGTATGGGAGATATTTTATATTTCATAAAGTACTGCATCTATTTATCTGTAATAGATTCAGTGACAAGGAGGAGATCCATCTTAATCTGGGGCTCATCAGCATGTATTAAAAGTCTTTGCTGGTCATACCTAGGTATGATGTATGTTTCCAAAGTTTTCAGTGTTTCAGCAAAAGTGTGACACTATGCTGAAAAATCCTGCATTACCAGGATGCTTGTTAATGCTACTTGTGTATAACTGCTTTGTACATACCTTATCCATCCAGCTGCTAATTTATCAGTGTTAGAAATAGTTTTTGAACACCAGTGTCAGCATCTTGATACAGAGCACTGAAACAAACACATTGGTTATGATTTCCAGTGCTACCTGAGAGATCTGAATGTTTAGTTCCCATTAATTAACATCCAAGTCCCCCAAGTGCCTGACTACCTCAGCTTTCAGCTTCCATGAATCTTTGTATGAGATTAGTATGAGCTTTGACACTGCAAAGTTCAGTATGTTTAAATGTTCACACATGGGGTGTAAAATTCTTCTATAAGCTGCAAAAATGTTTTAAACATACAAAATAATATGCAAAAAAGTTAACATACTTCAGAGATATTAGGTATGCTTGTTAGAAATATTTAGAATTACTTTGACAGCTTTCATTACATTTCCTCTCCCATTAATTTATTTAAATATTTCCCCTCTAAAAAAATGCATTTAACTATGTTATAATTAACTTGGCTGCCAAAAGATATTAAATATCATCAGATGCTCACCGGCCTAAGGTAGTCAAAGAATGGCAGTTGTATTGTTCAGTGTTTAATCAGGTCAAAGCTGTGGCAACTTTAATTATAGTTATTGTCAAGACGCTACTTAATGCTTGCAACAAACCTTGTCGTATGTCAGCTCTTGAAGCTTTTCTCTTAGCCATGTATAAGTGAGAAGACTGTCCCTCTTAAATTTGACAAGCATGACTCTACAAGAAATATTGGTCTATTGCTAGTAAATTTGGAGTGGTTTGGACATGTAGTGTAAGGATAGGAAGCGAGCAAACATATTTAGCTAAAATGGAAAAAAAATTTCTTACTCCTATAGCTAACACAGATAAGAAACAAGTGCAGAGGAACTGAGGCCAGCAACCTACAAAATCTTATTTTTTTTTTTTAAATCTCAGTACATGTGAAAGTCTATTTTAAAAGCAAAATGTTATCATGTATTGTAATTTATCCGAGTCATCACACTACACTAAGGATGCAGACCTGCCATTCATACATCTGCCACCTGGCCCAACAAAATAAGTCTAGTGGTACTTTGCCCTTTGTGTTTCAAATTTATCATTTCTTTTGGTTCTACATAAATATTACAATTTACCACAATATTTCAGTTCTTTTTCCATAATTGGCTCATTCCCTATTTCCCTCCAGGTCTATCCACACACACAGACACTCTTTCCCTGCTCCAGTGTGGGGTCCCTCCCACGGGAGACAGTCCTCCCTGAACTTCTCCAATGTGAGTCCTTCCTACTTGCTGCAGTTCTTCATAAACTGCTTTAGTGTGGGTCCCTTCCATGGGGTGCAGTCCTTCAGGAACAGACTGCTCCAGCATGGGTCTCCCATGGGGTCACAAGTCTTGCCAGCAAACCTGCTCCAGCCTGGACTCCTCTCTCCATGGTGCCACAGGTTCTGCCAGGATCCTGTTGCAGCATGGTCTTCCTACGGGGTCACAGCCTCCTTCAGGCATCCACCTGCGCTGGCATGTGGTCTTCCATGGGCTGCACGTGGATATCTGCTCCACCGTGGACCTCCATGGGCTGCAGGGGGACAGCCTGCCTCACCATGATCTTCACCACAGCTTGCAGGGGAATCTCTGCTCTGGCACCTGCTCCACCTCCTTCTTCACTGACCTTGGTGTCTGCAAGAGTTGTTTCACGTATTCTCACCCTGGGTTTAACTGCACAGGGTTTCCCCCCCGCCCCTTCTTAAGTATGTTATCCTAGAGGAGCTATGACTGTTGCTGATGTGCTCAGCTCTGGCCAGTGGTAGATCTGTCTTGGAGCTGGCTCCATCAGACATAGCAGCTTCCCACAGAACCTCCCTCCGCCCATAACCCCCTGGCTACCAAAACCTTACCACGCAAACCCAATACAATTATCCATGTCTGGCCCTATAGTAACAGATTCGAAGGAAAGAGTGAGGCCACGAATATTAAGTGTTTGGGAAGAGGAAGCTTAATTCATAGTTTATATGAGTGAGCGGGGGGAGTCACTTTTTTTTTCCTGTTTTTTTTTTTTTTTTTTTTTTTTTTGGGTCTATTTTTGTTTGGGAACTTTTTTATAAAAAAAGTATTTTCTATTTGTTACATGTAGAGCTTTTGTGCACTTATTCAGGTAGTTTACATTCTGATTGTGAGGGCTGAGTCTTTTTTTCTTCATGATTATGTTACTGCTCTGAAGTACACGTATGCAAGCAGTATCATGAATGTGCTGCCCATCCCAAACAACAGAGCAACTAATAACCATACACAGGTGAAAGGGAAGGTCCCCTTGAGCTATAAATGCATCTTCCACCATCTTTTTAATATAGGTGTATGACACACAGTAAATTTCATGTGAATCTTGAAATCATAAAAATTCCTGATGCATGTATATCATGTATTCCTCAAATTTTGCTGTTGAACTTTTGCCAAAGAGTTCCTAACAAATGTCCTGAGTCGTTCTGGTTCACATTTGTCCTGCTCCATCCCACTGGATGAGGTGGATTCCATGTATTCTGTGCCATTGAGCTGCTGGATCAGGGAGCATGAGAATGAAACAAATGATAAATAGCATTGTGGACACGGACATTTCCCTTTATAAAACATACTGGTAAGATTATCTGCTGTCTGTGGATTAGACAGTACACAGAGATAAGCACACCGTCTACTGCCTGTGAAATAAGTCTTCTGGTGAAATATCACGCCAACATTCGGTTTAGGTTTACCAGAGGCCAGGGCTTACTTTTCACTCCTTGGTCACAGGAACAGAATAGTTTTGTACGTGGTTCAACCACAAGAAAAGGATGAAACACAATTTGGCAATTTTTTCACAGATACATGCTAACATGGAAAGAATGCAAAGACTTATGAATCCTGGACTCTTCCATATTGATATTATCACAGACCATAACCCTTCACTTATATTTTTGGTGAATCAATTCATGTCTTTTCCTTTGTTTCCCAGTGTTCAGATTATTCTCCTTTTGCTGCAGAGATTGTATATTCTAATAAAACTGTTCTTGTAGTCTACAAACTACTGTGTATGTATATATTTCCCACTGTTGTAAAAAACAATGGATTAGGTATCTCTGTCTTACAGAATTCCAGTGTCCTTTCTAATAATTGCTTTTAAGAGCAATTAAATTTTTTTTTTTTTTTTAAAAAAAGTGACATATGAAGGCACAGACCCCACATGAGATCCTTTATTTTATACATAAGTGCTGGTTATATACAATCACTTACCCACCCAAGTTCTGCCCTAGAAAGAGCCTACATGCAGCAAAGCACCTTTGCAGCCCATTCACACTCTACCAAGCTGCTTACTTCCTCCATGCTCATCTAAGGAGGTCTCTTCTTCCCCAGTACTTAAGATATGGGAAGCTTTGGGCATGCCCCTCATTGGGAGGCTTTGGGCACACCCCTCATTACAGACAGGTGTGGCATAATCACTCTGCAACCTGGTACCCAGACAATGAGCAAAGCCTTTTCTCAGAAAGAACTCTTATAAAAGAAGGTCCCACTGATTCATGATCAGCTATTGCTATGATGAGAATGGGCATTAATTTTCATATATGGTAACAAAACCTGGAAAGTTTACTGTAAATTACCTTTCTAATGATGGAAGAAATGCCTCATGTACATCAGTGTAGCCTGTTCTAGGCATCTGTTGTTTTCTCCTAACAAAAATGATAAGCCTCAGTTCCCAGTTACGTAGAGGTATAACATGAAACAGGGCTCAAACCGAGTCACTTGGATATCTGTTTCTAAGGAAGAGGCATGATTCTTGATAATTCATAGTACTAGAAGCCATATTTTGTTTCATATCAAAGTTCTCCAGTTAAATTCACCAACAGCACATTTTCCCCAAGAAGGATAGAGGCTTAGAGCAATAGAAAAGCCAGCAAGCAATATAAAAAAGCTGGTAAGGGAAGATATCCACAATTTCTTTTGCCTTCTGTTATCTCATAAAGCCTGAATTCTATAAATGCATGTTCCTTTGCAGAAAACTAAAAGTATCATGGTGCAGACAGCTTGGGTGCTTAGGAACTCTTAAGAAAATTGGGACTCCTGAATTATTTATGTTGATTTTGTGAACTGGAAAAGTAACAGTTGGCTTTGGAAACAACATGGAACCACTTGAGATTTTAAAATCCTTACATATGTACTGGTAAGCTTTAGAAGGGTATACTTTTTTAACTAAAATTTTTACTAATTTATCACTTTTTTTCAGTTTTGGGATTGCAGTTTCTTCAGTTCAGCATAATGAATGAAATTCATAATTGCTAATGGTAGTTGCTTGAAGAATATAAAAGTATTACTGGAGTCTGAGAAGTTATTAGAGGAGATTACCTTTATCTGTTAATCTGTCATCGTGATTATCTCTCTGAAATCAAACAAGTTATATTAGCTAGGTTTGGAAAATAGCCATGGGTAGGATGGATGTTTATCGATTATAAATCAATTAATTTATACTACAGCTATGTAAACCACTGTGTTTTAGTGTATGTCAGGTTTCAGTCTCTTTATTAATTTCTTGAAGATAAGTTCTCAGGTCGTAGCTTCTAATATTTTAGATAATTTCTATTAGAGGGTTATGATACACAAATCATTGGACAAAATAATTTTAAAAAATGATGCTAATAAATAGCTTACATTTATATAACATCTTTCATCTTGACTGAATACGCAGTATCTAAGTAATGCCTTATTTTGTGCTACTTCAAACATATTCCATCCCTCATTTGTACCTTCAGTAAGCGTTAATTGCTGTTTTGCTATGAAGGTAGGCAAGTAGACAGGCAGCTCTTCCCATATTAAGAAAAAATATTAATGGGGTTTCTGAAGGAGGTATTTTGTAACAAATTTCAGTGGCCATCTGGGAATAATAGGACCATTTATAGAAAATTCTGGTTGCTTTTCACATGTCAGAGTGACAGCTGTGTAAGAAACAATCTGAATATATATATTAAAAGCAAACTCACAAATTAGTCTTTGAAAAGTGTTCTTTTGCTTTTCCTTTGGAGGTGCTTTTACATAAAACTGTATCAGATATTATTACTAAATAAATAATTACTATTTCTTCCTTATACTCTTTCTTCCTTGTGCTGGTGAATAATGCTTATCATATGAAGAAATGGGAATGTCTTCTTAGTGCCATTATTGCCCACTGACCAGAGAATTAGCACAGTTACAGAGATGTGCCAGTCTTCCCCAAAACATCTTCAGTGTTTTCACAACCTGGTATTTAAAAAATACATGATAATTAAGTTGTTCTTCTGATGGCAATGACAGCAACAGCAACAACAACAGTAATACGGACCTCCGTTTTCAGATTCATCATAAAACAAATTCTGGCAGTGGGTCCCGAGTTAAGTGTCGCAAGTTTAACAGCTCTGTATTTAACACCTCTATCCTGTGGACAGTTTTATCCTTCAGATATATTGGTGTTTGGATTGATCAGCCACAAATTCATGTGCTGTAAATACTGAAGAGTTTACATTAAAAAAACAATCTATATTGGAAGTGATACAATGCAGAATGTCATAGTTTAATGTAAATACAATTAAAATAATGTATCAAATACTTTTCTTCTGTGAACTGCAATGATATCTAGTCTATTAGTGATAATTCATAAATCATTTAGAGGTGAATATCTCAAAAGTAATAATGACCTAATTCTACTTTCACCAAGGTCAGTGGTAAATTTTCATTGCATGTAATGGGAAGAGAATTTGGCCAGTGCTTTGAGAATTCCACCTTTAGGCTAAACATTATTCAAGTGCTTCATTAAAAATTCTGCTTGTTTTCTACTTGGTTATTATTCCTATGGTGAGCTTAATTGCTACTATATGAACAGTGCATTTGACTGGAGCTATTTATTAGTTTCCAGTTGATAAGCATTCACTTGTTCTACACAGTTTGTGGTTATGTTAAGCAGTACTCTGCTTCTGTGAGTGCAGTTCATATGATGAAGTCTATAAGTGTGAAACTATATAGAGCAATTAGTTTCTGTTATCATTAACAACTGACAGCGATACCATTATTCGTTCAGATGCTGCAAACTCCTAGTCTCTCTGCTTGCATGAGTAAGTATTATTCAGGCACTGCATTATGCTCAGCGCATGGTTAGGGATTTTCAGAGGTTGTGTAAGTTTCTCATTCTATACATGCACAACACTGCATTCCAAGTTCATACTGAAAGTGTTTGGCTTTGCAAACCCTTTTTTTCTCCAGTATCAAACCCAGAAAAAAACATTATGATCAAAATGGTAGGCAGAAAAATTGCAACAATTAATACAACTGTCAAATACAAGCAATATTATTTTTTCTAGCTTTTTTCTGTCTGTTGTATATTGAATCATTAAATGTGCTTGCTTTCAGTCCTTTGTATTTGACTTAAATGTTTAATAATTCTTCCTTTTTATATTGTACAGTTCTGGCGTACTCCAAATTCCAATTTATTGTTGAACTGTGGAGCCTCGTCAGGAACATCAAAAAAGTGCGCTGGTCCCGAAAGCAGTTGGAGAAGCAAAGGAGAAAGTAAGTTGTCACACGTGCATTTTCTAAGACACTCACAAAATTATGAACTGTTCAGATGAACAGTGTATGTAGCCAGTGTTATCTGTTTAGCCATCATCCCTCTGATAAAATGTGGTATTGTTTCAACAGTTACGTGTTACATAGGTGGATAGTGCCAAACTCTATTTAGTACCCAAGACTCAAATACCCCCTTCTTTTCAGGATTATTGTAATCAACAAATATACATTCTGGAAATACATATATTTAACTCCCTATTCTCTTTTAGCATGACTTCAATACAGACAAAATTTGATAATTTTCAACATGTTTTTGTATTTTTAAAGAGGTTTTGACTGACAATTTCTATGTAGGCATGTCTCTCTCTTGCCTTCTCATGAAGTCATTCAACATACTGCGAATATACAAAAGCTGGAAAGGCAGGTGTATGATAGTATACTATGTAAATGTTAACATTAAGTAGGTTTATTCTTATGAAAAGCTTGCTTCCTATGTTTAAAGTATCATATTCTGATATACACTTTGCTTTCTCATATCTAATGACCAAAACTAGATGTATTTTTTGCGTGCATTTTATATTTGTCTTCATTATATCACACTGTAACATTAAGTTTTCCATATTCACATCACAACTCTTCTTCAGGAAAAGTGTTTTCACTTACTAAGTATTTCTAAAAATAAATGTATTCCTGAAATTTGTACACAGTTTTGTATTTTACTTAAAAATGTCAGCTTTGTCTACCTTAATTTCAAGGAACATTGAATTTCACACATATGAAGATGTCTAGTATTCCTTCCATTTCCTTTCTGAGTTTAACTCATGTTTTTAACAGGTACCATTTGGAGTCATTTTCTCAATCAAAAAGGAAAAAAGAAAAACTATCTTAGTTACCTAAGAGACAAATACATTCTTGTGAGTTTCTAATATGTGGGATTGCATATAAAACTGTAATTTAAATTTAAGGTATATATCCCTTAATAGTCCTGATTAAGTTTCTAGTTAAGAAAAAGAATAGCAGCAGTGGTCAAAATGCTAAACCAGCAAAGTTTTCAAAGTCATGGTTTATTCAAATTCACATATTTATCTGTGAAAGATCCACAAAAAAAACTCCTACACTTTAACAAATAAGACAACTATTGTGTCTGTTTTTGCTATATTTGCCCTGTTTTATGGAAGCTTTCCTAGGACACAGGAACAGGTTAAAGACTCCTCAGATATTTTCATGAAATGGACAGCTTAGTAGGCACAGCCAAAGTAGAGGCAAAGACAACTGAGAGGCCATTATGTGGATTAATTCAAAAAGCCATTTTAGCCCTTGGAAGATATCCCAGTGTCCTAGAATTAGGCAATGACAAAGTTGAGCTTTATGTCTCTTGTGTGCAATCACTTACTCCTCCACCTTTCAGCTGGCACTGTACACCCTTTGGCTATTACTGAGAATGTAGCTGAGTTTTAACTCATTAATGTGATAACAACTCAGCAGCTGACACCGGAGGCCTTATGCTTAATGGGCATGTTCACTGAATTCCAGTGGGATTCCTTTGTTGTGAGTGAGAATGGATCAGAGAGAACAACCTGATTGCTCAGCAGCAGTAGACATACTGACTCTGTATGAGAGAAGTTATGTGAATGACTCATGCCAGTTGTCTGAAGGAATGGGGACTGTGACTAACTGCTTTAATGTCTCTTTTCATACTAAAAATTTAATGTGACTAGGGAGGATGTAAGAAACACAAGGAAAATTAAAATGAGCTAGAAATATGAATACAAACTAGTCTTACACTTCTTTCTGGAAGATATTGTTTATTAATTCTATATTTTCACGTCAGGATTATGTTTTCATTCAAACTAACAAGACTGGTGTCAATACAAAGTAACATACTAGAAAATAGGCTGCCAACTGTCTTTCAGAAAAACCCAAAACCAACCACCTCAATTCTGGTGTTAGAGTCTATTTTGGCTGCTCAGTAACTCAAGTATTTTATACTATCTCAAATATTTTTTTCTTGTACAGTAGTATTTTATGTCTCCATTTACTCATTGAAGTATATCCTATGCCATTTGCCCTATTTATTCTCACCAGTTGCACAGTCAAGAATATTATTTTCTATTATTGTAGAGGTTTGGACTAAGTCTCCTCTATAATAACTTACCAAGACATTTTTGTATAGAGAGGTGGCAGTTTCTTGACAAAAGGAAGTTCTTTTGTTACGTGGCACTACAAACAGAAGGATTTTTTACATATTTCAGTCTACATTCAGGTTTGTCTAGAGTTCTTTGGTGGTTTAGCGACATACCTCCTACACATGAACAGAAAAGCAAGATTCCAAATGAGTATGGAGGAGGAGTTTAGTGTATGTATCTCAATTACAGCAGGCTATAGCACTGGATTGGAGGACAGTGATACTAAGTGGTCAGGCAGCTGGACTAGATCATCACTGTAGGTCCCTTCCAACTGAAATATTCTTCTATTCTATTCTATTTTGTTCTGTTCTATTCTATTCTATTCTATCCTATCCTATCGTCAGTATAGGTATAAACCAAGGGTGGAAATCTATAAAGTGTCCATGCCACATACAGAAGGCTGTAACTAGGGGTATGAGTCTCTCCTCAGACTACTAAACTCAGAAGTTTAGTAGCAGATGGCTTTTCACAGCTTGACATTTTGAGCAAGAGCGGCTTTTGGAATTTCCCTAAAGCTTCAATGGAAAGTGACCCAAAATGTCACAGTTTAGGATGATTTTAGGAAAGATAGAACAGTTTGGAAATATTTTGCAAACGAATTTTTTTATTTTTGCCTAATTCTAGTTATGTTGAAGCAGAGAGTAAGATTGAAGAGATTAAAAAAAATAATTGGAGTCTTTTAATGTGTACTTTAACATTCAAAATGACTTCTGCTTTGGCTATAGTGAAAGTGTTCCCCAGTGGCATAAAGAAATGAATCACAGTACAACTAAGCATGTGGTAAAGTGTCAGCACCAATACCATTCTTAATCAAGTGAAGTAACAACTTCCATCCTTACTGCCAATATAGTTCTCACCTCTTAAGGCATTATCCAGGGAGTTTAAATACCTCAGAAGACTGGGCTTTTCCACGGAAAAATTTTTCTTTATTTTGGCACCTGTTTTAGATAATTTTTGCCATCAGCTATCGATAGGAATATCAAGCTACATAAAATTATGCATAACAGAAAGAGTGACACACATCATTCATTTACTGAACTATAGAAATACTAGATAAAATTTTAAAACATTGATTTAGAAAATGATCCATGTTTAAATTATTTTCTTAGGTTTAAAAAGAATCATTAAATCAAACTATTTCATGACAATGCCAGTTATTCCCCAATAAGCAATAACATAAGAACAGTCATAGGGGAATAGATCCTACAAATGTCATTCATGTAATTAGTCCCACAGAAACTATGTAGGCTATGGACATGGTGGAGATGATTTAAGTGAGAAAGGCTTGAAAGATCAGTCACTTCAGGTATGTTGTTACTTTTCATTAACTTAAAAAAAAAAGGCCAGATTTCAAATAATATGAAAACAAAAGTCAAATGAAAGTTCTAAATCTTTGGAAACAGTCCTGGTAATATTCGTGTTGAATTGGGGTAATGGCACATTATTTCTGAAACTCTAGTTTTGACACTAAACATTATTTTGCTGGTAGTTCTTACATTGTTTTGATTTCCACCCACATCCTCTTGTCAGCTGCTGCTTCTGGATGGTTTATATAGAATATAGCTGTGAAGGTGAGCCAAAATTCATTTTTGTAAAGGTACATACTCTACTTTTTCGTGAAATTTGTGGGGAGCTTCATGAATGGAGAAAGTACCCTTTTTAAAAAAGCAGTTGTACTTTCTCCTGAAGTAATTGCATTGGTATGGGATGGGAAAGATTTATGGGCTCTTACTTTTCTTGCCTCTACATTGTAGCATTACTGGGATTCTATTAGAATAGCATGTGCATTTGCATGGGTAGTTAAACTGGGACCAAAGACAATAAAGGAATGGAGACAGGACTCTCTGAACTCCTCAGTTTTCACATATCTGGCCACAGTCTGGCCTCCCAAATGTATTTTCAAGAAATAACAAAACTCTGTAATTCCACAACAAATTTTAAAAAGCATTTCTTAGCTGCTTATCATGGCACCTGTACACCTCCCAAGGTTTTATGGCTTGGTTTCTCAAACCGTGATCATGACTCCATTTGGAGTCACAAAAAAACTCTAAAGAAGACATAAACGTTAAGACTAAAAGAAAAAGAAATTATTACTCAGTAAAACAGGCATTTAAAATTGTGTGTTTTACTCCCATCTGAATTTGACCTTGAAAACCTGTCATAGGGAGTACAAAAGTAGTTGATCCAAAAAGAGGGTGTGTTGGGAGAAGAGAAGGAATATTACACTGCTGATTAGTTTGGAAAATATCACATCTGGTTTTATAGGTAGGACTCCCAATATAAAGGGAGCTATCACTCTGAATATATTACATTTGTTTGTTAGGCACACAAGTTGAATTATATATTGATAGATTTGAAGACTTAAATCTGTTGGAATGACAACCAACCAAGTTACAGTTATACTAGGACAAATCCAAGATACATTAATCTATTGGTGAAACAGAAAGGATACATGACATGAAACTCCAGAATAAGACTGTGTAGCATACATTGCAAATTTAAATGATTGTGTAGCATCATGCCTCAAACTGTGGAAGTGGTTCTGATCTCTGTAGTAATTACATACTATTGACTTCAGAAAATTTGCCTCAGATCTGTACAGTTGCCGAAAAGATAATTGTCATGTCCTATAGCTTTTGGAAACAATATTTTGTTTTCTATGGATATTTTGGTTGAAAATCTAAGAAACAGCTGAAACGTAAGGTTTTGGTAAAAACATCAATAAATAATAAAGTAAAAGTGAACAGTAGGAAGAGAGGAAAATGCCATGACATGATGACTGGGATCATAAAAACTAGTGAAAGTCAGTGAACTATCTGTGCATGCATTGTGCTGTTCCTGGGATTTGGAAACAATGGACATAAGGAAGTTACAAATGAAAGTACAGCCAAGAAAGCTACTAAAAAAACCTGCAAGCAACTTATCAGTTCATGGATTTTGCATTTCAATACATCCTAAGGCATTGTTTTAGAAATGAACATTGAAAGTTTAACACCAAGCAGTGTGGGAAAAAAAAAATAATTCACAATTTCTAACACTTCCACTGCCTTGTGTTAAAGATTAATATTTTCTTTTTAAGATTGCATTATATCTGGCAATAATAATAATAAAAATATTGAAAATTATAAAATTCTTTCTCCTGGAAAAGGAGCTGGTGTTAACGAATGGTTCAGCATGTGGAAAACGGCATGCTTATCAGTATTGACAGAAGACTAACAGTAGAGCGAGTGAACAGAAAACGCCACTGGAATAAATCAGTGACAAGATTTCCTAAGTAAAGCTGGTAAGTTTTCTATGGAACTCTCTGTCACAGATGAGTGATTGAGGATCAATCAAAGAGTCACTGTCAACAGTATTAGCAAAACTGGTTTTAATATGAATTTATAAAACTGTGACCTAACAAAGTTCAGTGGTAAGGTTCACTGTATGACTTACTGCATGGAAGAAACATACAGAGGAAAATTGGATTAGAATTGAGCTAGAATGATTTACACAGAGACTGGAGATGTGAAATGATAAGGAAATCCTCCTGTTGAGTCACAAGGTTGAGAGCAGATCCCCTTGCTTTCCAAACTCCTGATGGAGTTTAGGTGTGGGGAGGTCCAGTCTTAGTCTCAGACTTTGACAGCAGTTATAGGAAGTGATTAAATGGATTTCATTAGTATTGATTTAGCATGTTATCAGTCACTAACTGAGGATCTGTTGCAAATAAGGAACCTCCCCACCTTGGGTAAGGAAGGATCTCTAAGTCTCAGGTAAGGAATCTCAAACCTCAAGAGGCATCCCAGCTCAAGGGGGGAATCATTGGCAAGCGGTCCAGTTGCAATTTACAGAAAACTCAAATTTGGCTCATCCAAAGGTCTGTCATTGGTAAAAGGTCTCTCTGCCTCAAGGAGCAACCTTGGGAGGCATCCCACCTCAAGGGGAGATTACCTGCATGCAGCCATGCTGCCTAGCAGGGAGAGCTCAAAGAAGGCTCACTTAAGCTGTCATATTTATGGGATAAAGTGGTTGACTCATAGTCAAATTGCATACAATAGAAAAGGTATCTGTGAGCATCCTCATACCTACAACTTTCTTTGTCCCTTGACAAATGAGTCTTGGAAAAGCTACCCACTATTCATGAGTTAATCGCATGGTCGGTGTTCCAAGCTCATACGCATCGATGCTCGCTGGGTCACTCTGTTCCTTTGTGGGTTTCATGGAGGAGTTCTTGGCCTGGCTACAGCTCAGGCTTTTACCTCCTTTGGAGCCTGTACCAAACCATTGCTACTTTGGTTAAGGGGTCAAGTGCATCCGTCACACTCTTTCATGGAGACAGTTTTCATAGACATACAATAGCTTTATTTCTATCTTTACAAAATTTGTTTCTGAAATCAGTACAAGTGTTGTTATTACGTCAAACATATTTTTCTTCTTTGTTTCCAGGTGGTTTTCATAACTATTTACTATTAGCTCACTTTTTCATCTGCACATTTTATTCTGAGTATTACTGAGTGGCAAGGGGTCCAGGATAAGCCTGATTTTTATTTTTATTTTTATTTTCTCTCAAATTTTTGACTAGGGATGAAAAATATATAGATGTGATATGAGTTTGAAAAACCAGTACCACAGGTGATATTTTGTGTTATTCTGTAGCATAAAGGCTTGTTTCATGCCTTTCAGATCAACAGCAGTTTTTTGGTTGGGGTTTTTATGGCTTTTTTTTCCCCTCCAATCCTAACATTTCTTACTGTGCTAGCAATTTTGAATGACCTTTGGTGGTGGTTTTACTGTTTTCTTTTTTCTTTTTTTTCCTTCATTTCTTTCCACTAAGATTTCTATTACTGTATATAGAATTACAATGAAGTTGAATGCTATCTGTTGAGTACTATGTAGAGATGTCCAGGTTCTAGAAATTGAACAGTGAATAGTTTGGGGAACAGCTATGCCTGTCCAAACAGCTATGTTCCTCATAATTTTTTATGTTAATAAAGTTGAGGAAAATAATTGTCCATCACGTAAAATACAGACTCAGGGACATAGTTTCTTGAAGAGTACAATCGGGTAATATATATATTTGTAAATGCATTCAAGAAATAGAAAAGCAGGAACCAACCTGTCTTTAAATCTGTTTTTCAAGATTTGCTTTGTGTGTTTTTTGGTTACTTTTTCTTTCTTTTTGCCCTTTTTCTGCATGGTAAAAACATATCTGTTTTAATCAACGGAGACTATGATGATATCTATTTGTTAGATTTGGGGGGAGATAAAATACTCACCCATGAATCTGGATAACCATTTTATATCAGATGACAGGTGCTGAATCAATCTGAATTACTATAATCTTCATTGCATACCTATTTAGATACAAGTTTGCTCTAACCCCAGAGCCTCAATGAGGTTGGAAGATCAACCCAAGGGGAGATTTCTTCTGTTCTTGAAGAATATCTTGCAGGTGGCTTTTAATACTCTAAAGATCACCTTAGCCTGTGAGCTTGGCATAACTCAGAAACTCCCATCAGCTTTAAAGTTTACCTTTGGAAATAGTCTACAACATTCCTTCTCTCAGCAAATATAATTATAGTAAAGTAAGAGCTTTCCAGATTTTTTTGCAGTTACATACTTTCAAATTAAGATTTCAAAGCCATATAAACACTGTGTTCAATGCTTTAGCTTGTTCATGTAGATTAGTCAGCAAAGTCTTCCACTTACAAAACAGCAACATGTAGTCAGAACATCAAAGTTCCTGTAAGTAGCAGGAAACAATGCTTTCTAGATTCTTGGGAAAAAACACAGCTACTGTAATTCTGCCCACTAATCTGAGTCACTGTTGTGCTCTGCTGGGACAACTGATGAGGCAGATAATTTCTCAGGAAATAGCCCCTGAAACATGAAGTAATCTTAGCAGCAGGAATTAAAAAAATAGATATCTTCACCCATTTTTATACTCTGGAAGTACTTACATTTTATATTGTGTATGAAACTACTTCTAGTTGCTTTTTAGTCAAGAGATATCTTGCCTTTAGTTGTATTGTTTTATTATTTTCTTACTTTATGAGTAGTTGCTTAAATTTTACTATCACTTTTAAACTTCGTTGCATTGCATGTACAATTTAGTGTTTTATTTATCATAACTCAGTAATGTCAGCCAAGCTGCTGACACCTCTGTGAACATATTTAGGAAAGGGCAAAACCACCACCCAGGCAAAGGAGGAGGGAAAAGAAGACAGTGAGAAACAGTGGTGTGAGCACAAAGATGAGAGAAGGAGGAGGACGTGCTGCAGGTGCCAGAGCAAGTGCTTCCCTGCAGCCCGTGGAGAGGACCAGAGTGGAGCACTGGAGGCCATGGAGAACTCCACACTGGAGCAGGTGGACATTTCCTGAAGGATCTGCAGTCTGTGGAAAGTCCATGCAGAAGCAGTCTTATCTGAAGTATTGTATCCCATTGAAGGAACCCCATGCTGGAGGAGGAAGGAGCAGCAGAGAGGAACTGTTATGTACTGACCACAGCCTTCCATGCTCCATTCCCCTGTGCTGCTCAAGTCAGGGAGAGTAGCTGGGAATACCCTGTTCAGTAGTAAACCAGCTGAGCCTGGAAAAAGAGGTTTTTTTGGGTGGGGTAAAGTTTTGTTTTAAATGTTTTGTCTTTTTTTCTCAGTACCTGAATCTGTTTTGGCAATAAATACAATTAATTTTTCCCTCATCAATTCAATTCTGTTTTGCCCATGACAGTAACTGGTAAGTGATCTCACTTTCTTTACCTCAACCCATGAGCTTTCTCATCCTCTTCCCCCCACCCCACCCCCCCCATCCTGATGAGGAAGGTGAGTGAGAGAGTTGCTGGGTGGGCATGTGGCTGCTAGACAAGACTAACTTCACCACAGCTTTCTAAACAGCAAAATATTACTCAAGTTAGATCTAAGACCTCTGTGTGTGAAGAAGAGGGAAGTTACTGATGTTATGTGCCAGGGCTAACTCTTCAGTGAATATGTACCAGAGGAAAAAGTGATACTGTCAGGAAAAAGGGGGAAGCAAAGCTTCATCCTCCTGGTGGGATTCAAAATGAAGGAAAGATACAGAATCATTCTTACTGAAGGGTGTAATAAAACCTTTTAAATGTGGGCTGTTATATAACAAACTGAATTCGATCCCATTAACTCAGAAAGACAGATTTACTGAGCTAGATCAAACTCACAATCATATAAAATAACTTTAAAAGCTTTGTGTGTGTTTGCTTTCTCATTTCATTTATTTCAAAAAACAGATTTTGTTGTAACTCAAAGCTGGTAGATGGCATGAGCATTAATGGTATTGAACATCTGTTTCATTGTAAGGAATCCTCTGAGGAAATACTGCACACAGGAAACGATGATTTTTTTTTTTACTCTTTTTTTTTTCTTTTTTTTTTCTTTTTTTTTTTTCAGTAAGAGCAGGTCATTATGAGCACCAGTAGTTCTGCCCTTTTCTGCTCTACTTCTAGACATAGTGATACCATTTCCACTGCAGCTCTGTTCTAAAAAGGCCAAATGTATTTTTATTAGTGTCTGTTCTTTCTATGCCTTATATAAAAGCATCCCTGTAATCTGAACAATAATAACTTCAGCAGGTGTTCTTTGCTTGTTTATAATTTTTTATACTTTTTTATTTACTTTCTCTTTGGGGACTATGGCCAGTAGTGCTTACTGCACCACAGGGTATATTATAAACAGAAGCTGCCCACAGTGACAATTAAACTACTGAAATAAGGACTAAGAGAATCTCTTCAAGAAAGAATTACAGCTTGGCTCATACTTTATGCAGTATTCTAGTGGAAACATCTGTATATGCACATACACACTGTGCAGGCTTTATGAGAATAGAAGTGGTTTTGCACATGAAATTCGAAGAAGGGCGAAATGGAGGAAATAGAGAATACAAACAATGAAGCTTATAACATGGTCTATTTAATTTTGGGGTTGTGTGTATGTGTTTATAACTGAAATGTTATTTGCTATTTCCAACTATTAACTAGTAGAATATATTAATTCTACCTAGGATGTTTTTCATACTGCCTTCACAAAAATGTCTAGTGTGTGCTTTTTCAACACATAAAATCCAGCTATTTTGCTAGTAGAAACAGCTCAGACATTGTCCAATTTCCGTAATGTTATTAGTCAACTAAGAAATGTTAACAACCTTTGTTTACTCTATGAAGTGCATAAACTGACACATAAGTCCTATTCCCTAGCAGGTATTTTTGAATTGAAGTTTTTTTTAATTGTCTCTAATACCTATAACTGCAGATTTTATTCTTCTTGTCTATACTTTTCTTTGTGTAGTTTCTTTATACTTTCCTTTTTTTCAGAAGATATTTCAAAGAAGTATCCACCTATTTGTATGTATGGTCTTCCATTGCAGTACTTATGAACATATAAATGTTTCTTAAATTGTTTCTATTAATTCAATTATTTTTTTCCCCAAATAGGAAGGCCTTATAAAGAATAAAGTTAATGATAGTGTTATTAAGGACTTGTCCAAAACTTTGCAAAACCTATGAGGAAGCCAAGAAATAAACATACATCTTTAAGGTTGTAGGGCAGGGTCAAAATTGCATGCCACATTTCTTAAACTTATTCTAATAGTCTTTCTTAACTATCTCAGTGTAATACACCTATATAGATGTAGTAACACCCCTCAGATAAACTTGGGTAAAGTAGGGCTTCATTCATATTAAGTACTAAATCAAGTGATGGTACCATTTTAATGTTAACGACCTGCTTGTACAAGAAAGAAGTAAGAAAATCTTTCACAGAGAAAAATTTGGCCAAAGAGTACAGTAGTCCATCCAATAAAGCTAGAATAGACAAATGATTTGAAATATCTTAATACACCGTGAACTGAAAAGGTGAATCAATAGCTGTTCCAGCCACCTTTTTCAATAATGAATGCTGAAAAATATCTTAATTGACAACACAAACCAGTGTTGTAAAACTTGGACAATATTCTTTTTTACCATAGAAATATTTGGCATAATCAATGCTTCTTTCCAATAAACCTATAGTTTCTATTTCCTATTAGTTTTCTCTAAAGGCTTTTGTAGTTCTCTGAACAAAAATGCCACATGTACGATTTTCCAGGTTTTCATTGTCATAGGGAGGCAGGCATTTCTGAACTATATCCTGCTGTAGACTTGGATTGATCTATTCTATTTACTAACTGTGGCTAAATACCTTTTTGGAAACATTTATTTTGGAATCATCGCATGTTTGGAGAAAAATATTGTTTCCACATTGACTTGCTTCTGCTGTCCATAAACTTCAATCAGCATTGTATATGTTGCAGAACGTATGACCATATGAATCATCTGATTCATGGATGGCACTAGAAGCAGATTCGTAAATTATGAGTTCTCAATCCAATATGATAATTTTATTATTTTTATGTGATGAGAGACATGATCAGGATAAGAAACCGATGACTACTAGAAAGATTAAATAATTTATCAGTTCTTGTCTTTGACAGAATATACAGTAAAATGACTTCTACTTAATAAGCAGAGGTGATCTTGAAAAAGTGAGATGACTAGAAGTAACAATTATATGTAATACATATCAGAAGGACTGATTCAAAATGCAGCACTGACCATCTTCTTTTAAAACTGTTTGGAAATTGTGGTGATGCCCATTTATTCCCTAATAACATTGTCGTTAATTTATTCTCTTGGAGAGCAAGAAACTTGATCTTAATGCCTTAAAGTTCAAAGCCTCATTCCCCAAATTTCAAGAGAATAACTTAGCAACATGGTAAGGCCTATATGCATCCTGTTGAAGCTGAGAACTTACAGAATAGAATACGATTTCTTTATGTTGAAGAAAAATTGTAAGAAAAGACAATAATATGTAGTGGTCTAACATGTTCTTAGCTCTTGTGCTTTCAACAAGATAAGCATCTACCTAAGTTATTAGATAAAATATAAAGACAATTATAAGACTAGGACACTCAAAGCAGCAATTCTAATTCCCAATAAGTGTCCTAATCATTAAGCTACAGAATCATACTCCTGTTTATGCTCCCCTTTTCCCTGTTAATCCCTAATTATCTCCTGTACACTGGCACTTCCATAAAATGAATAGACTGCCTGTTTTCCACCCAGGCTAGGCAATTAACTGACAGTGCTCTTTGACATTGTGGAGGACTGAACTCCATCACACCCTGATACCAAATGTCCTTTCCCTGGGCAAGTGATCTAACAGTTAGGCATTGTATAAAAGATGCATGGTGAACACCGTATCTCTTTCTATGGGTGCAATTAAAACAACCAATGGATTATGCTCCATTTTTTTCCAAAATATGGGTGTTACAGAATTATTTCAGACTATGGATCTTAATTAACAGCTGAGGATGTTCCAAAAGCTCTATGTTAATAGTTTTGGCTGCAGGAAGGGTTTGGATTTCAGAAATGGCTTTCATAAAGAACAAAACCCCTATGCTTTATATTCCAGGAAATTATTGTTACATATGTTCCCAAAATTTCAAATCAATTCATATGCATTGAATTTTATGAACCCGTGTCTTCCAGTCAGCTTGGTTAACATAATCCTTTCAGAGCATCAGCCAAGGGTCTTCCTGCAGGTGGATTGTTTGTTTGTATTTTGACCAGCTTCATCTCCTTTCAAAATTAGAGCCTCAGACGTATGTTGTTGACTAGATCATTCTCCAGATACTGTTTTAAATACTATTTTCACATTCTTTCCCACCCTAAGAATAGAAGGTGTATCCGGGCTATAAACAGCAGATTTATTTTTTATCAGTTTGTTGCTATTAAGTCTATTACATAATTTATTACATTAGGTTGGGGTCTTTTGGAGATTTGGTTTGGTATGGTTTTATGGCTGTGCAGATGGAAACCTGTTTGGTTATGCACTTTGTTTTTCACAGCTTGTGCTGACGGTACGTTTTTCCTGTGTTCTACGCCTGCCAACTACAATAGTTAGTTGGGAATCTGCACTTATTTTAAAGTTTTAGAACCAGGTACTTCTGTTATAACCATGGCTGAATACTGACAGCTTGGAGAACACACTGCTAACGAAATCAGAAAGTCTTTGGAGCTTATGAGTTTACCAATTATATTCAACAAAACAAATTAGTAACTACTACAGAAAACAAACAAACAAACAAACAGAAATATATTCCTAAGTCCAAGAGCTAGCTCAGAAAAGACTGAAAGCAAAGGACACAAATAGATGTCCATGAAGTCTGCCTGCAGATGGGCCTCGTGAAGCATTGCTAGTTAAAGTTTGGTATACTATTTAGAACTATCACAAAATAGAGTAAATCAGCCTCAGTATTCAGTGTCAGGGCCTTGAGGCCACCACAGGTCCTAACTGCCCTGAGCAGTCTCGCCGGGGACTTTAATCCACACTTGCTGCCCAGTAGCTGCAGTTAGGTTCAGGCCTGGGCACCCAGTCCTTGTCTGACCTACACGATGAGTGTGTCTGTCTCCAGTCCTCTCCCTCTGGCACTGTCTCCCAGGTGGATCTCGTTTCTGTGCTGTAGTCCTGACTCTAGCCTTGTCTCCTGGAAGGACTTTGGACTCACATTATAGCCTTGTCTTCAGTCCTGTCTCTGGCTCCAGCTCCTTCTGCTCTTGGCTGGACTCTTTCTGGGTCAATCAACAGACCCTGGTACCAGCACACAGCTGTGCTCGCTCTGCTCAGACCCCTGGGACTGTGCCCTGTCTGTGAGGGCACTGCTGGCAGGTACCGTGGTCACCCTTGGCTCCTGGCTTACCAGCCCTTCCTTTGAACAACCCCATTCCTGCAGCTCCATGGCAATGGTTTGGTGATGCTTACTGTCGGCAATTCAGCTATTTTTGCCTCCACACAAGAAAGACATGGACCTGTTAGAGTGGGTCTAGAGAAGGGCTGCAAAAATGATCTGAGGGCTGAAGCACTGCTCCTATGAAGGAAGGCTGACAGAGCTGGAGTTGTTTAGCCTGGAGAAGAGAAGGGTCCAGCGAGGCCTCATTGTGACCTTTCAGTTTATAAAGAGGGCTCATAAGAAAGATGGAGAGAGACTTTTTACCAAGGCCTGTAGTGACAGGACAAGGGGTAATGGTTTTAATCTAAAAGAGGGTAGATTTAGATTGGATATAAGGAAGAAATTTTTACAATGAGCATTGTGAGACACTGGAACAGGTTACCCAGAGAAGTTGTGGATTCCCCATCCCTGGAAGTGTTCAAAGCCAGGCTGGATGGGGCTTTGAGCAACCTAATCTAGTGGAAGATGTCTCTGCCCATGACCAGAGGGTCGGAACTAGCTCATTTTTAAAGGTTCCTTCCAACCCAAATCATTCTATGATTCTATGACTTTATGAATTCATCAGTATTATGTTTTAAATTCTAGCTTTATGGTGGGACTTAGTGGAGATGTATATTAATAATAGAAAAGCCAATGTCCTAACCACTTCCCTGTCAAACTGAACAGGTGAATTAAAGCTCAGTTTACTGACCAGAATCTGCATAGTACTAGAAGGGAGTTTGCTATAATGTCTCTGTTTCTGAACTATGGTTCCCCCTCCCCTCCCCACCTCCAGCAACTTAACATAGACAACGAAAAATTTTCATTTTACAGAGAAGAACCAGTAGTTAAATTTAGCAGGTGAGTCTTTCCTTTCTCTCCACTACTCATGAATAAAAGCAGAAAGCATTTAATATGTCAAAAATAATGGAAACCTTCCCTAAGGATATTTTCCATCTTGGCCTTCACCGTCATGCATTCTCAGGCTCTCATTACTTTTCGTGTTGTAGGTTGTTGTTAAGGTGGAAACATAAGTAATTTAAAAAATAATATTCACACCATTTTCTTGGAAGCCATTAGAGTTCTTCACTATCATGTTTTTTCTTTTTCTTTTCGTACTAATGAAGCCAAACTCCTTTCTTTTTCATTTCAGTGTAAAAATGTGTAACACTAATGGATTAGACTGATTTCTTCCTCTGTTAAAACTAACACTATGTAATTGTTCATACAGTTGGTTGCCTTAAAAATAAAAAAAAAAAAAAAAGTGATGGAAAAAAGGAATAATAGAAGACAAATTTTATCACTTATTAATTGGTAAATTTATTGGCACAGAAGTGACAATGTTGCTGACAATGACTTTGGCAAAGCTGGATTCCTTTAGTGTTTGAGAAGCTAAGTGAAGCAATGAGAAGATGCTATTTGATTTGCAGCTAGACGTTAAAAGGCTATGGATGAGCACACAAAAAAGCAGAAATCATTACCAGAGAACAGCAGTTGGAAGGAATGGAAAAAGGCACAAGCAAAAGCACAAGCTTTGCAAAAATTAAAGGTGTATGTTCCTTTTTTTTCTTTCCTTTTTTTTTTTTTTTAATGAATTATTTTTATATGTAAGGTTTTCTTTCTCAAAGCTAATTGCTTTAAATCAGTTCCAGGGATTAGTTTCTTTATCACTGTTACAGATAAGCACAAGTTTTCATGTTTCCTTTTATTTGTCATGGTTAATTAGGATTACAGTATTTACTCATCTTTCTAGATTTGTCATTGGTACAAGCTACTGCATCACATTTGGAAACAGATCCAAATGATGGATTCCTCAATATTATTAACTTGTTTAAAGGAGTCTTCTTTTTTGACAAATTATTTCTTTTCTTATGTTCAGATTTTAAAGACCATACTCCCTGAGTCTCAAAGCAAAGATTAGCAGAAGATCTGATGAGTCATCTGAAAATGTAACTGAACAAGAATTGCATTACTGGCTCTGTTCCAACAATTCAATATCTTAAACAGCATTTATTCCCTCCCTCTAGGGATATTTTATATATTACAAGGCTTCATTTGAATGTTCACTGACTAGTTTTGACCAGCCTTGCTGAAAGAACAAAGCTATATATAAATCGTGCTTGCACAAAGAGATTCTGTCCTTCTTCATAAATGTACACTTAACAAAATATAAAATAAAAATGCATACAAAGATGCTTCCTTGGCAGCTGAAGCTCTAAAACACAAGTTTTATTCACATTCACACATACAGAGCCTTCTCTGAAATTATTTGGGCTGTGGTAATTGAGAGCTGAGAAAAATTTAGCTCATTGATGTGAGGGTTCATAGAGAAGCGTAGAACAGTTGTGGTCTGTGGGTTTGTGGCAATCACATAATCTCTCCTACATAGCAGATCTCAGCTGTTCCTTTTCTTGCTAGCTGCAGTAGAAATAGAACTTTCTCTGATGAGAAAATTTTGCTCATGTCTACCACTTTACTAGACTTTGTTAATTTCCTAACTTCATGAACATAAAGAAAAACACATCAAGTATGAATTCACGAATTCATAATGTTCTTTTAGCTCATTACACTTGAAACAGGATTATTAACTCATAATTCTGGTTAGAGGGTTATGGTGTCCTTAATGCTACCAGTTTCCTGGTAGTCAGGGAGAAAATTGTGCACATAATGCAGACTAGGTGAGGTTTATGTCACAGCTGCATTAAAAAAAGACAAGCTAGGCTAAGAAAGTCATGTTCTGTCCAATACTGCTTGTTACATTTTAAAGGCTGGATGTGAATGAAAGCAACTTTTTCTAGTAAATGTAATTAATGTTATAACCTGAGAGCCAAATTCTTCTATTTTTATGCATGCAGAGTAACCCAGTGACTAATCCCTGACTTCAGAGGAATAATTCAGAGGTGATACATGTACAATTAGTGTTGCTTTGAAAGCAAGGATACCCAAATTAATCCTAAATTAAGAAAATGTTCTATTGAATATCTAAGTAATAGAAAATCCACCTCCCTTATTCTTTTCTATGTAAGAATGCCCCAAAAGTAATCCATGTACTGTCTTTAATTTTACAATTAAGCCTGTGGAAGGGGTGAATATAGATCTGGGAGTGTGAGTAGGAATAGTCCTTATTTAAACTTTAACTATCCGAAATTAGAATTCTTGCAAGTGTGGGATATACCCTGAATTTTTAATTTTCTGAAATATCAGATATATCTCCTTGGAGACAGTCAAAAGTACTTTGTATAATAGAACTGAAAGACAACAATCAGAAGTTAATGTTTGTGTCAAGCCATCAGTTTTATTATCTATGAAATTTTAACCAAATTCTTGGGAAAAAAATGCAAATGGGTTTTGGTTCAAACACAAGACATGAGTAAAAACCATAAACAATTAGGTTAAATACTTTTGTACATGTAATACAGGAGGTCATTTGAAATATGATAATAGACCATGATTGCCTTAAAAGTACATTGAAATAACGGGAACATTCACTAAAAAGAATACCAATTAAACCTAAAACAGCAAAATGTTACAGCCATAAGAAAAGCTTCAGACAAAAGAAAGAAGAGAAGCACAAATATACCTTTTGAATGAAGGTGAGTTTAATATTAGTTGTGAATAAATTGGCAATGGCTAAGGATAACATTCTGAGTTGGGAAAATTTACTGGCTCTTATCATATACTGTGTAACTGTAAGCTAAAACAAAAATCTTGAAGGATTTAGGCCCCAGTTCTAGGAGTTTGTGCCACAGAATGGAAGTCAATAATCTGTGACTAATATTTAGGTTTAAATCTTTCAGGAAAACTCTTAAGAGCCTTAGAACTAGATCCAAAATTATTATCTTACTAAGAAGACACAGAACTTGTACTCCCAAGGCAGATTCATTTCATCTAACGTTAACCGGTGTATCAAACACAAACCTTTTTTCCAAGAGGCATAGTAGAGAAACAACCACCACCACAAAGGTTTTAATCCCACATGTTTTTGAGATCTATCTTAGAATAGGGTGAACCAGCTTCTGGGAGTCCTGCTCTTTGTCTGCTGATTGATAAAGTGATTTTAGTGAAGTCATCCTTCACTAATTCTCAGTGAAGGTGAATCAGGGAGATCTCAGGGCACAGCTATACAGGGATAACTGGTATGAAACAATTAACAGCACAGACAAGCTTTGAATCCTACGATACATTTTACTTGAGGGTACACTTTAACATTCCCTTAAACTACCACCATAATCTTTTACTTAAAGGAAAAGGACCAATGCTTTTCACAGATGTCTTCATGTGCCTCACTATACTAATGGTTGAAGCCCTCACCTGCAAAATGGAAGTTTCAGTCCAGTGGCATTTGGCTCGGTACCTTGCCACATTCTAGCCCCTGGCTATAGAGTACTCTGAGGCTAGAAGAACATTCTTCAACCTTCCAGTTGCAACTGTGTCACTTCTGGGTTGTATTATGAAACACGATCCAATTAAGTTTATTTGTGCCAAAAATCAAATGTAAAGGAAAAAATTCTTTCTTTCTCTTTAGTACACTTATCAAGAATAGCAATCTTCTCCCTGTTCCATTAACTGTTCTATACATTATGCAATGGCTGTTTCATGTAAATTGGCGGACAGTCTTATGAAGTTTAGGTTTGATCTCAAAATGAATTGCATTACGTATTATTCTTTCAGTGGTGACTATAGCAGAACTCTCAGAGTACAGGAGGTATAAAAGTATACGTAAACTACTTACTAAGCTTTTGTCTGAACTACAAAATCCCTGAGCTTCAAGTTCTTAGAGGCTAGGAGGCTATCTAGGAATCATCATATAAGCTTGTCTTTTTCTTTATACACTTCCTTAGATATCAAATAGCAAACTCCAGTCTAATGTCAGAGCCAAGTTACATGATTAGATGTGGTTTTGCTCTTTCCTGTTATAGTTCATAGCTTAGTAAAGGGAAATAATGTTCTTATTTGGGCAATATAGAATTTATGTACTTCTTACATTAAACCAAAAAGTTGAATTTGTTCGTTTTCACCTGCTGCTAGACCAATGGCTCTTTCTCTAACACACGGTATTTTTAATTCTTTTCTGCAGAATAACACATTTTAACATGACTGGTGTGAATAGGAAGAAATTGATTCTGGCTCCATGTTTTCATTGGTGAGAAAAGCACTGTAGATGTGGAAGTAGAGGTAATGACATTGCCATAATTGCCCTACTGATACAGAAAGCAGTAGCTATACTTGCAGTTCTCAGGAGCCTCACACTAAGCATGCTGTGAGAAGTGTGTAAGGTAAAGATTGAGACCCACAAAGAAGACACAAGTAAAAATGTCTGGGTTCTGACTTGGTGTAAGAACTTTGTTATTGTTAGCTGTATAGACGTAGGGGCCCATTGAACTGTAAGCCAAAATGAAGTTCAAAACTGACTCATTTAAGTGTTAGCTGAATGACAGATTTTAGTATCTTAATTGTCAAATCAACTGTATTAATTGAACTGAATAGTTCAATTAGCAATAAACACAGTATTTTTCCTTAGAAATAGAAATCAAACTTCTGCAAACCAGTTAATAGAAGATTTAATTATTTAAGCACATAAATGACTATGATATTGAGAGAACAGTAGTATGAGGCATAAAAGATTACAAGACCTAATAAAAGCAGAGTTAAGAATTACTTCAACTAGTTGTATCCAAACTGGGTGGGTATAGCATTCACCTAAAAATATTATTCTTTAAAACTTTTTTTTCTGACACACTAGAAGCACAACAGTGATCTGTAAGCAGCCAAAACTTTTTAAGAAGCCTTTCCAAAAGCACAGAGTGTAATGCAGCTGGGCTTGTAAGAGGTAAAGTACAGAATCCCAAGGGTTTGTGAAGAAAATGATCTCTAGAAATAAAAATAGTAGGCTGGAAACTAAACCCAAGCAAAGAAAAACCTCCCAGCTCTACATCAACCTTATATAAGGATTGAAAGACCAAAAGCAAGCCCATTTTAAGACAAATCTTGATCAAATTTGGGGGGGGGGAAGCATTAAGTATAGTACAGTTAGTATGGAACTGGATTTAGTATCCCAAGAGACCCTACGGTTTATGTTTTCTGTATAAGCTCTCTGAATATGGTTGCTATAGTTGAAAAATATGGCGACAGATGGGTACAGACAAGGGAAATGCATGCTACATTATGGTGAGATCCACTGGCAATCATATTGTCTTGAACCATGGCTGCCCCAGTGGCTCTTACACTGACCCGTCAATAGCAGAGGCTTATATTCAGAGAGGTCAGGAATTTTGCCATCTACTACAGTCACAGAGATTTTAGTTTAGTCTTTCATTAATGTTCATGTCAATTATTTTTTGTGATTTGGATTTTACTTTTTGGATGGGAGGGAATGTCTATTTTTTACCATGACTCACACTTCTGTCATCCATCACAGTGCTCTTTGGACTATCCAGTCAATCTCAGAAAAGACATAGGCGTCTTTTCATGCTAGTTCTGGTTTTGCATAGAGACAAACTCTCGCAAGCTTAAAAAGAAACTGTTTAGAATAAATTCCTCAAAACACTACAGCCTAATGTGATTCCACATGTACAGTATGTAATAAACTCATGCAAAAGCCTAGGGACAGCTGCCACCGGAAAGTCGAAAGGTCTGACTATATGGTTCAATGTGTTTAAGAAAAGAACTAAGATACTCGCTGCTAAAATGAAGAACTTCAAGTCTTTGAAGCTATCATTTTTTGCCACAATTTCCCTAGTACTATTATCTTCTAACATTTTCTGTGACTTCTGAAAGTCATACTACTGTTAGTGCCTTATTTCCTTTCTTTTAATGACCCCTGACCTTAACAGTTCAGTGTCCTACTACACTTTCATACAAACTCCAAAAAGCTTCATTTAAACTTTGCTTCCTTTACTTTCTTTCTAAGATGCTCAAGACAATTTGTCATCAAAAAGTGAACTCCAGTTGGCACCCTGTATTCCAGTACTTGAACATGATGTTACAACCCAGTAACTTCAATGTTTTTGTCAGGTAGGTTTCTGTGTCCGATTTAAATTCTACTTGCCTAAGGGCTTTCCCTGTTGGAACTGCCCTAAGCTTTCACACCTGTATAAGTGAAATTTTCTCATTTAACCTTGACCTATATCTTAATGCATATAATTTAAGTGAGTGGTTCTTATAATATCAATATTAATTTTCTAATAATGTAGTCTGAAATTGTTTATAGGTCCTTAAACTCTGTAAATTATGATGCAGAATTACTGGATGTGACAGGATATCTACAAGACATGCCCTTAATTCTTATGCTCTAGCATCTAAGGAATTCTGAATAAATGCTATGAGACTGAAAACACAAAGAAGAGTTTGTCATTGACATACACAATGTAAGAAGGTAGTAGAGAACACCTTTAAGTTAAACTAAAATAATGCACTCAAGTCTTTGAAATTGTAGTAACTTTCCCCAGCATACCTCTCCTTCTCCCCACCCCTCCATCCCCCTTTCTTTTTTCCTCCCTTTATCAGCCAGGCTTGTGATTTACTCCACAATTTCCGCATCTGAGGATGAAGACCTTCCACCTGCAAAGTTGCTTCAGACTTTTTTTCACCATTAGCCCACCTTTCGCTATAAACATTTCCTGGTCACTTATTAAAAAGTGTCATTGATTCACAGAAAGTGAATCACTTCCTTAGTACTTAATATTCCACTGTCAGTGACAAGCAGAATCTTGTCAGTTTTATATATCAAAAGCAAACAGTAAATGATTCTTAGACTAGCTTGACTTGCTTTTGTGACCTTATTAATTATAATCCTTATATATAAAAAGTTTGCTACAAGTAAATCATACTTATATGACCCTGAAATGAAACCACTGTCCTGAACTTTCAGATGATACAGCACGTGGCTGTTTTTGCATTTTACTTCATTTATTTATCCAAACTGGTTTTCTCTTGCCATTGTGAAGTGGAATGAAGTGGTATGAAGATTCTGACCTTGGAACACAGTAAAACGAAACACTCTGAGTGTTCTAATGTACATTTCCAAATGTGTAAACCTGCTGGTAAGGCACTTGAGAGGCACTGCTGTTAAATTAGATACGATAAGTAAATTTTTTTTGCCATGAGAAGAACACTTTAGAAAGCCATATTTCTAAGCCCATCTGAAGCTGTTTTGGGATGATACTGATTTTAGAGACATTGATATGTTTCTATATGTTGTCTGCCAAAAACTTAATTTAGTACTTGAATAGCTACAGAATTTACATATAAAAATCTAAATAAATAAAGGTAAATGGCCATCTAGCTTGTTCTAGTTTATTAATATCTACATTAAAATAATCTTTGAAGATACAGGGCCAGCCTGTAAGTTTAATGCTATGAGATTTTGCCTTCACTCTTTCTTGATGTTTGCAAAGACTATGTTCTTTGTAGGCCTCTTTCATGCCACTTTCGTAAAACTGTTGTTTCCATAAAAGATTCAAACTCTGTTCTGACCAGTAACCTTAACGACACAGAGATCCTTACAATGAGATTTCTGAATGTATAGAACATATTTTGATTCTTATTTCTCTTGTTTCTCTAGTTGTATGGAATTGTATAAAAGGCAAAGATACTGTCTATACCTTCCATAACTATTATTTATATTAATAAACTAAATAAAACTTCTCTTTTGTGTGAATTTGCTTTTGAAACAGCTTTATGATATTGCTTGTCCTTGGTTTTGGATCAATTTGAATGTTTTGGGAAGAAATAATAACATAATGTAAAATTAATAATAAAATGCCTGCTAATAAAGTGACAGTACAGGGTGATACTCGTTCAGATCTAAAATTGATTATTCTTTTGAATTAGGAAAGACAAAACCATAATAAATAAAACCATTTAAGCCTGTAATGTTGGTCATTTCTAGTCCTCTTATGGGATTAATGGCTTTCAAATGCTCGCTGTATGTGGAATTTGTAAAACCATCATAAAATGCAGTGAACATAATTTTTCCCCACCAGAGAAGCACTTAAAAAAAAAATAAATTAGGTAGACCAAAACATTCTGGAGATTTGATGATTTCGTCACTCCAAGGAAATTGAGTGTGTTTTCTAAAATCACAGTTTAAAGTAGGATGGCTTCCTGAAGATATTCAGAAAAAAACCTTGCATAATAATTTCTCTGTGAAACCTGCAATATTAGATGAGCTAGAGCATATCTTTCTAAAGAAGTGAATATTGATATAAATATTTGGAGTGATGAAGAATCAATTTTTTAAATGCCATAATTTTAAAGCTTTTTCATTACAATAATAATAAAGCTTATTGAAAACAACTCTAGCCTGGAATAAGCTTTATCAAATTAAATTTCAGGGGATTTCATTGAGAGCAAAACAGTGGATGATAAATACCAAACTTATATACGATTCATTTTCTCCTGCTCCTTAACAGAAGTGAGAATTCAGTTCAGCTGAACTCCAGTTTGAAATCCTCAGGAACTTGTCAGAATGTCAGGCTCTGTCCAGCTATGCTTTTTTATTGCTAGTGTCCAAGTTCTGTGGCACTGAAGCACTAGGCTCCTTATACACAGCATATAAACGAAACTGAATTGTGACGTCTAAAACAGTTATATGCGCAGATCCATTAAAGTTTTGTAGTTAAAACTGAAACTAATCAGAAGTCCATACTTGCAAAGCAAGTTCTCTGAGCTTCAAAGCAATCTCTTCCCCAGGACTGCAAACAACCCACTCCTTTGGCTTATGGAGGTTTTTTTTCATGGGAAAGCATCATTTTTTAATATATATACTTTACTATCCCTTATTTTACTGCACATCCATGCAGCTGCATACTTTTTTGAGGATACATAATTTTTATTATTTTTTTAAAGTGTATACATGGTACTTCCTCAGTAAAATGTTGATCCCTGGTGCCCAAACACAATGAAAACAAAAATTCTCTGTCCCCTAAAAGCCTACTTCCAATTTGATCAATGGTCAACCTACATGAATGATTCACTTTTTAACTAAATGCTGGGTGAAAAGTTCCAGCAGGAAATAGGCAGTAGTCTGCGCCCTAGCAGAGGAAAATTTTTCTGGACTTGTACAGTATTATTACAAAGGCTGGATTTTCCAGTCAGCACTTTATATGAATGTTGAAAATTCATTTTAAGCTAATGTGATGCAAAGTGGTCTCACTAGGAAGTGCAGTTTTCACTTGTATAGATTTGCAATCTCATTTACTTGCGTAGACTCACTAATCTGGTTGTAATCATGTTACTTATCTTTTAATTTTGTGTGTGGCAGATGTACATCAGAAATGACATACAGGTGGGACTATCATATATTAAATCAATTTAATCACATTTAAATATTTCAAGGTTTGGTCTCTACAAAGCTGGTTCTTAAACAGGCAAACTAAAAAAAAAA
The DNA here is from genome assembly GCA_035590275.1 of Ibycter americanus. Classification (NCBI taxonomy): domain Eukaryota; kingdom Metazoa; phylum Chordata; class Aves; order Falconiformes; family Falconidae; genus Ibycter; species Ibycter americanus. Next base: position 29,841,431 of record JAVJGI010000001.1, read on the forward strand.
AGAAATCAAAGTCATAGTTACATACCTATCTCTAAGCAAAGTTAAAATGTTTTAACATTATAATTGACCTTAAAATAATACAATTATTGCCAATTATTATGAAGCCTCAGCCATTTGATTATTTTAAAAGTGATATAAGAATTGTAATGCCTACTGAAGCAAATAGATATTTTCTGCCTAGTGAAGTGGAAATTAAAGTCTTTAATAAATTTATATTTATAATTTAATATTTCATCTTAATGGAGATATTACTATGCTCTCTGAGACACGTATGCACAATGCCTAATTAGATTTCATCTCATTTGGTTACAGGCCAAGGGGACTTGGAATTGGATGAAGAATCCAGGAAAACTATTGAAACTCCTTACATGATTTTAGGTGTACCTTAATTCCCAGTAGCATTGTCATTTTTCGTGATGATACTTCTGAAGGCAGGGGTTCTTCCAGTCTCAGTAAGGCTGTTGCTACTTCATATCGGGGGGGCCTTCTAGTGCCAGTAAGGCTGGTAGTACTTCAGGTAGTATCATCCCCATCCTGTCTGTCAGTCCCTTCTCCACTATCAATTTTTATGACGTTTGCTGGGAGCACCTTATTACTGCCACTAAAATCTCTCTGGGCCTACTTCTTCAGAATAGTGACACATAATGCTCTAAAAACTTTTGTAGCTTAACCATGTACTTCAGAACACTGCAAGAAATATTTTATAAAAAATATGTAATAAAATATTTTTATACAAAAAAGAAATTACATATCATCCCCCAAAATTAATACATACATTCCAAATAGCATGCATAAAACTTGTGTAGATAAGTCACTTTTAGCATATATAAATCTCAAAGACTTGATATACCATTTGCTACATATATTGTCAGGAAGTTGCCAAACCTGACGTCAACAGAGCAAGGCTGCCACAGCTTCATGCCCCTGGGTCCAGCCAGTAGCATGTATTGCAGTAGGCATGCACATAAACACTCATGTACAAGACATGTTCGCTTGTACGCATAGCCAGCCATGCTGATTAACATACACAGGCACATGCGGGACTTGCACAAACACCAACACCAACAGCCTCGTCCTGCTGCCTTCTCTGGCTGATCAGGATAAAGACACGATAGTGGAAATAGATACAACTATATAATATTCAACCCTCCAGCAGCTGGGATCAGACACTCAGTCTGCCCAGTTTCTACCCCTGGATCCCAGTCTTCCTGGATGGTGGCATCTGGCTGTACCACCTCCAAGGCCGCAACCCTACTCCATTCCAACTGCTGGTATTCGTACCTACACACACACACACACACACACACGCTACGTATCCCTTCAGTATGTGGTATCAGGTGCAGCAGTGCTGGATCGTCCCTCTGTCCCACTGTCCTCCACACAGATATTCATAAACAGGTTGTGCCCAGTCAACCTCCGCAGCCCACAGTCTCTCCAGCAGGTGGCTGGTCCCTCCAGTAGCCAGCTCCTCCAGCTGCCTCAGTGTCCTGGTTTCAGCTGGAATAGAGTTATTTTTTTTCTTGGTAGATGATGCAGTGCTGTGTTTTGGCTTTGGTGTGGGAACAATGTTGGTAACACACTGATGGTTTTGGTGTTGCTGGGTAATGCTTACACTAAGTCAAAGACTTTTCAGTTTCTCGGGCCCTGCCAGCCAGAGGGCTGGAGGGGCACGGGAAACTGGGAGGGGGCACAGCCAGGACAGCTGACCCAAACTAGCCAAAGGGGTATTCCATACCATGGAACGTCATGCTCAGTATATAAACTAGGGGGTTTGGCCGGGGCCTGCCGATAGCTGCTCGGGGACTGGCTGGGCATCGGTCAGCAGGTGGTGAGCAGTTGTACTGTGCATCACTTGTTTTCTTTTATCCCTTCCCTCTGGATTTCATTCCTCTCCCCTTCTCCCTCCTTTTCATCATAACTGTTACTGTTGATATCATTATTGTTCTTTCAATTTGATTTTATTTTCAATTATTAAATTGTTCATATTTTAACGCTCGACTTTTACATTCCTTTCCAATTCCCCTCCCCATCCCTCTGGGTGAGGCGGGAGTGAGCGAGCAGCTGCGTGGCACTTAAGTTACCAGCGGGGTTTAAACCACGACACTCAGCCACACACATGCGTGCGTGCAACTATCTAGTCCCAACTACTCACCAACTAGTCTGACTTGATATTTGCTAATGATCATACACTAACTTTTGTACCCACACGCATTATCATTGCTGGTGACCCAGGCACACAGACCCTCTGGCACTCCAGTCACTGGCACTTAGATCTCCCATACACATACATGCACGCACAAGAAATTCCCATTTGTATTATCTTGGGTGAGAAATTTAATAAGAAGACAGGATAGACTGTGGTGATGGATTGTAGGGCATGGTCAGGCAAGCACACTGACCAGCATTGTACAAGCAACCAGCCTCTCCTACCCCCTTCTCCCTTTAGAGAACAGAGAACAAGTCTTATGAGGAACAACTGAGAGAACTGTGGTTGTTTAGTCTGGATAAAGGGAGGCTGAGGGGAGGCCTTATCACTCTCTACAACTATCTGGAAGGAGATAGTAGTGAGGTGAGTGTTGGCCTCTTCTCCCAAGTAGCAAGCAATAGGACAAGAGGAAATGGTCTCAAGTTGTGCCAGGGGAGGTTTAGGTTGGATACTAGGAAAAAATTCTTCACTGAAAGGGTAATCAAGCACTGGAACAGGCTGCCCAGGGAAGTGGTTGAGTCACCATCCCTGGAGGGTGGTGGACTTGGTAGTGTTAGGTTAATGGTTGGACTCAGTGATCTTAGGGTCTTTTCCAACCTAAATGATTCTATAATTCTGTTTTTTCCATCCTTGCTGCTCCTCAAAACACCTCAAACACCCTTTGCTCTCCTTTGGCCCTTCCCTAAACATCCTGTCGTCTTGTACAATCCCCAAAAGTGCTTCTCCTACATCCAACCACAAGTCCCACACTCCTTTAGGCAGTAACCACCCTCAGTCCAAAGGGTGAACCAGAGAGCTGCTCCCTTTGACTTACCTGATGAGTGTCACAGCTGGCCACTGGGACCAGGAGTCCCCAGAGATGGCTCAGGGAGGGCAAGTAGAGGGTGTCCATTTCTCTGACTGGCTAACTGGGTTTCCCTTGCATGTTGTTCTTCTTCCTTGCTCCATGTTTGTGAAGACTAGCCTTTTATGAGTTGCTCACTCTCCAGGGATGGGCTTGGGAACAGCTGTATGAGGGTCTAATCTGGGGTTTCACACATGCCATTGCTCCTCCATGCTCCTGTGTGAGTGGAGATTAACTTTTTATCATGTTAAGTGGACACAGATCACTCAGCTATACCATAAAATGACAAACTAAATGCTTGACTGTGGCTGCCCATCATGAAATTGAAATGAATACCAAATCCATCTACTTGTAACCTCAGAATCTTGACAAAGTATCTTAAACAAGCATCTGATAACATTGATCATTACATATGTTTTTCCTACTGAGTCCAGTTTTCAACTGGTTTATATAAGAACAGATATTTTAATCACTTTCTTGGAGTAAAACAATATGGATATTGCAATGGCAACTTCATGTTCCTCTTCACCCTCTTTTTGCCTCTTCCTTATCTTAATATTGTTGGTAAGCAGTTGAGAAACATCAAGCTTAGTAGAAAAGTCACAATACTATGTGTTTTTATCTAAATTGTTCAAGTTGCAGTAAGAGAAATCATAGTACATTACTTATGAATAATCTAACTAATACAAAGGAACATTCATCCAGAAAATATAGGTAAATAAAAAAACAGATTCAATCACAGAAATTTAAGGATTTATATACTTAGCAACTTAGAAAGCAACATTGATTAACTTAGGTCTATACTACAAGCTAAGGCTAGCATTGTAATTGCAGACAGACATCACACTAGAATTAGCATGCAGGTGAAAGACCTTTGTCATAGCTATGCCCTTCAGCTGCTCATTCTTACCTTTTTGCCAGAAGAACTGGGAGAGCAGTAACCTCCAGCAGAGTGGTTCCTGTGATTGATCCCTCAGCCTTTTCTGGCAAAATCACCCAGGTAAGCACAAACAATTTAAACAGTTGGCTTGAGGCTAAAGACAGATATCCTCTTTCACATCTAGCTGTGCTGATGGTTGTTGTTCCTAGTTGTGTCTATGCTACTCAGAATGTCTAGCCAAGCTGTAGATGTCTCAGGGCTACTGAGACAAGTTAGCTGAGACCTACATATACACTGTTTAAGCTCGGCTGTTAACCTGTTGGTGGCAGATTCTGTGGTAGTCTCTGTCACAAGTAGCCTGGTGGATTTTTCTGTATCATTTGGAAACTTGACTTGCTTTCCTCTGAACGTGCATTAGACAGAATTTTCCAGAAACACTTTACCAGCTGATCTGTGAAAAGGGGTAAGCTCCACCCAGTGAAAAGGGACACATAACTGCTACTGCTGTATCAGCACCTGCAGAGGTGTCTGTTTATAGCTTTAGGCAGTTGAGAGGGGCAAGGGATGTGATCCCTGACTAACATACTTTTGTTCACAAGTGAAGAGGCTTTACAGACACCCTTATAAAGCTGCATTAGTTTTGTTTGAGCAGCATGCTAGAAAGACTTTGTATACTTGTACAAAGCATGCTTCTCCACCCACATATCATGGTGCCAGTAACATATTTGATATTGCATCAGATTTCAGATTCCAAATGTAATACCTAAACAAATGCCCTAACTAAAAGAAAACTGCTGTAAAATTATTATGTAAGAAATTTTTACTTATGTTCTATCAGTTGGTATCAAACCTGAGCCTTACCTAATTTAGTGCATTTAAACATGAGGATGTTAGGAAGCAACCTGCAAGTATTGCCGAACCTGCCTATTCACAACACAAAGCCTCCCTCTTGTTAAAATCCAGACTTTTCAGAATGTAAGAAACAAAGATTCAGCTTGTGCTTTTAAACAGAAGAAAATGATTTTATGGATAAATCTAACCTTTATTTTATTAAATACAAGAAAACAATTTAGCAAGGGAAAACCATATTTTAGTATTTGTGACACACTGGACATGGAAAGATTTTGTTAGAACCAAGTGTATTATAAATGCATTAGCTATAAATATTGTGTTCACTTTGTAACTGTGTTAAAACTGCTGCTATGCAGCAGTGTTTCCTTGGTCTGAATAGATTTAGCAAAACAGAGCTTTTACTCAGGCCTCTGCCCGCCACACAGTAAGGAGAGGCTGGGCAGAAGCACAGAGCTCCGCTGCAGAGCACACACGGTAGAAGAGCAGTCCCTTTTGCCGTTGTCTTTCAGTCACTGTAGGTCAGTGTGTTATCACAGTGCACGTTCGGCATGAGTCAGTGACACAGAGGCTGTGACTCCAGTCAGTGATTGACTGAAATGAACATCATTCAGTAAAATGTACTGAACGCTTCTTCAGCATGATTAAAAAAAAAGAAATGTAACAAAGTTAGGTGTGCTTAACTGAGCTAATAAAGAGGCAGCATGATTACAGTAGGGAGGTCTTTATAATGGTTAAGCAACTTTGTGGTAGGGCTGCTAGCAGAAACTTCAGCAGATATCTTCATTAATAGTTATGGTACTTACATGAGTGAAATCAAGCTGGTACTTGTAGATTAACATGCATTGTAATCATAGAGTCATTTTGTCATATGGAAATACTCTGATTTTTTAAAGTTTGCCCTGCAGTGGCGTTAACTCTGGTAAATTCTACTTGTACTGATGTTCATGTCCCCTTTAAAATATAAACATAAAGTAAATCAATTATATGTTGATTAGCATTAATGCCTTTTTCCAGTAGCCCCAGGGATCATAAGTAAAATAATGCAGTGAATAAATGTCCTTAAAGATAAGCTACAGTAAAAGCTTGAATCTTAAATGCTGAAAAATTTGCTGAGGTATTTAGTTCCATATACTATTGCTAGTTAAATGAGTGGCAGATTAACTTTTACCTTGATTGCGGCAACTTCTCCTTTAGTCTCTCTGATGCTAATCTTAGCTCTTTAATCTATTCAAATCACAGCTGCTAAAATTATCTTCCTCATCTCTCATTTCTTCTGTTACATGTCAATGAAGGGTCCAGGTACTGATGCCCTCTTCCACAGCGCATTAGATATAAGATCTTCATCTTCTTCAAGACCTTATACAATTTAGATCTAATTTTGTTTTATGACACCTCTTAATCTCTTCTCTGCACTTCGACAGATGAAGGTCTTAATGTTCTGTTCTTTCTTCAAATTCCACTTCAGATTTTAATGCTAATTCATTTCCATGCAGTATACTCTCTGTTCCAAAATTTTCTTACTCAAAACTTAAGAAAAAAAGAAAAATCTTCTCTGAAGTTAGTGATAATGATAACAATAAGAGAATAGGGGAGAATAAAAAAAGCAGTGTGGTAAAGGTTCATGTTACTATTTTTTAAGTTTCTCGTGCTCCTACTAAGAATATAGCACTGCCACATTGTGTACAGTAAAAACATTCACAGATAATTATTAATAAAGATTGATAGTTGATAATAATTCATAATACTATACCTGCACTTAATTGTCTTACTCATGGAATACTCTCAAGAAAACCCCTCTTTAGCAAAATCATTTTCTGATTTAGTATGAAAGAGAAACTTATAAACCCCAAATAGATACTTCAGGTTATGTTTCTGAGATGTTATTTAGCTATGTACACTAATGGCCTGCTTTTCATACCAAATGGGTGTTCAGAGTCTTTCACTGGAGTTGCTAGATGCTGGAAAAAAGCTTTCCAAATAGAAAGGCAAAAATATTCCATCTCCTTTCTGAAACTATTTTTTGTGTATTACATACATGCAGCAGCATTAATTGGGTTGCTTCTCTGTTAACCCTCTTTGCAGCCCTCAGTACAAAATGTCACTTGGAATACATTTCAACATTCATTAATTCTGACAATTTATCATCACTATCTCATAGTTAGTGTGTCGGTGACAACAAGTCTCACAGAGAACTTCTAAATGGTGTCTCCTGGGATGAAATTCCATGACATACTCAACCTTACTGGTAAGGTCAGTGACACAGATTTGCTTTCAACAATGTAATCTAGGCCAAGAGTGACAGCCAGACTATTTAGCACGACAAAACTGAGGAAGGTTTGAAAAGACTTTTCATTTGTAAATGACAGAAACAAACCATACTGGGAATTCCAAACTTTGCTCTGCTAGAAGCGTCTTTGAGCAGAATGGATCACTACTTCTTGAACTGGTTTAAGATGTAGAAGGTAAGATGTTAGTGTTTTGGCTCCATCATTCCCACTATAATTAAGTAGAAAGGTATTCTTACAGAAATTGTTAATGCCTTTCCAATGATTCTGGCATCAATCTATGTATTTCCTTCTATAGGAAACACCACTTGCTATTCAGTCTTACTAATAGTTTATTTCCCACCCTCCTATTTTAGCAAGCACAAATGCTTCTTTAAGCCCCATTTGATATTATAATTACAATGTCTTCTTTCAGTTGCGAACTTTCTGGAACAGCTTATCCACATGTTTAGGTATCAAGTCCTTAAATAATTTGAAGAAAATATAGAGCAAATTCATTCATCAGGTGGAAGTTTTCCACATGCTAAAATAACTCAGAAACTGGCTGGGCATCAGTCTACCCATGGAAGATGGGGAGTGATTGCCTTTACATCACTTGTTTTGTTTCAGTTTGTTCTCTCTTCCACTTACCCTTCACTTATTCAACAATTATTACTATTATTTTCTTTTATCTTGATGCACATATTTTCTTGCTTTTATTTTTCCTTTCCTCTTCCCCCATTCCTCTGGTGGAGGAGAAGTGAGCAAGCAGCTGTGTGGTGCTTAACTTCCCACCTGTGCTAACCCACAATAGGAGGATAAAGCATTCTTTCAGCAAATGGGAAACCAGGATTCAGCCCTGCTCTCATTCTCAATGAATTCAGATCAGTGTCCTTCCTGGGAGATTATGAGATCTCTGCAAGGTTATTATTATCAGGTTATGAGCTAACTATGTAAATTCTTTTAGTGTCTCTTTTCAATGTTGTGCCACAAGCCAAATAATTTACATTCTTTCCTATCATTAGTAGTGATGTCAAATCTTTTCCCTGCATAATGAACACCTTCAAATATAGTGTGTCTCATGCCATCAAAAATTACATGTCACGTTCTTGTCATTTGTTCTGTTTCTTGCAACCTACCCTTTTGCTTTGCTATTACAGAGCTAAAAAAAAGCTCAGTAATTGGCAAATGATTATGCTGTTCAAATGCACTACTAAATAGCATTAAAAGTTGATAATTGCCAAAAATATAATGTAAATCTTCAACAATTTTAGTTAATTAAAGGGTTTTTCTTTTCTTTTTTCATTCTCGTAATTATCTGAGGCTTGTTTTGTGTGTGGGTTTTTTTTTTTTTGCTGCTAGTCAGAAAAGAAATTTTATCTCAGTCTGAAAGGTCTGTATAATTAAATCACTTTTTAATTTTAATTCTTCCTCTACTCTGTATGTTCTTATTAAATCAGACAAGCCTTCTTTGTTATTTCTGTTAAGAGGTAGTTCAGTTACTACATATCAATGCAGATTTTAATAGTGGAGCCAAATGACAAAAATGTAAAATCCTGATCCTATGGGACCCATACATGATTGGGTATCATATTTCCAAATAAATTCAAGTGTGCCATTTAGGCACCTGTACAGGATTTCCTAATATAAAAACACCTAAATAGCTTAAGAGTCTAACTCTCATTGAAGACAAACTAAAGATTTTTCTTTAGTTTAAAGAAAATTAGAGATTTTTGCCTAATTTTTCATTAAATTATCTTAAATACTTTGTGTGCTTTGATTGTCTCTCAGAATACTCTCATTCCTCATTTTAGACAATTTTAAACATTCAAGGTACTCTAACAGGTTTCTAGCTAACATGTTTTTTATCTCCAACCTAAGAATTCTCTGAGAGAAACTGGAGAAATTATTTTTCCAGCACAGCACATAACCTTAATTGCTATAGCTTTCTAGCTTCGTAATTTTAGTGACTGCATGTCACTCTGGAAAGAGAGTTGTGCTCATAGTAACCTCATTTTAGATACTTATCTGGCTTTTGTGTTTGCTTTTTGTTTGGTTGGTTGTTCTGTTTTGGTTTGGGTTATTTTTCATAACCTATGCCTTAAATGTTTTCTAAATCAAGATTTACTTTAAAGCTTATAGGTAGAAGTGTACTGGGGCAAAGGGGCCCTTTAAACCCTCAGATGAGCAGCTGGTTCCATATTGAGGGAAAAAGAATCAAGAGGACTCAGCTATGTGGCTTCTCTACCACCTGGCAGCCTTTAATACACTGCAAAAGATGTTTTCCTTTAAGTAAAGATGTTTGTTTCTAAGTTAGTTGTTTCCTAAGGAGTTACATGGCCTATAAATCAAAGACTGATTCATTTTGGAGACAGAAAAATGAGATTACTGATGTGTTTTGCTCTTTATCTAGAAGGCAAATCTGCTCAGGCTTATTAAGGTGTTTGGTGCTAAAGCAGCTGGGCTACCTGGCAGTAGGTTTAGCTAGCCTAAAGGAAGAAGGCAAAGGTGGGATGGATTGCACATGGAGTAAAGTAAGTCTGGTAATGAAACTGAATTTTACTGCTGCCATTATGTATCTACAAAGGACTCCTTCTGTATTATTATGCTTACTGCCTTGGCATAACAACTCAAAAGGTAATTATGTGTTTTTGAGAGTCTGTTATCTTTGCTTTCGCTATTGCATGCTTCCTTTTTACAAAAGCAAGGAGAAAGCTGGCATCTAACTGCTCAAAACTGATATTTCTTCTCCCTGACACCCCACCCCTCAAATAAAAAACAAACCACCAATTTTCTGGGTTAACATGAAAGGTCTTAAGTAGTTTTCTGTTTTCCTCTGGCGTGCTCTGATTTGAGTAGATTGGTTCCATTCCACTGAATTTCAGGATCCTGGGAAAGCTTCAGCAAAAATCATGCCTAGTATAAATTAATGAATTATTTAAACTTACCGGGTGCTACTAGCTTCTGTTTTGTGGTCTGTCTGCCTGGCTTTTACCTAGTAATCTTCTGGTTTGAATATGTGCTGAGGAAACAAGTCAGCGTTTTGTGCTATCATCAGAAAAAGAGGTTTGAAACCTATTTTACATCTTGCTTAGGATACAGAGCAAATAATGGGATTTTCTTGCCTTCTTTTGAAGTCACTGTTTTGTAGAAAGAAATGTAAAACTGCTAAAGTCATGAAGCTCAGTGGTTAAATCCCAAAAGCAAAGCCACACTCAAACAAAAGAAATTTGTTTTACTAGTAAGTAATGGTTACTGGTGCTGAAGTTGTGCATGCAAGCTCCATGTTCAGTAACTGCAGAGCAAATGCCCTATTTGAATGACTTATTTATGTGGTTATTTGTAGTAAAAAACAGAATACAACTATATTAATGTTGTAGATGCCTGTGTTAAGTCCTAATACAAAGTATGGAGAGTTGTAGATATTTGAAATGGGAATTAGACTGCAGGAAAGGATTTTTCTTCTGACTGCATTTTGGCACCTGGTCAAGTTGTCCCTAATAGCTGTTCCCTATCACAGAATCAGAGGGAAGTATTCAAGGAACCACTCACCTGAACACTTCCACAGGAACTAGTAACTGTAATTCTATTTGATCCTTAATGACAATATTTTAATAGACATCTCTTTGTTTGTAAAAGAGTACACTCATCAAGCTATAAGTGACTCTAGGAAGGATTTTCCTTCCTGTTATGTTTTTCTTTTTTTTCCTCCTCTTCCCCAGAGGAAATCCATTTTCTCTCCTATCCTTTATGTAAAAGGAGATAGGAGGTTAATCCTATTCTAGTGGGTAGGACAGTTAAGTAAAGAAAGAATGACTCTTATCTCTCCTGATGAATATTCAGTTCTGCAAGTTTCTGTGGAGTAAGTCAGAGCACCTTACTGCAGAACTGTTTTTTTGACTGGATAGGTGTGGAGAAAAATGGTATTTAAGATGCAGGACAAGTGCTGCTTATTGGGTGTCTGCTTTAATAGATGGGAGTGTGCCTTAGCACTTGCCTGGAAGGAAATCAAAGCTACTGTAATGGTCCTTTCTGATATATGGAAAGTCTGTTCCAAAGAATTTCTATTTCCCTATTAAAATCCAACTTGTTGTGTCTGGTGGGCTAAATGCTTCTATTGACTTAGTCTGTCATATTTAAACTGCATAAATGAAAATTGATTTTTACTATAACAATTTTTTTCAGCTGTGTCAGCATTCTCCTTAAACATTTTACATGTGGTGTTTGGGAGCATGTTCCTAACAGTTGCTCAAAAGCTTAAAGTTGTCAAAGTCTCCCAGGTTTGTTAAAGATTGAATTTTGGTGGTTTTTTTTAAATGCTGCTGATGTGGTTTGGTGTTTGGTGGGGGTTTTTTTCAGTATAGCAACAACAGTTTTAATCAGAATAATTTCTCAAATTAATGGAGGTGCTTAAGCATTTAAAATACGACTAAGAAGCCCTCCCTTAAAATTGTTTAACTTTCCTAAAGCTGTATTACTAGTAAATGTGTATCTTTACTATTTCAGAAGGTTTTTAAGCTTCTGAACATAGCTTATTCATACAGTAAAGGATCTCTCAATAGAAATACAATGTCTTCCTCTGTGTGACTATAGGTTTGTTTCACAGTGCTTGTTTGATTCCCCCTTCTTGCTTGTCCTGTATGACTAGTCACTGAGCAAAGGACAGGAGCAGCGATTGCTTCCTTATGCTTCCTGCTGTTCATGTAAAGGTTGGGCTTCTGGATCTCTTAATGCTACAAAACCACACTGATCATTAAATTACTACCTGTAATGACTGTTACAGTTGACTTCTGGCTACACTAGAAACTCCAGGTAGAAGGGGGAGCTCTTACACTGAACAAATGAGCAGCAAAGATACATCTAACTTTGATCCTATCAATGAAGTTAAGCAGTGGTGAGTCAGAATAAGAGTGTTTCAGTGAGCAAAGCAGAGAATTAAGCAAGAACAACAAGTTCCATTCCTTCTCAGATAATCTGTTTCCCTATTGTGAATTTTTAAGTAACTGACCATTTCTGCAGAGAGGTTTGAATTTGAATTCAGGAATACTGGTAGACCACAGGTACAAATATTTAAAGTTGACCTCCCTACAGTCAAATTAATTAACAGTGTAGTTTTCCTCTAATGCTTATATACACTGGAGTTGTTAGAGTAAAAGAGTATTCCAGTTGCACCCTTAGTGTAAAAATATGTCCTCTTCTACTATCTTACTGAAGTAATACCACATAGGAACATGTTCACGCTAAATACTTAGCGGGTGTTAAATGTCTATTTTTAAACTTGACTGTGCAAATACTCCAGAAGGTTGTGTGCAACAGGCTTGCCTTCCAAAGCACATTTGTCATGGTTTAACCCCAGCTGGCAACTAAGACACCACTTCTTTCCCCAGCTTATATATACTGAGCATGATGTCATATGGTATGGAATATCCCTTTGGTCAGTTGGGGTCAGCTGTCCTGGCTGTGTCCCCTCCCAGCTCCCTGCGCCCCTCCAGCCCTCTCACTGGCAGGGCCTGAGAAAATAAAAAGTCCTTGACTGAGTATAAGCATTACCCAGCAGCAGCCAAACCTATCCATGTGCTGTCAACATTGTTCTCACACCAAATCCAAAACACAGCACTGCACCAGCTATTAAGAAGAAAATTATCTCTATTCCAGCTGAAACCAGGACAGTATAAGAAAATCATGTGTTGCCTCTGCGTGAGGATGACTTGCATACTGAGTGACAACTGAAACTTTGAGGTAACTTGCCATTTTATGGAAAGTCTAAAACAGGTTAATGGATAAAGCCTTCTGAGTTCAATGGCTATAGCTGTAAATAAACAACTCACATAAGTGCCACTTGTAACATAAGAAGCCCCACTTGGTTACTACCTTCAGTATTGTATCCAATATATCTGCTGGCAGAAAGCTAGCTACAGTAAATTCAAACCATTGGCACCTAAAGTCATGTGCAAGCTCAGATATACTTTCTAATCAGCTATTCTTTCAATAGGTTCAATCCAATGTTCTTAGGGAAAACCTGATTAAATTACAACTGTTTAAACAGAAGATCTGATTCAGAAAATCTGTTTTGTAAATTAACATTCTACCACATGCTGAAACAGAGCTGTTGAGTAACAGGCTCTCTGGCCTTCTAGAAAGCTGTCTACCTATAAAAGTATAATACCCATAAAGGTATTTTAAATAGGCAATATCAACCTGGGAACACCTACAGAAGTCTTCTAGTACAAAAAGCCAACAACATGTATTTGTTTAAATACAGCAGAGTTTTTTCCTAATTTTGTGTGGAATTGTCTACCTTGGCTGAATAAGTTAGCTTTAAAGAAGGAACATACTTGGGTATGGTGTTGTCGGGTTTTTTTAATATTTACATATATGTTTGTGTATGTGTATATACATACATTTATAACATGTATGATAAATGTATATGAGTGTCTGTGACTCTATGTATGTCTGTGTATGTATTTATATTTAAGTTCTCTAAAGGTACCTGGCACGTGACCTCGATTTGAATATGGAAGATTTTAGTTTAGTGAACATAGATGACCCAAATTATCAAGTTAAACTCCATAACATTGAATTCTGGCAGGTTTGCAAAACAGAGTTGTTATAGATATGAGTGACAACAGCAAAAGCATGACTGTTTTACAACAGTATATGTATGAGAAGAGAACATAATTGAGAATTACTCAGCTAATGAATGGAGATTAATCTCCTGAAAGATAATCGCCTCTCATCATAACCTAAGAAGTTGCTGTTCAAGTGTAGGCAGTTAGGTACCTCTAGGGATGACTTAGCAATGGTGTCTTATAGCTTTATACAAATGTCTCAATTCACTGGAGTCTAGATTAGCCAATTGCTTCTTATTCTTAGTAATTAATACTTAAGATGTATTAGCTTTGAGAACACTGCAGAAATTGAAGCTAGTTTACTGGTAGTAAGTATGCTCTCACTTTCTAACTGTAGATAGCCTTTGTTTCTTATCCAGGCAAATTACTTTACATCTGCAGCCTAAGTAATAGGGTCAGTTGTGGGGTGTTTTTTCTCTGCTCGCTCATATAACCTTACTGATATTAGTCCAAATGAAGAGATGTAAGCAGGTGTAACTCATTTGCCAGGTTCTTAATTTAATGGCAAGGTCACATCCCTAGTACCTTTAGAAAATGTAAAAAAAATAAACCACAATGAAATATATAGATATATTTCTGTGTTACAATGCTGCTTCAAAGCCAGCTTGTTCAGGCCCTTAACCCCAAGAAATAATAACATGAGAAGAAATACAGATGAGAGGTTTATTGGTTTGGTTCTGTTTTTTAACAATACATGATTAACTAGTGATCAGGGAACTGTACACTGAGAATCAATGTCAACAACGCAGCAGACATGCCAATAACTATACACTTACAAAATATTAATAAATGACCACAAATTTGTGAACACTCTTCCTTAACAAATTCCCCCAAGTCTTAATGACATGGACACATTCACAGTCACATGCACTCCAACTGTGCCTCACAGGGCACATGGGTTACAACTAGACTCCATCTCTCGGCATTGTGGGGTACCCTAATTGCACACACCTGTGTTGGAGATGTAGGTGCTCCAGCCTTATGTGTACCCATGCAGCCCACTCTCTGTGACTTGCTAGTGTATACACATGTGATGAAGCCCCCCCAGGAGGCCAGATGCCACCCCAGCCCCAAAAGGTGTGTGTGCCTCATACCATTGAAGTAGGAGCTGGTGCAGGCTTCTTGGAGTATCAGATGAGGAGGCCACTCTGTCCAGCCTGAGTAAAGGCTTTTATGACCCAGGGAGGCTTCTGACAGCACCAAATGATTTTAAATGTATTCCTCTCTTCTCACACAAATTTTCATACTTTCATATCTCTTTTCAAGGTGAATCATCTGTTTTGTTTGATTGGTTTTATTACCCAAAATTTTCACGCTTATTCCTTGATTATTGTTTAAGCCAACAGGTATTCATCATCTTTGTTGTTTATCAGTGTGGTTTTTCAGTTGGTTGGTTAGGTTTGGGGTTGTTTGGTTGGGTTTTTTGGGCAAGTATCCTCTCAAACAGCTTTCAGTATTCCATTCATATACACTGTTTACATTTACATTCCTACCTTATCAGATATTGTTACCCAGGCTGTTTTACCAAGGGAAAGCCTTTAGGGTTCCTCCACAAAGGTGTAGTACTTCTAGTTTTTATGCCACCACAACATTGTTACAAGAGTAGCCTGAACTCATTTCAGTAATACAGATCCCATCTTTATTAGTGAAATATTGAAGTCTGATGACAAAGGATGCTCCAGATCTCCCCAGACAGCTTAAATGACAGAATGACACCATATATCCTATACTCAAGCAGTATGTGTATGTGTGGGTTCTTTTTGTGTAGTTAACCACGTTCAAATTCTGTTCTTCCAGGCCCTCTAAATAATATTTGCTTGTGGCTTGCATTAACACAGCATGAGATGAGATTTAGTGCATAGTTTTTTCCACAGGTTGAAATCAAAAATGCACAACTAATTTTTAAGGTCATCTTCCAGATGTGTTAGAAGCAGGGAAAATAACACTTAAAAGCAGCTATGTCTTCAGCTGTTGAAAGGGTAGGTGCTTGTGGATTTGATTCCTGCAGTTAACCTCATGCATAAGTGATATTTTGTTTTAATTTTTTTTCTCCCCTCAGTAATGGTAGTGCACACACTCTTATTTCTCCTCTGTGCGTTATGACCGCTGTGGTTATGAGCCTATATAGCATCAGTTTCAGCTATGTTTTATTTCTATTCAAGATATCTGAATTCATTTTACCAGAGTAACGTGAAGT
The DNA here is from genome assembly GCA_035590275.1 of Ibycter americanus. NCBI lineage: Eukaryota > Metazoa > Chordata > Aves > Falconiformes > Falconidae > Ibycter > Ibycter americanus. The sequence goes on from JAVJGI010000001.1 coordinate 29,857,303, forward strand.
AAACATAATGAAGAGACTTAGGTTATTCTCAAAGACTGGTTTGTGGAGAATTTGTTAATGTAGCATAGCTCCTGCCCTGCTTGTACATCTTCTGGACAGATACTGTGTGAAAAGCTAACTTAGAGTCTACTTCGAGGTATCTGGGTCTTTACTGTCTTGAGACAATATAATCTTGTGTTCTATGGCCAGTGCTTAGTGGAAGTGAGTGTGCATGTAAGATGTCTGGTGGGAGTGTAATCTGCTGTAACTTTCTGAGTTCTCATTTATCTGGCTAGCAGAAGAGAGGCTGTCATGCACTCTACCCTCCTACACAAGCCTAAGGCTTTGCACAGATATCTCTTATTTCAGCTGCCTAAACACTTTCTAAAATTTAAAATCTAAAAAAAAAGGGTTAAATAATGTGATGCGGCTTTAACTGAGCTTGTGCCCCAAACATGTTGAAAGGAGAAAGTTTTTATTCCTATTGTTTCAACTGTCTCTGTCTGTCTTTCTCTGCAGTAATTCAGTTCAGCTTTGCCAGTCTGTTGGACAATTCTTTGGTTTTTTGGTGGTTTAGGGATTTTTGTGTTTGTGGTGTTTTGGGCTTTTTTGGTTTTTTTGTAGGTGTGTATCTGTTTTTTCTCTGTGGTGTGGGTTTTTGGGGGGCGGTTTTTGTTTATTTGTTTGGAGTTTGTTTCGGGTGAGTGGTTTGGAGCTTTTTGTTTGTTTTTGGGCTTTGTGATATATCTGGTAAAGTTGAAAGGATCAGATGAATGCCAGTGGAAAGGGAAAGAGGGAACATGGGACTGTTCTTCTGGAAAATATGTTTAAAGCTGTAAGAGGTATCAACTTACCTTGTATTCCCTGAGAAAATGCCAGATTCATATGTCCATACAGAACCCCCAACAATGAAGTCTCAAATTTGAACTGAGGACCCCATCTTCTGCTGTAGTAAAACAGTGTCTGAGCTATAAACATTTTATATTACTATACACTAGAAAACCAGAATATAACTAAAGGAAAAATAACCCATCATGGAGTGTGCCCCCAACATCCCTTTGCACTAATGTACTTTCATGCTATTGGATTCATCATACAGAACTGTGCTTTTGCACAATAGTTGCTATAATGTGCCTCCGGGCTTTACTGTAATAAATAATTACAACCATAATAACACAAACCAGGCACAACAGCTTTCATTTTTCTTTTTTTTTTACTTTAGAAATGAATCTGCCTGTGAGGCAATTTTCTTTGTTATACATCACTTGAAAACATTTTGCTTGCTCTTACTCTACCCTCATACTTTCTTATTTCAAGTTCATGTTCAAACAGGTTTTATATGTACATGAATGTTTCATTCTTGTAACTTGATTTTAGTGAACAAAGAACTAGGGTCATTTCCATGTATGTGAGAATGTAAAATTTCAAAGACAGACATTTGATTGGGAATTAGGCTGCGAAATAAAGTGCAGTGAATTCTTTCTTTTGGTGTGCTCTCCTTAATGTATTACTCAAACAGTTTGTTGTTGTGCATGTGAAAGTTTAAGAACCATTAACATTCTAATGTTTTTATATGCTTACTGAAGGATCAAGGGAGATATGATCAGTCATGGTCAATGAGTTTATTCATGAATAGGAAGTGCACAGAAGGTGGAAGTGGTAATGGGCTACATAGAAAGAAGATGAAGATTTTGCCTGAGCATGCAGGAATAGAGCTAGGAAAGCCAAAGCTTAGCTGGACTTGAAACTAGGGAGCAATGTGATAGGTATTAAGAGTTTCTCTAACTAGTTCAGCAGCAAAAGGAAGTGTAAGGAAAATGAGGTGCTGCTTGCTGTTCAGTGGGGCAGGTGATGAAGGACAGGGAAAAGACTGAGGGCCTGAAAGCCCTCCCACCACTTGGTTTTGCTCTCCTCCCTCCATTCTCCAGCCCTCACTAAACGGATAATGTTCCAGGTCCCTTGGGCGCCTTTACACTACCAGTAGAAGATGAGCAGAAGCTATTCCTCTACTGTGGAGGAAGAGGGGGAGAACCTAATCCTACTGTATATATGCAAGTGCATGGGACTGGATGGCATGCTTTCAGAGATGCTGAGGAAGCTGAGCAATGTTGTTAGAGGACTTTTTTAATTATTATTATATACTTTATATATATATTAAAAAATAATACTTTTATAAACCCTTATAAAGGTCATGGTGATAAGCATGAGGAATTTTGATGACTGTAAAAAAGGCAGATGTCACGTTTATCTTCAAGAAGGGCAAGGAGAACTCAAGAAGGTACAGGCTGGTCAGCCTGACCTCAGTGTCTTGAATGGGTTTACACTGATATTGTATTTACAAATTTGCTTTCACTTGGGATAGGTCTGCTCTATGATTCTGTGCTAAGTATATTTTTGAAGAGGGCATTGCCCACTTCATCTGCTTAAAACAAGTTTGAATTCTCAAAATCCCATCAAGCTTTAGATATTTATTAATTTTTTAAATTTGTACCCCTTTTAAATGAATTTTAACATTTATGATCCCCTTGCATGTAAATTCAGTGCAGCAATACTATTTCTAGCCCTCGTCCTGTTGTTTTGAGTAGCATTTTTCATTCTCTTTACAAGTGCACTCCACAACTTAGGTGTCAGAAGGTGCTGCTATAAGCCATCTGCCAACAAGTTCCCGTGGAGCTCAAACACCCATAGTGGCTTCATCTCAGATCTGTTCAAGTCTTACGTTCTCACCTTCTTGGTATCTCTATTTCTATTACAATGTTATAATAAGAGAAAACCAACTTCTTTTCTTGATTCTTGAAGTACGATTGTGACAACATCTTCCTATTCTCATCAAAGAACTGTAAACATAAAGCTAAAGGATTCATGAGGGTGGAAGGAGGGATGTAAACCTCTATGACTAGGAAGAGAATGCAGAACCTGGTCTGTTCTATATTCATTAATCTTCCAGAAAATTCAATTTGTAATTAGGGCACTCCATTCTTGTCTTTCCAAATAAGCTAGATGCTGTGCTGTAGTCTAATAGAAACCTCAAAAAATAAAAGCTGTGAGGAAGAATATGTATGAGGCATATTAAAGCAGCATTGGTAGGTGGTACACCACAAACGTGTTGTTTCTAGTCCTTGCTGAAGGACAACACAGAACTGAGTTGGGACAGTATCACCTCTGTAACATTGTATGAGCTGCAGCTCAAAGGCTGCTCTGAGTTGTTCTAACTTCATAATCAAACTCAAAGATGTGGAGTGAGTGACACTGAGTAATCTTAGGCTAGCTTTATATTTTTGGGAATTTCTTACTTTGTAGCTTTTCCCTGAGCCCCCTGCAGTGTTGATCATGCCCTATTCTGACCTGGAGAAACAGTAGGAAGGTACACTTATTTTAAGGTGATAAATTGTCACTTGTTGCATAGCCTGATCTGAGCAAAAGTATTTTCCTAAGTGGCTTGTTTATGTTATTCTAAAACAGCAGGTTTGTGATGCTTAACAAGCAAGTGATTTATTTTCTCAAACCCATTTCATTAAACAAATTTTAACTGGAGCGACATAAAACCAAAATCTTAGAGCCTCTCTTTGAAGAACATAATGTTTTATGTATCATTATGGGAATAAATGATCTTTTTTAGAATTAGAAAAAGATCATATAGATCCAGTGACACTAATTCAGGTAAAATCAGTCTTAAATGAGAATAAAATAGTTACATATTACATTAGAAAGAATAAGGCTTGCTAATTTCCAAGATGGCAGTGCATTGTATTCATCTTGATGTTTTATCCCTTGCACTCTCATTGGGGGGGTTTTAAGGAGGCACATAGCAGGGCCTGCATCCAAAATTTGGACAAAAACTATTCTAATATAGATGGAACTGTATTTCTAATTATTCACTCTTGCCAAGTGGTCTATAAAAGATCAGCTCCAGTCATAGGCTTCATGACAGGTGGGAAAATAAATTGTTCAAGATAAGATGCAAATTAGGGACAAAGTTCAGCTGACTACCAGAATATATAATTGTATTTTGATATGTCACAGAGTATGACAGTCTTACTTGATTTAGATTTTGTAAACTTGAAATGTTTGGCTGGAAAATGGTAGGAGAAGGATGTATAAAAACTTAATTCTTGAGAAATGTAAATTTGACCTTGAAAAATAAATCCAGAGCAGGTTAGGAAAACACCTTTCTTGAATACAATTTTAAATTACAATAGTGTACTGATGAATTTGTGATTACATTTATTGTATGGATGAGCTGGAGTGTCCATAAATGTGCTACTGATAGTCTGAGGGACAAAAATTTTAACATATGAGCTACAGCAGAATACAAAATATGCTGCATAATATGCTGATAAGAAGCAAAAAAATATGAATAACGATGACAAAAAAATCTCCACCAAACAAACAGTAAGACTTCTTGAAAAGCAATCCCAGCACAAGAAGATTTGAAGGCTTGAATACAGTGTGTAAGCAAAGAATATGATTAAGGATGTGCAACGCTTCAAGGGCTGTGCAACATAATTGGTACTGAAAGTTGACATTCCTAGAGTAGCTCGCCATTATAGCTGTTAGGAACCTGAGTTTGATCTATCATTCCTTGGCTACGCATTTCTATGTATACCTGCTTACTGCACATTTAATGCTGTATAGCCATAATTACATATGTGATCTGCATCTGCATGCATGTAAATCACCTATCACAATGCTGATTAATAAATGCAAAGTCACCTTTTATCAAAGCTACTGATCCACTGTAACTCGGCATCCGCAGATGCCAGGCTAATGGTAAGCATGTATGTACCATGGATTTAAGTGTTCAGTGTTAAGAGAATACTGGCCAAGCAATAGATCAGTAGATAGAGAACAGTTATACTATGCTGTTTGGTATCGCTTATTCCACCTAAAGTTGAGCTTGCCTTTAAATGTTTGATTCTCCCTTTAGTTCAAGGCTTGTCTGTGTTATGCTTTCCTCCTCCATGGCACAACATTTAACGGAAAAGCAGTGTTTTTATCTCAGACAATACAGACACTTGAGAGCTGGCGCTGAGAAGGTTGGATTGCTTACACTAAGCAGTGTGGTGAGGTGCAGAGGTGCTCATGACTCTTGACAGTATTGTAGCTCTTTCATCAGTCATAGCATCACCTTTAGCCCTGTCTGCATGGCAGCACTACTTTGCTTATTTGTATCTCAGCTCAACACGGCATCGTACAGTTTGGATGCAAATGATTCCCCTTCATTTCAGCTAAGGGGATCTTAAGACCAAACAGTATGATCTTATTTCAAGTTTGCAAGAAACAAAGTAGGAAGGAAAGAGGTAGAGGCAGAAGGCTGGTTTGCTGCAAAAGGCAAGAAGATGACCAAGGTATTATGATGGCTGGAAAATAGCATATGACTCTATCTGTAATTTGAAAACTTTCTTGAAATCCTAGAGTTGCTTTCAAAGTCTGGAATATCAGTAGATATTCAGCAATATATCAGAATATCAGCAATAGATTCAGCTGGGAACACATCAGACCCTCTGCAAATGTGCTTCATACCTGATTTATATGTATTCAGTAAGTCTAGCCTCTCCTGAGTGTGAGGCTTAAGATGTAGTACACTTCACTACTCTGTTACCTACAGATCCTATGCATACGAAGTTATCTGTGAACCCAATGCAGTCAGTTTCTGCATAGGCTTTCAGACTGGCACATTTACTTTAATATCCTGTACGATTCTTCTGTCTGCAGGGTGTTTGGGTAGCAATAGATCGTGCCCAAAGCAGTATGATGTAAATTAGGTTAAAATGTTTAATGATATGTCTTAGAACAGTAGGATTTGCAGGACTGGGTAACCACAAATCTACCTTTGATAACTAGACATATACCAATGGAGCTGAATCACTGATTGTCTCTGAGGATTTGACCCTATTAGTGTAGCAATTTAATACATTTTATTATGGTGCTTATAAGTGAATATACTTATTCACATATCTTTAAAGGGACAGGAGATAAATGTCTGTTTAAAGAATTGTTTAAACATCTACAATTCCAAGTTATGTCTCTCAGCCATGTGGAACCACAGCCAAGCTAATACTGCATATTAAAAAAAAAAAACTGGAAAATATTAGGATCATAGGATGATTCAGGTTGAAAGGGATCTGAAGAGACCTGTAGCCCAACCTTCTGCTCAAAGTAGGGTCAGCTGTGAAGTCAGACCAAGATGGTCAAAGTTTAAACCAGGTGGTCCTTGAAAAACCCCAAGGATGGAGACTGCACAGCCTCTCTGGGTAGCCCGCTCCCATGCTTGACTATCCTCACAAGAGAAGAAGTTTGTCTTTATATTCAGCCTGAACTTCTTGTGTTTTGTCTTGTGCCTGTCGTCTGTCATCCTTTTCCGAAGCACCTCTGAACAACGTGGCTTTGTTGTCTTGGTGACCTTCTCATCAGGACTTGGGGGCTGCTCTTAGGCTGCCCCAGAACTGTCCCTTCTCCAGCTCCCTCATCCTCTTCTCACAGAGCAAGTTCTCCATCTCTGGACCAGCTGTGCTAAAATCAACCCAATTTTTCAGCCTCTTCCCTCTACAGGGGAGCCCAAAACTGGACATAGGATTCTTGATGTAGTGCTGAGAGGGGAATAATCACTCCTGTGTATCTCCTGGTTGTGCTTCTGTTAGTACAGCCCAGGATGCTCTCAGCTTTCTTTGCTGCCAGGATGCCCTGCTGGCTCATGCACAGCTTGCATCCACCAGCACTGCCAGGGTGTTTTCAGCAGAGCTGCTCCTCTAGCAGTCAGGTCCCCACCTGTATCATTGCAGGGTGCTCTTCCTTTCCAAGCACACGACTTGGCATTTGTTCTCACTGAGGAGCCTTGCTGAGGTTTCTGTTACCCATTTCTTCATCCTGCCTACTCTAGATGACCATCCTGCCTTCAAGTGTATCAGCTGATCTAGTGATTTGACATCAACTGCAAGCTTGATGACAGTGCACTCCATTCACCACCTGCAGGTCATCGATAAGGTTGTTAAACAGCACAGGTCCGAGGATAAACCCCTCTACTTGTCACTGGTCTCCAGGTAGGGAAAGATCCATTAACTACCACCCTCTGAGTTCTATGAGGTTTGGGGGGTGTTTCTTCATCCAGTTAGATTTTTTTACTTTTTATGCATCCATCCAGACTGTAATGTCCTAACTGGGATGTAAGAATAAGGCAGGAGACAGTGCTGAAAGCCTTGACATCAAAGCAAATTATCTCCCCTGGTCTAACCTCATCCATAAATGTGGGTTTTTTTAGTCACAGGAAGCAAACAGGTTTCTCAATATTGGTTTACACTTGGTCAATACTGACTGTTCCCAAGCACTTTGTCCTTCATGTGCCCATAATTATGTTTCAGGAGGACTTGATCCTTGATTTTTCCAGGCACCAAAGTGAAACTGATTGGCCTGTAGTTCTCCAAAGTTGACATATTAACCTTTTTGAAGACAACTGCAACATTTGCCTTTCTCCAGTTCTCAGACCTGGCCAGCCTGCTGGCAAAGCTGCTCTTGCCAGTGTTGTCTTCAGCCCTCAAAAAGAGGCCCCTGTGGTCTAAAAGCAAAATCGCTGTTGAAGACACCAGCCCCTAATCAATTTCCTAAAATAGCTGGGACCATATACTATAGTTTGCCAATTTTTCTGGTGAACCAGCTATTGAATCAAAGCTGTGGAAAAATAATCATCCAAACCAGAAAGAACACTAGGGATAGTGGATTTCTGACCTATAGGTTATGTGCTGATTTACTGTAGCTGAGGATTTGGACAACAAATCTTGTTGCCACTCTTGTTAGATTAAAAATATACACTTTAAAATTTTTCAAATTGCATATAGAGATGTATTTTTTTGTGCAATAGGTACTAGAAGGTATTGTAATTTCTCAGGACAATTTTAAATCTCACTGCACTTTCTCTTTGAACTAAATTGCTGCTGTTGTTGGGTCACTATATTTCTTTCAGAGGCGGAGTAAGGGGAGACTTGAGATACTGCTGTCGTGTATATCCAACCCTTGCTGTGTTAATCCAACACTGACTGCTGCTTTTTCTCCCCAGGAAGCACTTTTTAAAGTCTTTAAGTGCTATTGAGAGCAAGAGGGTAAATGTTCTGTACTGACTTTAAGGTCAGTGAGCAAAAGCAGAAGTTTCTGGAAAAGTTTGAGGGGAAGAAAACTAAAAAATCTGTCAAAGGAAGATTGCTTTTCTTTGTCTAATGGACAAAGGTATATTTTGCCAATGTAATGTGGTACCAATGGTATATATCAATAAATAAAATAATACACACCTATAGTTTACAGTTACAATAAAGTCACGTATTCAGGCAGATCCTCTGAGCTGAAATCCTCACAATATAGTTTTAAGACACTTCTTTTTCAAGAAGAAAGGTTTGAGAGATTTTACATTTCTAGCATTCCAAAAAGGCTATATTAGAGTGCACTAGAATATGGTATGTCTAGCAAGGAAGAGAATTTATAGGGAAAAAAATTTAGAAATACGAAAGTGGCTGGCTGTATTTCTTCTTGTAATTTGCGTATACTGTGACAAGCTCTGTTCAGATTTGTTCCTATGCAGACTAGTTCCAGTTACATGGGTAAATTGAAAACAGAATTTGAGTAGTTACTGTTCAGTGTGTATATTCTGCTGTAGTGATCCAGGGGCAAGATTTTGTTTCTATGACTGAGCAATGGGGTAGCTTTCTCTGGAGTAGGGCATGAAAACTTTTATAACTTCTCACTTCTTATATTAACAGCCTTTTCCTTCTAAATGATTACAGTAAGAATTTGATCTATTCACAAATGAGTAGCAAGGATTACAAATAAAGGTCTTTAGACACCTGATTCCTTTTCATTTTCACAGTTGTAGTGTGAAAGCAAAGGGTAGAAGCTGTAAGAGTCTACAAAGACTGCTATGTTTCTGTTGCTCAGAGGCAGAGGTCTCTCACTGAGGTATGATATCTGATCCTAGCTTTTTCAACAGTAAATCAGTACTCTTACAAAGGTGGTAATACATCTTGGGAGCTGGAGTACGTCTCCTCCATGTCAGACTGTACACTTCAGGTCGTGCAGGTTTTAAGGGCCAAAAGAGATTCTCCTGTCTAACCTGCAGATTGTACCACAGCCCAGAGCCCAGCACCATGCATTGCAAACAAACCTTTTATCAAGCCACATGAAGATACAGGAACTAGTTCTAAATCTTTTGAGCAAGGTACCAGTCACATACCGGGTAACTTGGTTACCATCTCTGTGCAGTGCTGCTTTGTTTACAGTAGCAATATCCTTTCAGGGAGGTCTGTTCATTTCCATGCTGAGAAAAATACCAGAATTTGTTTCTCAACAGATATTGCTGATTTGGCACTTAATGACGTTACTGATGATAGTCCAAGAAACTTCAAACACTGAGAGAGTTGGGGGACATGGTTGCAGGAATAAAACCTTTTTCTTTTCATCCTTAAGATAAACATCATTAGTAGTTTTCTTGTAGTATTAGTGGCAACTGCATTTTGGAAAAACAATATAGAACAAGAATAAACTCATATTTGTCTCCTTTTCAGAGCTAAGTATTAATTCACTTTGGTCACTTAACTACATTTCTTTCTTTACAGACTTCCAGCTGTGTAGTCATTTAGGCCTAATCAAATTGTCCAGTTTCTTAACTTTGACCAGAATGCACTTTGCTTAAGGCTTATGTGAGTTTGTGTAAATGCTAACTTTTTATTTATTCATTCATTTTAAGTTAAACAGTATGCACTTCCCGTTTCTTTAATTTGTGCTGCTGCACGGAATGTAGGAGTAGTTTATTTTGAAAGCAAGATCTGGAGTTTGAAGAGGTTGCAGTACCATTGCTGCCAAAGGAAGATTTTTACATAGATGAGGAACTCTTCTTGTATTCTGAATAACTCTTAAAAGAATATTAGTGTAAATTAAACTAATGTATCTTCATATTTTAGTGTTGCATTTGAACTGAAATTATTAGTATATTGCAGGTTAACCTACAATGAATCCTACTGACTCCTAAATGTAGTCTTATTGATCCACAATTGCTTTCTCCAATGGAATGTGAAGGTGAAGAAACACTGTTTTTCAATTTCTTTGGGGGGGGAAAAAATGTGTCTTTTCATTTCTGTTGGAGGATATAGCAGAAGTTCTAATTACATCACTGATGCTAAAAGTTGTAGCTAGAAGATTTAATACAACAGACACCTCCAAATACTCCAAAGACCACAAACATTGCCAGATGAGAACTCACATATTACTGTATTCTTCAAGTATTTTCTACTGTCTTCTGTTGTGCACTTGTGTTCAAAAAGCATAAAGTTTGAAATAACACAAACTCTTAGAAACTTGTTTGCAAATGCTTTTGGTTTGTTTTGCCACACTTTTGTCTATATGAATCTCCACAATTGGGAGTGCACAAGACTAAAAATGTCTGTCACTGATTTCAGCAGGAGTTAAATACCATCTTTAAAAACCATGTAATGGGCTGTTCACGTGTCCAAATAAACCCAGTAACAGTTCTAGTGCTTATAGTCTATATAATTCTTTGAGTCTAGCTATGTGTTTCCTGAGGCACAGAGTTTTTAAGTTTAATTAGTAATTTTATTGCAATTTGGAGAAAAGAAACCCAAACTTTTTTTTCTTTTTCTAACATTTTCCCACTGAAAGTTTCCTCAACAGAAGAAACAGTATCAAAAACATTATCAATAAGAACCTCCTGAAGCAAAGTGTGTTACTGTGTTGGTTAACAAAATTGTGGCATTGAGGGCTGGCCTTTATTTGTGGGGTTTTCTACCTGTTTGTGTGTGGGTTTGGTTTGGTTTAGAGGTTTTCAGAGAGAGAGAAAGAGACTTTCAACTCAGTGTCCTGCTTCTAGTAGTTGTTAGTGTCTGTTTAGGTAAGACAGCAGTAGAAACAAACAGGTCTGTCTTTTACTTGTGTTCTTCTTATGTCATACATAAAAAGTATCAATCTAGAAACTGGAGGGGAGGTGTGTTATTTTATTCTTTATGTGAGCCAGATTCATGGGATGCATCCCCAAAATCAGTCTCCTCTGACAATAAATTGAGCAGTTTGATGCACTTTGAGAAAACACATCATCTTCCATATGTCTTGAACCTATTGCTTGATAATTTCATATGATGCTTCATAGCCCATTTATTAAGGGAAACTGATAGTTTTTCCCATTTCTCTTCATGCCGTTCATGACTTTATACAGACCACTGCCAAACCTCTCAATTTCTTTTCTCTAGACTGCAAAGTCCTATCTTATTTATTCAATAACTTTGATCATGCTACTCAGCATCTTTGTTAGTATTTATATCCCTTTTAATATAGAGGGATGGAGGTCAGAACTGTGCGATTATTTGCTTTAAGTAGCAGAATCTATCCTGTTTGATAATCCTTCCTCAATTCTAAGCCTTCATTCTGGGCTTTTTTAAGTGCCACTGAACAGTAAACTTCTGGAAACTTCAGATCCCATCACTGTGCAAGGAAAGATAAGATGTATTATTTCTGAGTTTTCCTAAATTTATTTCACCTGCAGTCACTCAGTACAGAAAAAATATTCTGTAACTCAGATGTGACCTTCTCAGTCCATGACTAACCAAACTCTCACCTTTCTTTATTTCTTTCTGAATGCTTATTTTGACTACCTGAGTTTTCTTTGGAACTGAAAAGTGGTATTTAACTTCTGTATTAATACATAATAATGTATCTAGCTGATACATTACAGCACTTCATGGCAGCTATAGTTTGAATGCCATATTCTCCAGGTGGCGCTTTTACATTATTTCCCTCGATCAATTCTATGCCCTCCTAAATGAGCACATTGCTCTAGCTGTACCATTAATTAGCCATTATCATTGTACTGATGACACATAAACACAATCAGAATATTCAACAGAGACATCCAAAGCGATTGGAAACAAGCTTAACTTACCAGGGTTGTGTGAAAGATGATTTCTTCTTTCTCATATATATGAAACACTGTTAACTGTACTTCAGAGGGACCTGGAGCATTTGTACATTTTCCTTTCATATCTGCATTAAGCAAAGATTAGAGCAAGAATGCGCTGCTTGTTATTATAGGGTTGTACCCAGCATGTGGTTTGTTCTTTATCACACACAGCAGCTTTTCAATCCTCTCTGGAATTCAGGATTTTATTTTTTTTATCATCATAGCACCAGATTATTCTAAATTCAAGGCATATTTATTGTTCTACCACCTAGAAGGACCCTTTTATTATTCAAACTCGTATTTAGAGATATGGTGAGTGAATTTACCATGATTTCATGCTCCTAAAGATAGGGTGGCAACCTGATGCCTGCCAGATGCTCAGAGGTCAGACTGAAAAAGAATATGAAATCACTCATTGTTCCAGGGCTCTCTTCTAGTTCAGAACAAGGTGGGCAGAAGCTAAGTAGATGCCAAGCTGATTCCAGGAACTGTCAGCAAAAGAACATGAACTAAGATTAAAAAAAAAAAATATCCTCTGACTTTTGTTCTAGCAACTTACGTGAGATAGAAGGCTAGAGAGAGATTGAAGCAAGTTTGGTAGTTACCCTGTTTTCTAATTTGTGATCACCATACCCTGCCACATTAAGCAATAGCCACTAATTTATGTATTTTGTTCTGTCTTACTAAACCTTAGAACAGATAAAGGACCTCATGCTGAAGGTCCCTGTTGTCCCATATTCTGTCTCTCTGATATTGGTTAATGACAGAAGTAGACAAATTTCTGGAATCTTGAAAAGTATCTTACAATCTGCTTCAAAAGCCAAAGGAGTGAGGTGTGTATATACATACATACACACTTAACTGGTGTTACGTCTCCACCTGTTTGGTTTTGTAATCCTCCTTCCTCTTTTTTGCTTATTCCTTTTTCAGACTCTTCTGTTTTTCTCACGCCTAAACAATAAATCATTACAGTGTGTGCAGCAGTTTGTGGATCTTTTCAGATCAACAGGATCCCTTTCATCTTATTCCAATTTCCTCACTTATACATGTCTTATCAAATAGACATTCAAGTAACTAAGAGCAGACTACTACCACCATAATCTTACCTTAGTTAGAATTAGCTTAATTTTCTGGAATCATGTAATACAGTTACTATATAAGAAGAAAAATCATCAAGAAGATGGTTTACCCCAACTAGACTTAGTATGAGTTATAAAACCTGCAACTTCTTTAGGAAGAAATGGAGGTGTACACTTGAGTGCAGAAAAGATAGACTCCAGTATGAGAGATTCTATTCATGGGATTTTCTGTAGGTGCTGGAAACCCATGAAACATAGGTAATAAAGAGACAGCATATTTTTCCGCTTGCTCTGTAGTCTTTCCTTCCTTCCCTGACTCTCCACAGGATTTGGAAAAACTTTGTGATTCGTTCTTATTTAAGTTGCTTTCTCCATGACACTGACCTTGCTGACTGTAAAGTCTACCAAAGGAGAAGTAAACATGGTATGCTAAACCTGCTTTTATGCTACTTTCTTCCCTCTGCAATATTCCAGAAAGCAGTGATAGCTGAAAGTTCTAGATTTGATTTGATGGGGGGGGGGGTGGGCTGGGGATTGTTTTTGGTTATGGTTTTGGGTATTTTGCCTTTTATGCATGATTAGAGTGTAAACATGAAGAAGTTGTTTTCATTGCTAAAAGTAGAATAGAAATATGAAAACTGGATCTTAGCTATCTTGGTCTTTCCAAACCTGCCTTCTCCTACAGTGAATGCTGTAGAAGCCTGCTGAAGTTTGCTTTAGTAAGTTTACAAAGAAGGAATACTAAGATATAAATATTTTTAACCATTAATTAAATTTTCTAAAACGTCACCTTAAATAGAATCACATACCTTATAATTAGTAAGAATCCTTTCTTAGAAACTGCAGTACCATGCTGTAGATAGCTCCAAATTATGCATTAATATATCCCTATTTTAGGATCCTTCAATCAGTTTGAAAGTCCTAAAGGGATTTGTTTCTAACAGTTCTGTGCCATTAGATTATACTTATTCGCTGTTCTTTGTTCCCTCTTCTCCCAGAGGCTACTCCATACCACTACAGAATAGGTATTTTACCTTTTTTTTTTTTTTTTTTTTTTTTTAATCTCATGGTTTCTTGGTAAGTATATCTCAATCTTTAAACCAGCTGTACTTGCTTTAGAAGAAATAGCTGTATGAACTGACTGACTGGAATTGTATCACTTTACTAAGCAATATACTAAATATTCTTGTCTAACTCTGGTATTCCTTTCTTCTTTTGCATACACTAGATGATTTGCACATTTATGAACTATTAAGCATCTTCTGTACACTCCCCTCAGGAGGCTCAATAAAGACATGAAATTATTTCTGCCTAGGTCACATTTATTAATTTCAGTTTCTGCATAAGATTTACATTTTTACTGCAACGCAGGAGGGAGAAATGAAACCAGGGTTAAAGGGGAGCATAAATCGTTAGCTTTCGCCAGTTTATATTATCCTCTCTTACCACTCTCGGTGGCTCAGGAAATTTATTTTATCTCCCTGTAATCACCTTCATGGATGCAGTTGGTAAAAGACAAAATAAACAAACATAAAGTCATGCCTTGCATACTACATCTAGTATAAAATAAACATGAAAGCTTCATTGAAGTTACTCATTAAAATACTGCTACTGCTGAAAGAGGTTGAGGGGTAGCTCATTTGAGTGTGATGTGGGAGATCTGGGGTCAGTTGGATTGGATTCTCTCCATATGCATGCAGATTCAGACCTCTGCTTATGGAAGAATCCTTCCTTGACACATTCATTAGAGAAGACCAGGCAATGTCAACTGAAAGCACAGCCAGAGAAAGAAATTTGCAATGTAAAGTTTTGTTTTTGTTTTGTTTTGTTTTGTTTTGTTTTAAATAAAAATTGCAGCCAGCCTGTATTCACAAAAATCAAAGCCAAATCTGTAACTAAGGTAAAAAGATAGAAACAGCACTTTCTGTGGTGTTCAGTGGGAAACTGTCTGTACACAATGATTTGCAAGGTCGCTGTAGCAATACTGTATTTTGTAGAAAGCAACGATGGGATGTGGG